>OZ012710.1:19626736-20124236 GCA_963942595.1 Cylloceria caligata
GACTGTAGTACGTTGCGAGTCGTCATTAATATTGTACAAAGAAACGATGGCTAAGTACATTTCATAAACTTGCCGAATACTAAAGGCGAAATTATTTTTTTTACAATTCTTAAGTTTAGTTATGTTTATTAATTTTTATTTTTGTTATTATTTTAGCTATTTGTTTCGAATTTTAGTTTATAGTTTCAAGTCCTGTTTTAGTTTTTGTTCAAATGTCGGTGAAAAGTAATAAAAATAAGAAAGGTTTGTGACATTAACGGTCTTGATAATAATTTTCATTTAAATTTGAAAGAATAATATTCTCATAAAATTGTAATCACTCCATTTTTGCAAAATGCTTTATCAATCATTATTTATTGTGAATCTATTTGTGTAGAAAATTTCAGTCCGATATCTCGACATTTATTTGAGCTAAAGCATGAAAGACATTTTTTTTTAATTCAAAATCCCATAGATTTTGAACTTTTTGACCGATTCGCAATAATTTTTATCCTAAATCATGTTTAATTATATCCTACTCGCAAACCCAAGTTAAACCCCGATATCTGAAAATTTCAAAATATTTTTTTTCAGGCCACCATTTTTTTTTCCTTTTGAGGATGGAAAATAGAAATGTCCCAGGACAGCGATAACTCCTTAGCCCAAACTCATCGTTGATTGTCGATTATCGTGTATTGGTATAGAAACTAGTAGCCGGATAGCTCGAAATTCATAAGAGTTAGATTGTTTACCGAAATTTTGTCAAAAAATTTAAAGACTCATCAAACTTGTATCACTCCCTCGATTCTTGCCAAATTTTATACAAATCACTGCTTAATATTAACCTATTTGCGTAGGATATTTCAAGCTTTTGACCGGTTTATTCTAAATACAATCCTAAACCATAATAAATTTCAAAAGTTTCAATTAAATATTCACACACACTACTTATCCAGGCATTTTGTTCTAAACGACTTTTCTTAACTTTTTAGACCGCTTTGACTCTATGACGAAGGATACTTGGTAATATCATGAAATTTAGTAAATCATGGTTTCATTGTACTATATTCATGCTATGATACTAACTCGCCAAGTTCTACAGTCGACATTTTTTTACAATCAAATTCCTGAAATAATATGACTTTAGTTTATAGTACATGGTGTCAATATATACATACATTTACATCATGTGTACTTAATAATCAACATGGGACTTGACAATAAGTGCTGCGGATGTTATCAGTTCATTCCGACTCTTATGAATATAGAAAACTAATCCAAATAAAAATCGAATGCTGAATAATTCTTGATTTTTAAAATTACAATACGATAAGATTTTTTTTACTATTACGAATTGAAATAAATAAATAAATAAATAAATAAATAAATGTCCTGATTTACGCTACCGAATCTCTTGTTGTCGATTGATTATTTTCCAGCACCATGGGATCATATGGTATTATTCTGTCACCAGTTTGTCCGATACACTTTATACTGACATTTATTAATCGATTACTATTTTTTAAATTTTTATTTCATTATTATTATTACACAGCATCGCGTGCTGTGGTATTTTTCTTTGTGAAATGTGGTACATTTCTTTCTCTCTCTTAAAAAGACAGAACAGACAGAGAAAAGCGATCGTAACGTAAGTACAGTAGGTGCCTCATACGACGCGATTGAAATAAGTGAAAGTAATCGTCTTTTTGAAAGATACAAACCAACTTTAATGTACCAACTACTAAGCATTTCATTTTTGTCCCAAACGAAATGTTTTCAAATAATGCATCGAACTGTATCACAAAATATATTCAGAATGCTCGAAGTTCATTAATACCGCCATGTTAATCTCTCGTAATGTCGCTTAATCAAGATTGCTGTAATAAGAGACTCTTGCGAATCTCCGCTGTTGGTCGGTAAGGTAGGTCGTTTTTATTTTGTTGTCAAAAATGTCTGTTCACACGTTAAGTCTTACTTTTTTTCAACTATCGAGTTAAATACCCGTATGTATAGATAATCGGTATGAAACTTGGCGAGAATCGATTGATCGCTTTAATTTTATAACATTTTGAAATTTTCTAATTTTACGATGAATTATTATAAAATTCTCGAGTCGGCCTAATCTTGAGTTATCAAGTTGAATGTATGTACACATGTTGAATAGAAAAAAAGGACTACTAGGATCGAATATGGAGACAAATGATGTAAGTGTACCAATTACATGATCTTTTGAATTTTTCAAATTTTATGACATATTACTTTCATAATCGTGAGTCTATTGAATCTTGAGTTATCGAAATTTAAGTAGATAAGCCTTATGTATACGGTATTTAAAGATACTTGCAAAGTAGAACCTGCATTGCTTCCTCATAATTTTCCACCATTACCTAAGCTTCCTGTACAAGGAAGTCAAAATCAATCAACATATCCTTCTTCATAGAAATGTGTAACAAAAGAAAAAGCAGTATGCGAGATTCTACTTTGCTAGCTGTTTAAATAAAAAATATGATTCCCAAAGCAAACTAGCATCTGAAATTAAGGAGGCTATGTCGAAGGTAGAGAACGTCATATGATGGAAATCTAAATAACTAAGCAAGCGCGTAGCGAATTCGTGAACAGTGGGTAAAAACCATCAATGCAGTTAATATTTTTTAAATGTATTGTGACCAACAAAAGTAGCGTATCATAATGGGTACAACGCTGCTTTTCGATGGAGCTGCGACTGCTCATTTGTGGTGCTAATTTTATTTTCTCGCAATCGTTTAATCTTTACAAATAGCGCAATTAACAACAAAGGTTCACTCGCAACTATTTGAAAAACTATATATAGTTTCTGAAGGCATTTGAGTCAAATTATAATGTATTGGTGCAACGTTTAATCGCGGCTGCGAATGAATAGAAAAGTCCTAAAATGGATCGATTCGTACATCTATCAAGACAACATTAATACGTTAAGTTTCCTTCACCAAATCTAATTATATAAATAGCAGTAACCAAGCAGAAAAAAAGTTTAGAATGGAGTCCGGAATGGAGTCCAGGATTGAGTCCAGGATCGAATCCTGGATTGAGTCCAGGATAGAAATCAGGATTGAGTCCAGGATTGTATCCAGGATGGAGTCTAGGATTGAATCCAGGATGTAATTCAGGATGGACTCCAGGATGGAGCCAGGCAGTTCAGACTTCATCCCGGGTTCAATACTTCATTAAAGTATTGTACTGTGTATTGTATTTCGCTTTTCCTTTGGTTATTTAATAGGTAAGAGAGCATGTCCTCCATACTATGCCGGCCAGTATACATCGACTTTGAATAAGACTTACTTGTCGATCAGATTGGCCAGATTGTCACTAACCGGAATAAAAGATTAATCCCATTAGGACAATGGGCATGATTAATACCCCGAACACTTCAGTGCATGCTCAGAAAAATGGAAAGTTACGGCCGAAATGTGAATACGGTCACGCGAAACAAAGAATTGACTGAGAAAAACAAGTCAATTACGAGGTGACGTTGCCGTATACGATTACTTCGTTCGTGTTTTAAGTGTGAAATGACCTGGCTGCTCGCATTTTGTACAAAGGGAAAAAAATACAACCATCGTGAGTAGCTAGCATATTGACCGGAATTTCTGTCATCACGTCGTCGCAAACAGTGCCCAACATACGAATCGAAATCCGGATGGAGTCTCGAGAATACGGGATTGGGACCGGAATGGACTCCCGGGAGTCCAGAATGAAGTTCTGAACTCTTTTCTGGACTGACCGGACTCCATCCCGGACCATTTTTTTATATGTGGATAGTTAAGTCACAGCTGTTGTATACATCCTCATTATGGACTCCGAATGATACTAATTCACACTGAGAAAAGAGTATATTCACTATAACGGAATATGTTTAGCAGTTTCGTTATCTAAAGTATTTGTTAAGCATTACAAAATTTATTAACAGTTAATAAATATTAGTGTTCTCATAATAAAACCTCATACCGAAGGCACTTTCGCCAGACGAACGATTAAATTGAGCAATTTGTTTCTCGTAACTCATTCGAGGTTACTTACCAATAAAGAACGATTTGCTACAATGAGATTAAATATAATTCAAACGACTTTAGACTTCTTAATAACTGTGAAATATACATTTTACATAACTTTTGTCTCGGCGAAGCAAATAGATATTTGTTAATAATTAAAAGATTTTGAATTGAGGCTAATACAGATTTGTTAATAGTTATCGAATCACTGTTCGAGGACCGAATGCTTGTCTCAACTACCGATCGGTCGATAGTTAACAGATTTGTTAAAAGTTAACAAATTTACATTTGAGATAAGCACCGGATATGTGGTGGCATAACTATTATGTTTATTTTCAATCGTCATCTTTCAGCGAATAATTCGATTTTGCGCGACTTTGACGCGATCATGCCACACTTCTATTTTTGCAACGCGAGTGAGTTGACGGTAGGCTAGTGTTGCATAAAAAGTAAGAATGTATTGGGATTATCGATGGTCAACCTTAACGATCCCGCGTTTCGTGGGGTCCGCATGTAGAGTCGAGGCATCCCTTTGAACGTAAATATAGAAAGCATTCATTAATATAAGTATTCGTAATAGCTCTGTTAAACTAATAACGAAACATTTCATTAAAATATATATTTATTAAATGTAAACAAATAATTATTTGTGCAAATTCAGAGGTACAAATAAACGATTTGTTCGCTCCAACAGAATATTTTTTTCGCCATATCAAACTTTGTTTCAGTTAACAAACTTTGTTTCAGTTAACAAATTTCTTACAATTAACAAATGGGAAACCTGGTGCCTACAAAAAACTCTTCTCTCGGTGCATTCGAATGAAATTTAAAAGAATCAACAAAAGTTCTTGTGGCATTTGGTATATCAGTCAGTAAGTCGTATGCACTATGAAAATTATTATTATTACTAACTAGCTTCTATGAGAATTCTGAATGACATATATATAATTTTTTTACTTGGGACAGCATGATAAACAACTGCTCCTGTCTACTCCAGCTATTTACGATACACGTACCAGCTATCATAGAATAAGAAATGCGATAAATAACGTTTTCCACCAAGAAATACATATTACAAATTGTGGAATGCTGTTTTTGAGACTCGGCAATGGATAGTCAGTATCAAGGGACGGTATAGCGTCTCGACCAACCAAGTTAAAAAGAAAAGTTTAAATTAGACTTTACAAGCCGTTCGTATACCCCATTTCAGCAGTTGGTTGAAAGTTTGTTCGCAATCGTAAGCCATCATAGGACATTGATTATCATTTCTTCCTCAACAATTGTAATCATATCCACGCTCAACTATTAATTCATATTTTTGATTTAATTATGTTTTATTAAGTAATTTTTAAAAAGTCTTATAATCCTAATCGAACTCAAATGATAATTAACTCATTCATTTATAATGCAACTTATATATTTTTCGAACTCTGTATAGTACAGTGTTATAGTTCATCTTAAATTATTATATCGATTATAATATTTAAAAAGATGTATCTACAGTTTTAATTTATACGTCACTCGTTTGCTACACGAGCTAAATGAAGAAATCCGTTAATAAATTATAAACTATTAACTATCGAGTAAAAGTAAAAGTAAAAGAACCTAAAATTGAAAATGTGTGGTTTTGAGGAGTCCAAAATAGATATAACGAAAACACAACTTCTACTCAGGTTCATATTTAATCGGGCGTCTTAACTACGAATTAAACCAATTTTGACTGAGAACTTTAAAAAACCCATTCAAAAATGCAAAAAAAACTAAAAATATTGTCTCACCGACGCCGCCGTACGTCTCGTATTACGTGTTCGAAAACGCCTTTGGAGAATCATGGTAGATTAATGTAATAGCCTATAGTTGGAGTTGCTAACAATGTCACGTTTCGAGATTTGAGATAATACCTCTCCCCTCTCTCTCTCTCTCTCTCTCTCTCTCTCTCTCTCTCTCTCTCTCTCTTACTCTCACTCTTATTTCCGCGCGAGGATCGTATATACAACTCTCATGGAGGATGAACTCGTTGTTGCCTGGGTGTAGCAATCGTGGCCGTTTTTTTTAATGAGCTCCAGCCCGCAGGGCTCCCGATCGACGATTAGGACATTCTTCGCCGCGCGCTCCATCGATCACTGACCGAAGCGACGAATTCGGATGACCAGCGGCGCTCACGGACATCCATCCGTAAATCATACAAACTATCGGTCGTCCGGCGTGGCACACAGTCGAGCTACGATATTATCGTACGGATCAGTGTATGCCATCGAAACCAAAACGAGCCTGTTAAATCAGCTCACAATATATGTTTTCGAGATCGTCTATTGAAGCAGTAATTAATTAGTTGGCATATCATGACAATATGTTTCTATTAAAGACTTCGATTGATTTCTTCTATTCTACATTTGTATTGAGACGATAAATTTTAAACCGTCAACACAGACCTAACGGATCTGCGAAACACTGATATAACTTAAAAAATAACTGGTTGCTATGGAACAAAAACGAACTTAAAACCCACTTGAGAAATAACCGAAGCAAAGAAACAAACATAGTACAACATTCGAGTTAAGGATTGTTCAGGGTTATTTTTTCATTTATTAAATAACATAAAGGCAATATAAAACAGAAAAACAAACACATGACGACCACATTTGCGAGAGGGTACGATTAACGGTTATGTTCCAGTTAAAAAACGTTGGAGCGACCTAAAAATTGAAGAAAACCTACGCAACGAGTACAGTTTTACGGCTGAACAATAAACCGCTTAAGGTTATTTATTAATTAAACGACGTAAGATTAGACAACCTACACAAGGCATCATAAAATATCCGATGATACATCGATTGCTACAAAAATTGTATCCAGATTTTCTGGAAAATGTCAGTTACGTGGGGCTCATTGCTCACCACAACCGTCCAGTGAGCCCCGCACTTCTGACGGACACTACAAAGATTTGTGTTCGAGAAAAATGTGTTAAAAATATTGAAGTAAACTGTCGATATCTAGCCTCATCTTAAGGGGAGGCGAAACATGTACCACATGACATATGAGCGCGAGAGAGATAATTCCTAATTTTTCATACAACGCCATTCAGAGACGATTTATGTTTCGGAAAATAGCAAAGTGTCATCGCACGCAGAATTAAAATCCGCGTGAAGTGTCTACGTAAATACTATTGTTGATTTTTGTTACCGACTGAGTAGGTTTCATCTCTCCTTAAACGGAGACGATACCTCTCTCCCACTCTCCTTCTCTCGCTCTCCTTCACGATTCAGTAAACGCTACTCGGTTGGAAACAAACCCTGCCCTCCAAATTTTTTTCTTAGGTTGTCGGAAATCATAAATAAGTGTAAAGGTTTACATGATGTGCATTAGACTATCATACAAAACTCCTTTTTTTCTGAAATCTCAATGCAGCCTAAAACATTGGTCTGAAAAGGTTTGTTATGATTCTTCCTATTGCAAATTTCTCCGCTACGATTGATCTTTAGGATGAAAAATATGAACAGTGAACTGTTTAATTGTAAGATGCAGATCACCGTTCTCCTCTCTTATTCCAACGATCAATGGTGGCAGAGAAATTTGCATTACAGTTTTTTGTTACCGATTGAGTACTGCCACATCACCTTACGAAGACGCTAGAGTCAATTTTCTTACCGACTCTGGTCGGTAAAACGTGAACGTAGTTTACACTTTACGTGGATTTCTCTTGTGTGAATTGACTTTGTGACTATATTGTAAATATTAAGGAAACCTCAAAGAATGGACGTCCTGTCCGGATTGACGTATGTGAGATTGAAAAACGTCTTTATCCTACAAAACAGATGCTGTTTATGTTTCGAGTTGCCACATTGGATGTCTGAATGATCAATAATGTACGATTATTATAATTTTTATTACGATTATAACAGTTTTTCTACCCAAATTCAACCGGACGAGGCGGCATTTACGTTCATATTACAGTCTTGTACAATGTGCAGCATATTCGAAGCATTACCAACCGAAGCCGGTAAAAAAATCTACTCCAGCAACCCCTTAAAATGAGTTGCTACCTCTCGATCGATAACGAAAACTGTATACAAATTTTCCTGTCACGATTAATCTTTCGAATAAAACAGGAGAACGATGAACCGCCTCTTATAATTCTACAGTTTACCGTAGTCATTTTTTTATCTGAAAGATACGTTGTAGTGGAGAAATTCACGATAGCCAAATTTTGCTTTCTCTCTCGTACGCATGGCGATCTGAGAAAGACGACATGTTGTTCTCTCTTGCCGCACTGCGATCGCGAAATAGCGCCATTAACCTCGCACTCACCGCGGTTAAGTTGTTATAACATATCACCGTAAATATATATTCATCGGGTTGGATTGTATGTTCGACCCAATGACGAAAATGTTCTGAAGCATGCGTTGAATATTTCAGTGATTAAAGTTAGTAACTTAGGGAAAAACTGAAATATTTTGTTGAATGAAACAATATTGTATTTCATTGAAGCAAATGGAGAAACTAAATCATATAATTATTTAAAGTAAACTCTACATTGAATGCATCCAAATAATCGATTTATTTGAATCAATGAAATGATTAGTAAATTCAGTTATATATTTTTCTCACTGGTGTTCAAAGATTGCTCGAATCTGTTGTTTGGGACACCATAAGCCGCTCATTGTAAATATTCGCTCAATTTCGCGCATTTATAACTGACGCGAAAGAGAGGACGCTAGTGAATGGAAGTTTCATTTTCTCGTAATGCGACTCTTACTTCATCGGGCGTCGGTATCATAGGAAACACAATCCTTACTTACTGCCAGAAGTGAAAAGCTATAGAGTCTGTATTAAGGCGAGACGAAACCTACTTAGTCGGTAACAGAAACTGTAACCCACGGATTTTATATTCCGTAGACACTTCGGGGGAAAAAAATTAGTGTAAGACCATAGCCTGTGCATTTGTTTGCTTTTGTAGAAGTTTGCTTTTTTTCGAAATATCTATGAATAGCACGGTCTGGATAAATGAGCAGCTATCTCTCTCACGTGTGTCATGTAGTACATGTTTCGCCTTACCTTAAGCGGGTGACTATCGAAGTCTCGAAGTCTCAAACTCTCGAATTACTTTTGACCGACAGGAATGAACAAATGTTCGGTACGCCGTAGGAGGACGCTGATAGCGAAAAACCATATATATAGCGTTCTGACAGGATCGTAGCTTATAAAACATTAATTGGGAGTGACCGGGGGGGTCCTAAATAAATAAATAAATAATAATTTTCAGCTAGCTCGAGAGCTTTGCACCGGTGATGATAACGTCGCCGGTTTCGCGTAGGGTTTAAAGTAGACGACCGGGATGACCTGCGACTTTACTGACCAGGTCATCCCGGTGCTGACTTTGTTAGCTTGGCCGGACAGTGTTCCTCGTCGTCCAGGTGTTTCGTCAGACTGTTCTCGAGGTCCAGCTTGACAGGAAAGTATATAATGATAGTTTATAATATTAAAATAAAAAATAAAATAAATATTAGAATATTTTATATATAAGGTAGTGCATTTTAAGTGGTGATACCTTCTGCACACGACAATGAAGGACAATAAAGGAATAAAAATTACGAGTATTAAGGTTTATTCGAACTATTTAGACAGTATTTTCACGATCGACAGCACCTTCTTATTGTCCTCATGCAGCCTGGAATAATATAAAAATAAATAAAATAAATGTAAATACATGAATAGTTAGTCAAGGTCAATAAGTGACCTTTGACCTTGGATCTGAGGTCATTGATTTTCTTAAACCCTGTGCCCTGATCATTTTTCCTAATTACACTTTTTGACATTCTGCCTCCTTCGGGTACTTTGTGTAGTGCCAGAAACACCTTTTGGCCCCCGGAGCCGCCCCCAGGACGCCGATCGGAGTCATGACCCCTCTATGTTGTGGCCAGGGTCAATACACACCCAACCAACCATTTTGGGCAGGGCTAGCTTCAAAACTTTGGGAGGTATGGCTGGACATACATACAACATACAGACCTACAGAAATATATATTAGATTCTCATTGTTATTCTCCTTAGTGACAGCTTCTGTATGCATACTTTTTATATCAGTGACATATCGACTTTGGCTGCTTACGGCAATGAGAATAGAGACAGACTATGTGAACTCTACGTTAATATCTTTTGTGTGATCGACTTTTTGATGATATTAAAATATTTCAAAAACCGCAAAGAATCGACGTCTGGATCGGTTTGACGTATGTGAGTTCCAGAAAGGTTTATATCCTACAAAATTGATGTTATTAACATTTCGAACAGCCATATTAGATTTTTGAAGGGTCAGTAATATACGATAATTATAATTTTTCACACGTTTTCAACTGAAATGCGACCGAACGTCGAACAAGAGAGGCGTAGAGAGCTAAGTAAGCGAGAGAATGAGATAGAACACGGTTATGCTCAGTATACCCTATCATCGGTCTCCACTTTGTGCGGTGCTTCGTATCCCCACTCTATGGCTGTAGGCACGACCAGGGCTAGAGCCAGTATAGCGTAGGTTATACATTCATATATTTATATGTATGTTTGTATTAGCGTCACTGCGCACGCTGTATTTTCCTTAAAAGTTTAACACAGAATGTGACACACACAGAGAAAGAGAGAGAGTGAGAGAAAGAGAGCGGGCGAACGAAAGAAATAGAGCATATCATGACGACAAGCTACTGTGCGTTGACTTATTTTGCGTGCTATATTTTCTTTCTTTCTTTAACCCTTTACAATTCACACCGCCCGAAAACGTCCCCGAATGGAACTATGAACAGTAGAGTGAGAGCAATGCGTGGTTACGGTGAAGCCGAGGAGTGGGGATATTCTTGTGACATATATATGGTTAATCAAATCTGTTTTTGGGAATGCTTGTGTACATAATATGTTAAACAATACCGAAAACAAAAAAAATCACTGATATGGAATCACAACAATCAACAGAAACAAAATTTAGTTCTTTGTGTAATACGAAGCAAAACCTTATTCTCCCCTTCCTTTCTCTCACCCCCCTCAGATGTCTTTTCCTATCGGTGTATTTATCTCATTCTTTCGCAGATTACTTCAGAATTCACGAAAAAAAATGTATCAGTTTCACTTCTGTCGTGGGTGCATGGCACGCATACGTTTTTTCTTAAGCTTTTACTACTTTTCACTGAAAACAACATTTAAAAAGCTTTCGATATCCATGCAATCTAGTCAACCTATAGTATAGATTTATCTCGTCATTATTTATCGAAAATTTACCAGCTATTAATTGATTTACTGATCCACCGCAATCAGCCTACTTGTGTCCCACTGGCAAGGCATGGGTGCCGAAAAGTTTCAATATTTCTTACGCAATTACGAATGCATCTATAAAAAAATTGACGATACTGTAATTTATTTTGTATGTTGAAGTGTCTGTGAAAAAAAACTCGAGTTTATAGAGTGAATTTTAAGCCAGGGGACTGATTTTTTAAAATATAAATCTTTTCCGGACGAAACCTCACCTAAATATACGTAAAAATGTCGACTTTTCCTATTAGAAATATTGGGTCTGGGAAAAAGTTCGTGGCGTTTTTCCCGATAGATGGCATCAATTGCAAATAAGTCAGGAAACACAGATCGCAGCGACACCACTATACGCTCGTTGGAAAGGTGACACTTCGAGCGTTACTTTGAGAAAATGGAGAAAAGCAATGAAAAATTGCGCTATATTTTGCAATATCATTACGACAAAAGGAAGAACGCTGCGCAGGCTTGTGAAAAAATGTGTGCTGTGTACGGTGAAGGTACTTTATCAAAATCTGCTGCGCGGAAATGGTTCGCTCGCTTTCATCTAGTAATTTTGATGTGAAAGATGAGTCACGCTCTGGTCGTCTAATCACTGAAAAAGCTGATGAAATTCTTGAAAAAGTCCAGCAAGATAAGCATATCAGCGGTGTCGATATTGGTATGGAGGTAGGCATTGACCACAAAACTGTTTTGAACCATTTACACTAAGCTGGCTACAAACAGAAGCCCGATGTATGGGTTCCTCATGAGTTGACCGCGAAAAACATGATAGACCGAATTAATATTTGCGATGCGCTGCTGAAACGCAATGAAATCGAGCCATTTCTGAAACGTGCCATAACCGGTGATGAAAAATGGATCACGTACGACAATCGGAAGCGTCAAAGATCGTGAACAAGGGATGGTGAGCCGTCACAAGCGTTCGCGAAGCCAGGATTGACGGCGAAAAAGGTGATACTGTGTGTATGGTGGGATTGGAAGAGAATTGTCCACCATGAGCTACTTCCAGTTGTTCAGACGATTGATTCTCAACTCTACTGTGGACAACTAGAGAGATTACGCCAAGCAATTGAAAGAAAACGGCCCGAATTGATTAATAGGAAAACTTAGCTGGGAAGTTTTGATGCATCCACCGTATAGTCCAGACATAGCGCCCTCTGATTATCACTTATTCCGATCTTTGCAGAACTCTCTCAGATTAAGCTGCTTTCAGAAGAAGCCTGTGAAAACCACTTGATTCAGTTTTTCAACCAGAAACCACAGAAGTTCTTCACCGATGGCATCATGGCTCTACCGAAAAATGGCGAAACATTGTTGATAATAATGGAGCATATTTGGTTTAAATAAATTCATTTTCACACTATAAGAAATCCAGTTAAATTTTACTAAAAAAACGCCACGAACTTTTTCCCAGACCCAATATAATTGAAATTACACCGCGACCATGCAAGCCTGTCAATTATTAAGAATTACAGTAAAAAATGTTTGGACATAAGCCAAAAAATATATTTGACACTGAGTTACGAGAGATCTATTGATGACTGATTGTCCCCTGTAATCGAGTGACTCATCGTGCCCCATGGTACACTGACAATATTTATCACGAAATTTCGACAATTGAATATGCATAAAAACTTGTATACCTATTTCACAACATAATAAACTTTCTACAAGGATAACATCTTTGACGGAAATAACGAATAACAATCAAGACGAGGCATTCAATAAAGTGAACAATATTTTTGATGTGTAAAGATCTTTAGCGGCGGTATGGGTCTAAATTGGAGCAAATGAAACAGAAGTATGTAAAGGGAAGTGCCCAATCTATCTATGCGCAATACCCTAGTGCGCAGCTACTTAAGCGCTCGAGGTACGGCATAGAATTAGAATGCGATTAGGCGTCGGTAGAATAGATCGCCAGAGAAATTAGTGACCCACATAGTAGGTTTGTGACGTGTACAAAGCCTAGCCACGTTTCGGCCACTGCTTCCCCTAGCGGACTGAGAATCAGCTGTTAGTTTTAGCGTCGTTAAACGTATTGAGAACGTGTGAATAATTATATAAGATTGTTTGATATATATATATTACATATATAATATATATCGCATACATATTCAAATATAAGTTTATATAGTGAATTTAATTCTTTGAAGTGAAATAACATACTGCCAGTAAGTAAACTGAAAATATTTTTACTAAAAATATATACCACGTCGATTAGTTATACTATTAAAATATTTTGAGGTTGTGAACCGTTTTCATGAAAAATATCTCTCAAATGAAAAACTAAAAATAATTATTTTCAATTAATTTTTAAATATTTAATTAAAAAACTTTCTCATTAAAATCAATTTATTTAACTGAAAAATGTAATTGTTTAAAACACATTGTTTAGCTATACGCTTAGTATGGCGTTTTTGTGTTGTAAACCACTTCTATGAAAGATAACAATTTCAAACAGATTCATTGAAAGTTCATTAATGATATACAAATTCATTACAAAAAACTGGAATTTAATATTTTTAACGGATTTTTGAAACTGAAAAATAACATTTTTTAATGTTTATTGACTATCTTTATACAAAAAAATCAACTTTTCCAAATAAATTAATGATTTCTCAAGGTTAATTATTTTACAATGGGAATAATGATATTAACAAATTGAAAAATAATTTGATTGAAATAATTCAAAAAATGACATCTTGGCTTCATATATAAATAAAAATTGTGAAAAAATGAAAAAAAAAATGTTAATTAAATATTTAATTTGCAATAAAATAAAATTGAAAAATAATCATACTGATGTCGTTATAATTTTCTAAGTGAATAATTTGTTAGTTTCAGAAATGGGTAAAAATTCAGCAGAATACATGAGAATGTACAGGAAACGAAAACGTGAAGAGAAGTTGGCAGCAGGATGAGTGGAGCAGCGAAATATCGCTCGCACTAACACTCAACGTACGCGAGATTTTAGAGCACGGGTTGCCAATTCAATTCTTAATTCTGCACCATCAACGAGTAGATGGGATAACATCATAAGTATCGTTGATCATGCAACTTTAAGACCACATCGGCATTTCATGTGGGCCCATCGACTTCAACAGCAGCAGACGGCAACCCTATAGAAAGAGAAGCAACATCGGATATAGGTGAAGCACAGGATGCTGCATGTGATGAAGAAGAACAACAACAAGCAGTTAATTATTTTGAATATACAAAGCATGCCAAGGCTCATGCTGAATTCAGAAAAAAATTCCTCGATAACAACTTCGGTGCAATATGCAGCGTATGCGATCGGTTATGGACTGAAATGGACCTAAGAGCGCCGCCACCGTGTTCAAAGGATATTCTTGCAGCTGATTTTCCTGACATGAATTTCGAAACTGCGCTCGTCTGTGGTACTTGTTACGTCTCACTACATAAGAAGAAAATACCAACGTTATCGAAATCGAACGGTTTTACTTATCCACCAAAACCGGCTCACTTACCAGAGCTTGATATAAGCAAGGAGCGCTTGATCTCACCAAGACTACCCTTCATGACGATCAGAAGGTTTCGACATAGCAATGGTCAGTACGGAATCCTTGAACAAGTTATAAACGTACCAGTATCAGTAGATAATATGGTTCAATTGCTTCCACGAGAACTTGATGATGATTATGCGATTAATGTCCGTATAGCACGAAAAAAAATTCACAAAACCAATTATCTTATCGGATATGTAAAGAAGCATGTCGTCAACATTTGGCTTGAGTATTTAATGCAACAAGAACTGTACAAATTTTATAATATCACAGTTAATAACGCGTTCTTTTCAACTGACGAACAGCAAACAGTAGCCGCAGACCAACCGAGTTATGATGAGGTGAGCGAAGAGATCCGCATCGAAGAAAGTTTAAGAGCTCAACAGCAGTCCGTGCTTTGGAGTGAAGAAAAGTATCTTCGTATTGCTCCCGGAGAAAAGACCATACCAAAGTGCATTCTCTTTGATGAACATTGTGAAGAATTATCGTTTCCGACCATCTATCTCGGCCAATTCAGAACTTTCAAAGAAGAACTTCGAGTGACTCCATTCATGATGGCAACAAGCGAGTTACGCAGGGCTGATCGTCGAGGCGTATATCCTACTCATTTGCTATATATGGCCATGAAAATTATGCGAATCCGCACTCGTGATTCACTTCAAATGTCTTTTAAGTTCATTGGCAAAAATAATACTGTGACAAGAGCACAGATAGAATCAGAAGAATACGTACACGGATGTATTGAAGAGAATCTCGCATTTTTACGCCATATCATATAGGCCTGCCATAATTTTTGGAGGCAAAAGCAGGACATGAGACCTCTCACCCCCCTACGGGGTGACCTACCCCGTAGGGGGGTGAGGGGTCATCATTTTTTCCCAGAAATGAGAATTTTTGACTGTCCGTAATTTATGGATGGAGAGCTTACAAAATTATATTTCCATTTTAACGTTTTTTATTATTTTGAGTAGAAACACCCTTCAACAGTTTTAGAGCATTTCAAAAGTTTGGTCTCCGTAATTTACGGATCGATTGCAGTAGTAGATATGCTATGCTATAACAAGTCCTCCATCAAATTGCATTATTTTTTTTTGTTGTAATCTGATGCAAAGTTTCACATAATTTGATTCAATCAACTGATTGATATTTTCCGGAGCTTTGGACCTTTTGAAGCATTGCTTTGTCATCTTTCACCTTGTCATAAAATTGCTTGCAGCTGAGATCAGAATTATACTGAATGTTAAGTATGGCTTTAACAGTATTCAGAGCCATGCTACCACGATTTTCAGCCCAGATGTTCTTTATTAATGAAAAATTTCGCTCTGCTTCCGTTGACGTTCCAGGAAGAGCAAACGCGAATTCCACCAATTTCTCCATGTTCACCAGCTGCGTGTGTTGGCCTCGAAATTCTTTGAAAATGGCGGTCCAAATTTTAGCACAAGGAGTCTTATTTGATAACCATTGATTGATATTCTGCATGCAGTACTGTCTCATGAGACCATACTCGTCGCAAAGCTGATCACGGCTTATTACGTTGCGCAGATTTTCACCAAATCGAAGTACAGCATACTCGTAGCTCTCTTCAATCACATTCCAATCAGGATATCTACTCAAAATCATCCACGAAAAAATTGAAGTTCCATCAAATGATTCTTCCCAAAGTTCAATATACTTAATGATGGTATCGTAAAATACAATCACGTTTAAATCAATTTCCTGCTGCTGGTCAATCGAAAGTTTGGACTTCTCAAGTTGCGCTTCTCTTGGTAGGTATCTCAGCTCTTTACGATTCTTAATTTTACCCTTCAACAGTCGCAATTCTTCTGCGGTTTCAAATGATGTAGCGGATGATCGTTCCATTCTCTCAATCGATGTGTTGAATCCTGCTGTTTGATTTTCAACGAAAACAAGCCAGAACTTTGAGGACAGATCCGAAAAAAAAATTTTGATCGACGGCGGGCATTGCGAGAGTGAAGCGAAATAAGTTTGGAGAGGATCAAACATGTTGATGATGCGCTGTAAGGCTGGGTTTAGGGAAAGGAATCGTGTTCCGGAGTGACTTTTCATCGACTCATAAAGGTGATCCAGTCCTGAGCAAAAGCTTTTCAAATTCTCAGTTCGAGTGGTGTGGATTTTAAAATGTTTATAAACATTTACCGACAATGCCTCAAAGTCGATTGGAAGCATTTCGCATCCAGCTTCAATAGCGTTGTGCGTGATATGGGGTCCGCAACCAATTCCAAACAAATCACGTCCTAATTCCTTTTGTAGCTTACGCCAGACGTTTTCCTTTCCATTCCTATTGACTCCGCCGAAAGTCAGATTTGTGTTGTCGGCATCATAACCGATGATCTTGCTCTCAATAGCTTTGTTTCTTGCAACATTTGCCAACTCCTGAACAATCGTGTCAGATTTCTCGTTGGGAATTGTTACCAAAGTAAGGTTAAGATTACAAACACCATTTTCAGGATCAAAGCCACGAGCTATGATTGGCAACATCTTCACGTTAAGCCTATTTGATGTGTCAGTCATTAAGGAAACGAAGTTTAACTTCTGCAGTTTTTCATTCACTTCTGCTTCAATCGCTGGGCTTATAACGTTACTGATAATGGCAGCAGTCTTGCTACGTGCTAGCGTGAACTTTGTATCAAACATACATTTGATTAGTGAGTTTGAGCAATCATTGCTTTTGAAAGAAATGTTATGGCGCGCTGTATGATAAGCCCAAGCTGCTTCGCATGCGGTTGGACTTAAAATCTTCTGTTGTGTTTATATTTTTGAAAAAAGTTTGTATTTTTACGTTGTTGGTTGATGCCTGAATCGATGATTGATGCTTTTTGGTTTCCGTGTGTTTGGTAATCTGCGTACGTCCTCCATTTGAAATATCAAATTTTTAGTTGCAGACCATACAAAAGGCCTTGTCATTTTCTTTGTCGACTTTGTTCAAGAATCCGAATTCTTTGGAATAATCACTTTTCTATGATGTCTTTCTCTTCTTACTCTCAATTTCCATGTTTATCTAAAAATATTAAAGTTACTTATAACAAATATAAGTTATAAATAAAATATTAAAGTTGCTTATAATAAATATAAGTTATAAATAAAATATTAAAGTTGCTTATAATAAATATAAGATACCATACCATAAATGATGTAAAAAAGAAAATCGAAAATTTTCGCGAGCGTTAGCGAGCGAGAATTTTTTAGGCATGTTATATAAAAAAATCTTGAATTCATTCACAAATTTTCAAAAAAGCAGGACAATATGGGAGTTAGGTAGGACGCAGGACAAGGTCTAATAAAGCAGGACTGTCCTGCCTAAAAGTAAGCAGATGGCAGCCCTAGCCATGTCCCCAACTCAGCGTATTACTGGGCTTCACGTAAGAAAGACCTGTTCGCGATGATTCGACAATTTGGTAAACCAACATTCTTTCTTACAACGAGTGCTAATGAAATTGGATGGCCAAAACTACTTACATTGCTGTATAAAATTCGAAATAATGATGCTGGAATTGATGATGAGGCAATTCGAAGACTTTATTATAATGTTAAAGCTACATTAATCAACGAAGACCCCGTGATCTGTGCCAACCATTTTAACAACCTCGTCGATACTATAATGGGGATTGTTTAATCGAAACGATATAGTCCATTCGGTGACAATTATGTTGTTCATTACTTCAAGCGTATCGAGTTTCAACATCGTGGCAGCCCTCATGCTCATCTACTGATATGGTTGAATAATGCACCTGTAAATGCCGTTGGTTCAGATATGTCAGCAGCTGTAAATTTAATAGATCGGTTAATATCCGTCTCACCAGAAAACACTTCCGGACACACGAAACTTCAAACCCACAAACATACGTTTACTTGTTACAAAAAAATACGTAGCGCTCGAGCACAACAATGTCGTTTCGAAGCACCATTCATGCCTAGCCGAACAACTGTAATTCTTATCCCAATGAGTGCCGATGATCCTCGAAGAAATGCGCTTGCAAAATTATACAAACGGATGTGGAAGTCACTTGAAGAGAACGACTATAGAGATATTGAACATTTCTTCGAAGAGCACAATATTACTTCGGATGATTTTTACTTGGATGTATTGCGAGCGGGAATTAACAGACCTAAGGTTTTTATCAAACGGCAAACCACAGAGAAATGGATCAATCCGTTTAATCCATTCATTTTAAACGTCCTTGGGTCGAACACTGATTTTCAATATATAATTGAGGAATACTCATGTGCCGCATACGTTGTTGAGTACGTAAATAAGACTTATCGTGGTATAAGTAATCTTCAACGTGAGATTATCAAAACGATGGATGAACATCCAGAGTTTGATTTCATGGAGATCACACGAAAGCTCAGTATTGACATACTTAACGCTGTTGAAATGACGAGTCAAGAAGCCGCTTGGTATTTGTTACGACTGCCAATGTCATACAGTTCGACCGTAGTCCTTTATCTACCAACAGTTTGGCCAATCGAACGACAACGGGTAAGGAAAACAACGGAACAATTGGATAATGAAGAGATTGACAGTAATTCAACCGATGTCTGGAAGACAAATTGGTTTGAAAGATACGAAAAGCGGCCACCCGATCTTGAACAACTTACTTTGTCACAGGCTGCCGCATATTACACGATTAGTGATAATAACCAATAGAAACGACGCAAAACAGGTCCCCGAATACTTCGCTATCGTAATTACGATATGGTCGCTGAGGCTGACGAGTACAAGCGCGAGATGGAGCGAAACTCTGCATCTGCCTTTCCGTCATGAAGAAACGGAGATTCTAGCGGAGAAAAAATTTGTGCAGCTATATGATGAAATGGAGGTGATCATTTTACAAAGGAGGAAAGAGTTCGAGTCAGAATTAGATATAGCCAAGACGATTGAAATTTGTAAACAAACGTGTATTGCTCTGGAAGAACCTGATATTGACAATGCTATGGCTGATTTGCTTGCCACACGCGTTGTGGAAGCTGATCCATTTGCTGAATTCTATGCTTATGCAAATGCCGAAATGAATAAAGATATGAGGTTAGCTTTACTCAGTCGTCTTGGTCCTGTTGTTAAGAAACGAGAGAACCTCATGCCAAAGGCAGAATTTATGCGCATGGCTGACAGTCGATAAAAAAGCCTTATGATGCATGACATCAGTACCCTTCTCGATCGAGATAGTGGTGAGCCACTTCAGATATTCCTTACGGGACCTGCAGGTTGTGGGAAAACGTTTGTAATTAAGTTACTAATGGAAATTTACAATCGCTTCTGGGATACGGATGGCTACACCAACGCATATCTCACATGTGCATCGACCGGCAAAGCCGCAGTAGCCATTGACGGCTTGACTATTCACACTGCTCTGAAAATTTCTATTGGAAAAAATTTGCCTCTTTCAAATGAAGTTGTTCAACAGTTTCAAACACTCTTCAAGTATGTTCGCTGCATTATTATCGACGAAATAAGCATGATGTCAGCGGAACTATTACAACAAGTCGATGCTCGCTTAAAGCAAATAACAGGAGAGTTCGAGAAAAACTTTGGTGGAATAGACGTATTTTTGAAAAGAGACTTGAGGACAGCTGCCGCCTGTTCGTGCAACGCCTATTTTTCAACAGATCAAAGCAAGTATTGCTGGCCCGACACTCTGGCGAGGGTTAAAATTCTACCAACTTAATCAAGTTATGCGTCAATCAAATGAGGAATTCTCGAGCGTACTTACGAAAATCGGCAACGGAGAAAAATTACAGGAGAACGAACAGAGACTAATCGAGTCTCGATTTTTCAGCAGAGCAGAAGCAAACGAGCGATGCCCTGATGGAGTTAGACTGTTTTTAAGAAATCGAGACGTTAATGAATACAATAACACTGTACTTGGTTTGGCGCCGGAAAAAATCGTTTCCATTTCTCATGACGTTTTTTCTGGAGGTCATGATGCTGAACAACTTGCATTTGTACGACAAAAGTTGCATAAAATGTCGCTGATTGATACAGGAGGCTTGCCCTATGAGCTCACACTTGTCGTCGGCCAGCCGTATTTAATCACGACTAATATCAACGTAGCTGACGGATTGTCAAATGGGACATATGGAACCTTAGCATTTGTTGAGCGAATCGAAAATGCGACTGAAGACGAAATATTTAAAAAGGAGATGTAAAAAGACTCTGGATGAAATTTGCGGGTAATCCAAGGATAGGACAAAAGGCTAGACAAATCGCAGCAAAATACATGCAAGATAAGAAGATACCCGCAAGACTTGTACCAATTGTTCGACGAACTTCAACAATTTACCTGAACAATAACAAAACTATCACTACAAAACGGAATCATTTTCCTCTCACCCCTGCCTGTGCCATGACACTTCATAAATCGCAGGGTGGCACATTTGATAAAATTGTATATTCATACTAGAAAGGACATGGCCAATCAGTTGTATACGTAGCCTTATCACGAGTCACCATTGTAGATGGATTGTTCATAGTGTCACCGACTAATGATCCGGTATTCTATCATAGAGTTCGAGATATCAATTCAACGGCTGCTCTACGAATAGAATTTGAGCGCCTCAATTTAAATCCATTACGTACGGGTCAAGAAATAATAGTGAATTTCATCAAAGATAAAATATCATTCTACAATTTCAATTGCCAGAGTTTACGAGCACATTCTAACGATCTTCATGAAGAAGTACCTCAAAACTGCACTGTGCTCATGCTCTCTGAAACGTGGCTTGGCGAAGAAGAAGACGTTGACATTCCAAACTTTGACTGCTGCGTTAAATTTAAACGACAGGAGAGACGTTCCGCTGGGGTAGCGCGATTTATAAAAATCAGAACAGTTCGCACGTTGTCACACCAAACATGGACATTAACTATCGCCAAATAACAGGAATAGGAGTAGCAGTACGAGATACTGGCGATATTTGTGCAGCTGAATGCCGTCTCACAAGTGGACAAACGATTCTTTCAGTCGTTGTCTACATCTCACCAAATCAATCAGTTCAGAGTATAATTGATTTTATTCATTTTGTACTACTGCCGTTCAGTGTGGGTGGTGCAGCACTTTTGAACAAGGACTATTACCTAATGCCCATGATTCTGAGTGGTGATTTTAATGTTAATTTTAATACTCCGGAAGCCGACCCTTTGATAACGTTTTTAAAAGATACGTTTCAGCTAGAGTTAAATAGTAATAGAAACGTAGCTACAACACAATCTGGAACTGTAATTGATGCCGTTTTTTAAAGATTTCTCGATTCTTTAGAATCGAGTGTATATGTATCGTATTTTAGTTATCATAAGCCGATCGTCTCAAGTACAGCGATTTTAAATGAATAAAAAATTTGCAAACGCATTAAAATTGAATTCAATTGGAATTATTTTTTTGAATAAAATCCGCCTTGTGCACAAATCCTTAACACACTTTCGTTCCGCATTTTCTCGCCACAAGATGTTTACAAAACAATATCTCGAGTACTAGCAGATTCGCTCATTTTTTTTTTTAAGTGAAACTTCTTTTGGGACGTTGTGAATTGGATGTTATAAAACGAAAAAAGTGTAACGGAAGTTAAGACAAACGATATAGATGAATAGGATTTGGCCTGCGACAGAATGGAACAAAGCACATCGCTATGTAATTTCCTTATACTTCGTCTCCTCTTTGTGCGGTGGTTCGTAGCGTCCCCACTCCTGCCTTTCGTGCATGGGGCTCTGTGCGTACGGCCTACTCTCTATACTATAGGTATAGGGCATAGGCACAGAGTACACCACGCAAGCAGAGAAAAAGAGAGAGAGAGAGAGAGGGAGAGAAAATACATTAAGAGGTATAGGACACGTTTTTCTGTCCTGTATATGCGCCCTATTCTCTGTGTATATACAGAGTGGCTGATTTATCTGAAGCCATTGAAATATTTCGAAAACTACGCATCGAAACAAAAAAAGTTCTCAATAAAATTTGTTCGCCTGGAAAGGGGTCATCTAATGATACTAAAGTCGACCACTCACCCCTTCCCCCTGGGGTGGGCGTGGGGGCAAGTTTGAAATCGTAAATAGGAACCCATATTTTTTATTGCAGATCCGGATTCCCCATAAAAAAATAAGTAATTTTTATCTGAAATATTTTTTTTTCGATTCGTGATACATGGCGCTGTAATCGCAAGGGACCTGACTTTTGTGAATATCTCGAAAAATTACACATCAGATCGAAAAAAAAAAACACATGTTTAATTTTTCAAAAAACTATTCAGCGATACGAAACTCGATCCACCCTCCCTCCCCCCCATCCCTACCCCCTGGGGTGGGGGTGGGGGCAACTTTGAAATCGTAAATGGGAACCTCTATTTTTTATTGCAGATTCGGATTCCCCATAAAAAAATAAGTAACTTTTATCTGAAACATTTTTTTCGACTCGTGATAGATGGCGCTGTAATCGCAAAAAACCTGATTTTTGCGAATATCTCACCTAAAACAAGCACCCCGATGGTGAGAGGCAAGGAGACTCACGTAAAACAAGCACCCCGATGGTGAGAGGCAAGGGGACTCACCTAAAACAAGCACCCCGATGGGAACAAAAACTACTACGTCCACGTCGTTGTTTCTGGGTAACGCTAAAAGTAGTTGTTAACTTATTGATAAACGAATACATGCTTTCGATTGCAGCGCCATGTGTGAGAAAATTTAATATCAACAATAAAGTCAAATTAATGGATTTTGTCATGGAAAACCAGGAAAAAATAGGGTTTTCCAATCACGATTTTGAAGCAACTTCCATTTTCACCACAATGGGGTAGGGATGGGGGGAGGGTGGATCGAGTTTCGTATTGCTGAATAGCTTTTTGAAAAATGAAACATGTCTTTTTTCTTTTTTCGATCCGATGTGTAATTTCGCGAGATATTCGCAAAAATCAAGTTTCTTGCGATTACAGCGCCATCTATCACGAATTGAAAAAAAATGTTTCAGATAAAAGTTACTTATTTTTTATGGGGAATCCGAATCTGCAATAAAAAATAGGGGTTCCCATTTACGATTTCAAAGTTGCCCCCACCCCCACCCCAGGGGGTAGAGACGAGGGGTCGACTTCGGCATCATTGGATGACCCCCTTCCAGGCGAACAAATTTTATTGAGAACTTTTTTTGATCCGATGCGTAGTTTTCGAAACATTTCAATGTCTTCAGATAAATCGGCCACCCTGTATATTAGAGTGAGGGACAAAGAGAGTGTGACAGAGAGAAACATTGAGCACAGTATAGCGTCGCATCATTGTGTCCAGTGCGTTCTTTTAAAAATGATTGCGTTTTGTCTATTCAATATAGGGAATTTGTATTAAATAATGCCGAAAACGACTGCCGATCGTGTTGGAGAGTATCGTGCCAGAGAAAAAGCTGCTGAAAATAAAACAAAAAAACGGCAAATTTTATGAACCAAATTATATTACTTGCGATGAAGACTACTTTCATATACTTGAAGCAGGAATTACTCGACCTAAAGTGTTTTTAAAGCGATTACTTTCAGAAAAGTGGCATAACCCGTTCAAACCTTTCGTGTTTAATATTTTTTAATCAAATGCAGATTTCCTGCTTTCGTCGCTCTTATGTCGCGTATGTCGTAGAGTACGTGAATAAAACAAACAGAGGTATAAGCAACTTGCAACGTCAAATTCATGACATCATGGATGAAAATCCGGAATTCGATATAGTTGAGATCACAAGAAAAATGAGTGTAAATATGCTCGATACGGTTGAGTTAACAAGTCAAGAAGCTACATGGTACTTACTTCGGGAGCCAATTTCAAAAAGTTCAGTTGTGGTAGTTTATATTTCTATAGTGTGGCCTGTTGAGAGGCATCGAATTAGAAAAACACAGAAACAATTAGAAGAAATGCACCCTGACGAAAATTCAAAATATATGGAAAGAAAATTGGTTCGACAAATATGAGCAGCGACCAGAAGATATGGAATTAGTAACACTAGCACAATTTGTTGCCCATTATTCTAAGAATCCACAAGGGACATACACTCGAAGAAAAGAACAGCGCATCATTCGTTATAGAAACTACGATATGGCATCAGATTATAATGAATATAAAAGGGAAATGGTCACTTTATATATTCCCTTTCGAAATGAAGAAGCTGAAGTTTTAGCAGAAATGAAATTCATTGAAATTTACGACGAAAACGAAGATATCATATTGCAGCGTCGAAAGGAATTTGAGTCTGATTTGGACATTAACAAAACCATTGAAATTTGTCGGAGATTGTGCCGTGAAGATGGACTACAAGATGACAATGATGATGATGAAGCTCGTGATGCCGTTACTAGATTTCCGGAGGCAAATCCATTTTAAGCACTGTATAACAATCCGAATGCAGATGTTAATAATGATTTACGCTTAGCGACGCTGAATAAACTCGGGGCAATCGCTAAGGAAAAAGAGAACCTGATGCCCAATCGAGACTTCTTTGAACTTATGCGAATGGCAAATGAAAAACAAAAGGATCTTCTCATGCATGTTATTTTACATCTTCAGTCCGAAAGACCCTCACCTTTGCAAATATTCTTCACGGGCTCTGCAGGATGTGGAAAAACATTTGTAATAAAACTGTTAATGGAAATTTATAATAGGTACACACAGAATGATGGATATTGTAACGCTTACATAACTTGTGCTTGAGCTGGGAAAGCTGCAGTAGCAATTGGTGGAACAACGGTCTACACAGCTTTAAAAATAAGTTTGTCCAAATCACTTTCTCTGTCAATGGAAGTCGCCCTACAATATCGTTCGCTATTTAAATACGTTCGTGTTCTAATCATAGATGAAATCAGTATGATCGGTGCTGAACTGCTTAAGCAAATCGACGCAAGATTAAAACAGATCACTGGTAATTTCAACGACAATTTCAGAGTCGTTGAAATTACCAAATTACCAACGAGCAGGTCCTACACTGTGGCGAGGCTTGCAATTCTACAAGCTCACAGAAGTCATGTGGCAAGCTAATGAAGTATTTTCAACAATATTGACAAAAATTGGCGATGGAAGGTTATTAGATGAAGATGAGCTGGAGTTGATAGAATCAAGATTCTTTACAAAGGAAGGGGCTGACAGACTGTGTCCGGATGGTGTGCGGTTATTCTTCAATAATCGATCTGTTAGTGAGTATAACAATCACACTTTTAATTGTGCAGACGTCAAAGTCAATTCCATAGCAACAGATGTTTATATTGGTTGCCAAGGAGCTCAGCAAGAAACCGCTATGCATCGAAAACTTCACAAGATGTCGACTATTGATACCGGAGGATTACCATATGAAGTCACATTGGTATTAAACAAATCATATATACAATATCGACGTGCCAGATGGGTTAGCGGATGGTGCTACAGGACAATTTGTCCACATAGAATATAATGATGCTGGTGAAATAGGTCGTATATGGCTAGAATTTCCGGAATCAACCAAAAGTGGTGAGAAGATGCGTAAGAAAGCTGCTGCGTCAATACAAGGACACAACCTCAGTCAACTGGTTGTTCCGATAGATCGAAGAACTTCTACAATTCCACTTGTTGCGAATAAAACGATTGTCGCAAAACGCAATCATTTTCCGTTAGTATCAGCATGTGCTATAACAATACACAAATCTCAGGGAGGTACATTTAGTGAGATTGTGTATGAGTATGAGAAAACTTACCCTCAACACTTCGTATACGTAGCGTTATCACGTGTTATCAGTATTGAAGGTTTATATATTATTACTAATAATGGAGATCAACGATTTTATCATGGGCGACGTAGAGCGGCATCTCTGATGGGCTTGCAAGCGGAATTCGAAAGGCTTTCATTGAACAGACTGCAAACAATCGGAGGATTATTGACAGAATTCATTACAAATAGATCAGAAATGTCAATATTCTCATTTAATTGTCAAAGTCTACGTTCTCATATATGTAGCAGATATAAATTCGGATAAAATGCAACAAAATCAAATTTCTTAATACGTTCTGAGACATGGTTGGATAATGACGATCATATTGATATTCCGAATTTCGATATTGTGGTGAAATTTAAACGCGATATTAGAGCAGGTGGAGTAGCGATATATCACAATACGAATGATAGTGCTCGTATTGTTACTCCACAAATGAATATAAGTACGCATCAAACAGAATCATTGTCCGTGCATCTTTCTAAGATAGGAGAAATGTGAGCTTGTCATAGCACCTTAGAAGACGGGCAAACGGTTCTAATTGTTGCTATATACGCTTCTCCAAATAAATCAATAGAATCTATCAACTAATTCATTCACGAAAATTTAATTAAATATACGCCAGAGGTGTCCATGATACTTAAAAAAAAATACCATGAATTACCAAAGATTTTAAGTAAGCTTAAGATTTTAACACTTTACCGACCGATAGCCTATTAATCGGCTTTTGGTCGTTGATGCTTACCGACCGATAGCCTATTAATCAGCTTTTGGTCGCTGATGCTTATCGACAGATAGCGTATTAATCGGTTGCAACGGCGATAAAGAATGACCATTATATGGGCAGTCATGTTATTTAGTATTGAGGTACACGTTGCGTAGGTTGCGTCGGTTTGTAAGCTCCCACGTTTTCATACCGTTTTAAAAAATTTACCCCTCGCGAAGATGAAAGTTGAATACTTTTTTACGTATTTTCTTCTCTCCAACAACTTTTGTTTGATATATTTTTCGATAAAGTTATTAGGATCCGAATTAAACAATTTAACACTTTGTTTTTCAATGTTTAAACAATAACCCGGGGGTTGATTGCAAAATTGTTATCGCCAATCGATTCAGCGTCATCCAATTACCCAATTACATCAATTATTCACATTCATGACTAAAAGTTCTTACTTTCGTGCATTTTTACTGGACTAACAGTCTAAACTGAACCAGAGCCGGCGCCAGGGAGAATCTATGGCCGAGCGGCCGGTCGATAAAGAGTTAACACAATTTTTGCCGAACTAACTTCATTACCTTTGATAGAATTTTTAAATAATACCTTCAGTTTACAAATGTCAAATAACAGAAATGAGCCAACAACAAGATCAGAAACTACCATAGATGCAGTATTTCAAAAAATTTTAAATAAAATTCAAACCAAAACGTTTGTATCATATTTTCGTTACCATAAGCCGTTAGTAACATGTCTGGAAATTGACAATGATGAAAATAATGATGACATATGAGCTAAGTTCACCTATGTAAAAAACTTTATAATAAAAAATAATTTTTATATTAAATATAGCGATCTCTTTGCTTACCTCTTCATAGTGTATATGTCTCATTCTCTCGCTAATTATTCAGAATACAAAGTTTCACTTCTACCGCGTGTGAACTGCACGTTTTCTTTTTTTTTTGTTTGCGTCCGAAATAACAATATTCTCTGTTATATTTTCATTTTATTATCAACAAGGCCCAAGGTTTGTAGAAAGTTTCTACATCATATAATTTACAATGGAACTGTATACCGGGCTTTGCAAAAAGTACCAAAATCAACATTGCGAAACTATACATCAAAGAGGATTAATAGAGTGGAAGCTGCCATAAGGCAGCAGCAATGTAATTTTTCGTTTACGTTTCCGCGCTCTCTGGGATCTCGGAACTGTAATAATGTCGAATGTAGCGTTAATATTGAAATGATAGATGGAAATGAATTTATAATCCAACTAGCTGTCTTACCCGGCGTTGCCCGGGTACACAAACAAATAGATAAGACCTAAGCAAGGTCACTCCATATATCTCACACCTTAAAACCACCCTGACAAAATACCCTTTATCATACCACTAAAAATAATGTGGCTTTTAATAACATTTTTTAAATCCAATTTAGCTGTTATACACAAAGTAAAGTGTGGCGCTCATTTTGCAAATTATCAAATCGCTCAGCGCTCTTTGTTACGCTCGCTTCAATATAAACTCTCTTCATATGTATGAGAGTTTTCGAGTGTATTGAGCTGTTGGTTGAGTGAGATTATCATCAGAAGATAATTGCGAGCTCTGATTATAATTTATAGCTGATTTCCTGGCGCTGCCCGAGTGTCACATCATATACGGAATAACAGCTAAATCGGTGTTTAAAAAAGTTGAAAAAAACCACATTACTTTCAGTGCGGGATAAAGATAGTTTTCGTTGGGAGTGGTTATATGGGGTGAGATATATAGAGTGAGTGAGTTTCTATTTTGTTTGTGAAGCTTTGTTTAAATCGGTTAAGGCAGAAAAAATAACTACTTCTAGGGGAAAAAGGTGCGATTTTAAGGGGTGAGCTATATTTATACAGTGACCTTCCATTAGAACTTATCAAAATTTGTGTAAAGTTTGGTTGAAATCAGTGAAGGGGTGTGGATTTTTATACTAAATCTTTTTTAGGGCTTTAAGTGGGTGGATATGTATACAATACGACCTTTGTCGTACCCGTCTTAGACCCGCTATAATATTTGTGTAAGGTTTGGTTGCAATCAGTTGATTCGCGTGAATATTTTTGGAGAATCTTTTTTTAGGGGGTGAATAGGGTAGGGTTTAGGGGTGAGATATATCCAGTGACCTTCCGTAGGCTCTAAGCAATATTTGTGCTTGGCTTGGTTGTAATCAGTGAAGGCGTGTGGATTTTATTGAGAATTTATTTTTAGGGGATTGAGGGGGTGGTTTTCAGGGGTGAGATGTATATAGTCGCCTTCCTTTGGTCTTCAACAATATTTGTGTAAGGTTTGATTAAAATAAGTTGATTCGCGTGAATATTTTTTTAAAATCTTTTTTTAGGTGGTTAAGAGGGTGGGCTTTAGGGGTGAGATATACCCAGTGACCTTCCTTAGGCTCTTAACAATATTTGTGTTTGGTTTGGTTGTAATCGGTGAAGGCGTGTGGATTTTATTAAGAATTTTTTTTAAGGGATGAAGGGGGTGGTTTTCAGGGGTAAGATATATACAGTTGCCTTTCTTTGGTCTTCAGCAATATTGGTATAAAGTTTGGCTGAAATCGGTCAACGCGTGTAGCTTTGTATAGCCGGACAGACAGACAAACAGACAGACAAACATTCATTTTTATATATAAGATTTTTTAGAGGGTGAAGACGGTGGGGTTTAGGGGTGAGATATATCCAGTGACCTTCCTTGGGCTCTTAACAATATTTGTGCTTGGTTTGTTTGTAATCGGTGAAGGCGAATATATAGAATATATAGAATTTAAAAAAAACCATTAAAACACTTTCGACAGTTTCTAACTCTTTTACACCCCCTTAGGGGTGGAATTTCTAAAAATCCTGAAATTGGTTTTTAGACATTTGTATGAGTAACATTTGCAAGCGAAAATCAAGGCGATATCTCATCGTGCCTAAGAGATATTGAGAAATACGTAAAAACATAATTCTCCCTTTTACACCCCCTTAAGGGTTGAATTTCTAAAAATCCTAAAATCAGTTTTTGAACATTTGTATGAGTAACATTTGCAAGTAATAACCAAGGCGATATCTCATCGTGCCTAAGAGATATTGAGAAATACGTAAAAACATATTTAACCCTTTTACAGCCCTTTAGGGGTGGAATTTTCGGAAATCCTGAAATAAGTTTTTAAACATTTGTATGAGTAACATTTGCAAGCAAAAACCAAGGCGATATCTCATCGTGCCTAAGAGAAATACGTAAAAACATATTTAACCCTTTTACACCCCGTTAAGGGTGGAATTTCTAAAAATCCTGAAATCAGTTTTTAAACATTTGTATGAGTAACATTTGCAAACAAAAACCAAGGCGATATTTTATCGTGCCTAAGAAATATTGAGAAATACGTAAAAACATATTTCTCCCTTTTACACCCCCTTAGGGGTGGAATTTCTAAAAATCCTAAAATCGGTTTCTAAACATTTGTATGAGTTACATTTGCAAGCGAAAACCAAGGCGATATCTCATCGTGCCTAAGAGATATGGAGAAACACGTAAAAACATATTTATCCCTTTTACACCCCATTAGGGGTGGAATTTCTAAAAATCCTAAAATCGGTTTCTAAACATTTGTATGAGTAACATTTGCAAGCAAAAACCAAGGCGATATCTCATCGTGCCTAAGAGAAATACGTAAAAACATATTTAACTCTTTTACACCCCCTTAGGGGTGGAATTTCTAAAAATCCTGAAATTAGTTTTTAAACATTTGTATGAGTAACATTTGCAAGCGAAAACCAAGGCGATATCTCATTGTGCCTAAGAGATATTGAGAAATACGTAAAAACATATTTAACCCTTTTACACCCTCTCAAGGGTTAAATTTTAAAAAATCCTGCAATTTGGTTTTGAACATTTGTACGAGTAACATTTGCAAGCAAAAACCAAGGTGATGTCTCATCGTGCCTAAGAGATATTGAGAAATACGTAAAAATATATTTAACCCTTTTACACCCCCTTAGGGGTGGAATTTCTAAAAATCCTGAAATCTGTTTTTGAACATTTGTATGAGTAACATTTGCAAACAAAAACCAAGGCGATATCTCATCGTGCCTAAGAGATATTGAGAAATACGCAAAAATATATTTAACTCTTTTACACCCCCTTAGGGGTAGAATTTCTAAAAATCCTGAAATCTGTTTTTAAACATTTGTATGAGTAACATTTGCAAGTAAGAACCAAGGCGATATCTCATCGTGCCTAAGAGAAATACGTAAAAACATATTTAACCCTTTTACACCCCGTTAAGGGTGGAGTTTCTAAAAATCCTGAAATCAGTTTTTAAACATTTGTATGAGTAACATTTGCAAACAAAAACCAAGGCGATATTTTATCGTGCCTAAGAAATATTGAGAAATACGTAAAAACATATTTCTCCCTTTTACACCCCCTTAGGGGTAGAATTTCTAAAAATCCTAAAATCAGTTTTTGAACATTTGTATGAGTAACATTTGCAAGTAATAACCAAGGCGATATCTCATCGTGCCTAAGAGATATTGAGAAATACGTAAAAACATATTTAACCCTTTTACAGCCCTTTAGGGGTGGAATTTTCGGAAATCCTGAAATAAGTTTTTAAACATTTGTATGAGTAACATTTGCAAGCAAAAACCAAGGCGATATCTCATCGTGCCTAAGAGAAATACGTAAAAACATATTTAACCCTTTTACACCCCGTTAAGGGTGGAATTTCTAAAAATCCTGAAATCAGTTTTTAAACATTTGTATGAGTAACATTTGCAAACAAAAACCAAGGCGATATTTTATCGTGCCTAAGAAATATTGAGAAATACGTAAAAACATATTTCTCCCTTTTACACCCCCTTAGGGGTGGAATTTCTAAAAATCCTAAAATCAGTTTCTAAACATTTGTATGAGTTACATTTGCAAGCGAAAACCAAGGCGATATCTCATCGTGCCTAAGAGATATGGAGAAACACGTTAAAACATATTTATCCCTTTTACACCCCATTAGGGGTGGAATTTCTAAAAATCCTAAAATCGGTTTCTAAACATTTGTATGAGTAACATTTGCAAGCAAAAACCAAGGCGATATCTCATCGTGCCTAAGAGAAATACGTAAAAACATATTTAACTCTTTTACACCCCCTTAGGGGTGGAATTTCTAAAAATCCTGAAATTAGTTTTTAAACATTTGTATGAGTAACATTTGCAAGCGAAAACCAAGGCGATATCTCATTGTGCCTAAGAGATATTGAGAAATACGTAAAAACATATTTAACCCTTTTAAACCCTCTCAAGGGTTAAATTTTAAAAAATCCTGCAATTTGGTTTTGAACATTTGTACGAGTAACATTTGTAAGCAAATACCAAGGCGATATCTCATCGTGCCTAAGAGATATTGAGAAATACGTGAAAACATATTTAACCCTTTTACACCCCCTTAGGGGTGGAATTTCTAAAAATCCTGAAATCTGTTTTTAAACATTTGTATGAGTAACATTTGCAAACAAAAACCAAGGCGATATCTCATCGTGCCTAAGAGATATTGAGAAATACGCAAAAATATATTTAACTCTTTTACACCCCCTTAGGGGTAGAATTTCTAAAAATCCTGAAATCTGTTTTTAAACATTTGTATGAGTAACATTTGCAAGTAAGAACCAAGGCGATATCTCATCGTGCCTAAGAGATATTAAGAAATACGTAAAAACATATTTAACCCTTTTACACCCCCTTAAAGGTGGAATTTGCGGAAATCCTGAAATTTGTTTTTAAACATTTGTATGAGTAACATTTGCAAGCAAAAACCAAGGCGATATCTCATCGTGCCTAAGAGAAATACGTAAAAACATATTTATCCCTTTTACACCCCCTTAGGGGTGGAATTTCTAAAAATCCTTAAATTGGTTTTTAAACATTTGTATGAGTAACATTTGTAAGCAAATACCAAGGCGATATCTCATCGTGCCTAAGAGATATTGAGAAATACGTAAAAACATATTTAACCCTTTTATACCCCCTTAGGGGTAGAATTTCTAAAAATCCTAAAATCGGTTTCTAAACATTTGTATGAGTAACATTTGCAAGCAAAAACCAAGACGATATCTCATCGTGCCTGAGAGAAATACGTAAAAATATATTTAACCCTTTTTCACCCCCTTAATCGTGGAATTTCTAAAAATCCTGAAATTGGTTTTTGAACATTTGTACGAGTAACATTTGCAAGCAAAAACCAAGGTGATGTCTCATCGTGCCTAAGAGATATTGAGAAATACGTAAAAAACATATTTAACCCTTTTACACCCCCTTAGGGGTGGAATTTCTAAAAATCCTAAAATCGGTTTCTAAACATTTGTATGAGTTACATGAGCAAGCGAAAACCAAGGCGATATCTCATCGTGCCTAAGAGATATGGAGAAACACGTAAAAACATATTTATCCCTTTTACACCCCCTTAGGGGTGGAATTTCTAAAAATCCTAAAATCGGTTTCTTAACATTTGTATGAGTAACATTTGCAAGCAAAAACCAAGACGATATCTCATCGTGCCTAAGAGAAATACGTAAAAACATATTTAACCCTTTTACACCCCCTTAGGGGTAGAATTTCTAAAAATCCTGAAATTTGTTTTTGAACATTTGTATGAGTAACATTTGCAAACAAAAACCAAGGCGATATCTCATCGTGCCTAAGAGATATGGAGAAATACGTAAAAACATATTTAACCCCTTTACACCCCCTTAGGGGTGGAATTTCTAAAAATCCAGAAATTAGTTTCTCAACATTTGTATGAGTAAAATTTGCAAGCAGAAACCAAGGCGATATCTCATCGTGCCTAAGAGATATTGAGAAATACGTAAAAACATATTTCACCCTTTTACACCCCCTTAGGGGTGAAATTTCGAAAATTCCCTTCTTAGTGAGCATCTATGACACGAAGGGAATATATCCCTAGAATTTCAAGTTTCTAGGCGCAGGGGTTTGGGCTGGGCGTTGATGAGTAAGTCAGTCAGTCAGTCAGGACTTTTCTTTTTATATATATAGATTTATTTTTAGGAGATTAAGAGGGTGGTTCTCAGGGGTGAGATACATACAGTCGCCTTCCTTTGGTCTTCAACAATATTTGTGTAAGGTTTGGTTGAAATCAGTTGATTCGCGTGAATATTTTTGAAGAATCTTGTTTTAGGGGATGAAGGGGGTGGTTTTAAGGGGTGAGATATATCCAGTGACCTCCCGTAGGCTCTTAACAATATTTGTGCTTGGTTTAGTTGTAATCGGTGAAGGCGTGTGGATTTTATTAAGAATTTTTTTGAGGGGATGAAGGGGGTGGTTTTCAGGGGTGAGATGTATTCAGTGACCTTCCGCAGACTCTTAACAATATTTATGCTTGGTTTGGTTGTAATCGGTAAAGGCGTGTGGATTTTATTAAGAATTCATTTTTAGGGGATGAAGGGGGTGGTTTTCAGGGGTGAGATACATACAGTAGCCTTCCTTTGGTCTTCAACAATATTTGTGTAAGGTTTGGTTGAAATCAGTTGATTCGCGTGAATATTTTTGAAGAATCTTTTTTTAGGGGGTGAAGAGGGTGGGGTTTAGGGGTGAGATGTATCCAGTGACCTTCCTTGGGCTCTTAACAATATTTGTGCTTGGTTTGTTTGTAATCGGTGAAGGCGAATATATAGAATATATAGAATTAAAAAAAAACCATTAAAACACTTTCGACAGTTTCTAACTCTTTTACACCCCCTTAGGGGTGGAATTTCTAAAAATCCTGAAATTGGTTTTTAGACATTTGTATGAGTAACATTTGCAAGCGAAAATCAAGGCGATATCTCATCGTGCCTAAGAGATATTGAGAAATACGTAAAAACATAATTCTCCCTTTTACACCCCCTTAAGGGTTGAATTTCTAAAAATCCTAAAATCTGTTTTTGAACATTTGTATGAGTAACATTTGCAAGTAATAACCAAGGCGATATCTCATCGTGCCTAAGAGATATTGAGAAATACGTAAAAACATATTTAACCCTTTTACAGCCCTTTAGGGGTGGAATTTTCGGAAATCCTGAAATTAGTTTTTAAACATTTGTATGAGTAACATTTGCAAGCAAAAACCAAGGCGATATCTCATCGTGCCTAAGAGAAATACGTAAAAACATATTTAACCCTTTTACACCCCGTTAAGGGTGGAATTTCTAAAAATCCTGAAATCAGTTTTTAAACATTTGTATGAGTAACATTTGCAAACAAAAACCAAGGCGATATTTTATCGTGCCTAAGAAATATTGAGAAATACGTAAAAACATATTTCTCCCTTTTACACCCCCTTAGGGGTGGAATTTCTAAAAATCCTAAAATCGGTTTCTAAACATTTGTATGAGTTACATTTGCAAGCGAAAACCAAGGCGATATCTCATCGTGCCTAAGAGATATGGAGAAACACGTAAAAACATATTTATCCCTTTTACACCCCATTAGGGGTGGAATTTCTAAAAATCCTAAAATCGGTTTCTAAACATTTGTATGAGTAACATTTGCAAGCAAAAACCAAGGCGATATCTCATCGTGCCTAAGAGAAATACGTAAAAACATATTTAACTCTTTTACACCCCCTTAGGGGTGGAATTTCTAAAAATCCTGAAATTAGTTTTTAAACATTTGTATGAGTAACATTTGCAAGCGAAAACCAAGGCGATATCTCATTGTGCCTAAGAGATATTGAGAAATACGTAAAAACATATTTAACCCTTTTACACCCTCTTAAGGGTTAAATTTTAAAAAATCCTGCAATTTGGTTTTGAACATTTGTACGAGTAACATTTGCAAGCAAAAACCAAGGTGATGTCTCATCGTGCCTAAGAGATATTGAGAAATACGTAAAAAACATATTTAACCCTTTTACACCCCCTTAGGGGTGGAATTTCTAAAAATCCTAAAATCGGTTTCTAAACATTTGTATGAGTTACATTTGCAAGCGAAAACCAAGGCGATATCTCATCGTGCCTAAGAGATATGGAGAAACACGTAAAAACATATTTATCCCTTTTACACCCCCTTAGGGGTGGAATTTCTAAAAATCCTAAAATCGGTTTCTAAACATTTGTATGAGTAACATTTGCAAGCAAAAACCAAGGCGATATCTCATCGTGCCTAAGAGAAATACGTAAAAACATATTTAACTCTTTTACACCCCCTCAGGGGTGGAATTTCTGAAAATCCTGAAATTAGTTTTTGAACATTTGTATGAGTAACATTTGCAAGTAATAACCAAGGCGATATCTCATCGTGCCTAAGAGATATTGAGAAATACGTAAAAACATATTTAACCCTTTTACAGCCCTTTAGGGGTGGAATTTTCGGAAATCCTGAAATTAGTTTTTAAACATTTGTATGAGTAACATTTGCAAGCAAAAACCAAGGCGATATCTCATCGTGCCTAAGAGAAATACGTAAAAACATATTTAACCCTTTTACACCCCGTTAAGGGTGGAATTTCTAAAAATCCTGAAATCAGTTTTTAAACATTTGTATGAGTAACATTTGCAAACAAAAACCAAGGCGATATTTTATCGTGCCTAAGAAATATTGAGAAATACGTAAAAACATATTTCTCCCTTTTACACCCCCTTAGGGGTGGAATTTCTAAAAATCCTAAAATCGGTTTCTAAACATTTGTATGAGTTACATTTGCAAGCGAAAACCAAGGCGATATCTCATCGTGCCTAAGAGATATGGAGAAACACGTAAAAACATATTTATCCCTTTTACACCCCATTAGGGGTGGAATTTCTAAAAATCCTAAAATCGGTTTCTAAACATTTGTATGAGTAACATTTGCAAGCAAAAACCAAGGCGATATCTCATCGTGCCTAAGAGAAATACGTAAAAACATATTTAACTCTTTTACACCCCCTTAGGGGTGGAATTTCTAAAAATCCTGAAATTAGTTTTTAAACATTTGTATGAGTAACATTTGCAAGCGAAAACCAAGGCGATATCTCATTGTGCCTAAGAGATATTGAGAAATACGTAAAAACATATTTAACCCTTTTACACCCTCTTAAGGGTTAAATTTTAAAAAATCCTGCAATTTGGTTTTGAACATTTGTACGAGTAACATTTGCAAGCAAAAACCAAGGTGATGTCTCATCGTGCCTAAGAGATATTGAGAAATACGTAAAAAACATATTTAACCCTTTTACACCCCCTTAGGGGTGGAATTTCTAAAAATCCTAAAATCGGTTTCTAAACATTTGTATGAGTTACATTTGCAAGCGAAAACCAAGGCGATATCTCATCGTGCCTAAGAGATATGGAGAAACACGTAAAAACATATTTATCCCTTTTACACCCCCTTAGGGGTGGAATTTCTAAAAATCCTAAAATCGGTTTCTAAACATTTGTATGAGTAACATTTGCAAGCAAAAACCAAGGCGATATCTCATCGTGCCTAAGAGAAATACGTAAAAACATATTTAACTCTTTTACACCCCCTCAGGGGTGGAATTTCTGAAAATCCTGAAATTAGTTTTTGAACATTTGTATGAGTAACATTTGCAAGTAATAACCAAGGCGATATCTCATCGTGCCTAAGAGATATTGAGAAATACGTAAAAACATATTTAACCCTTTTACAGCCCTTTAGGGGTGGAATTTTCGGAAATCCTGAAATTAGTTTTTAAACATTTGTATGAGTAACATTTGCAAGCAAAAACCAAGGCGATATCTCATCGTGCCTAAGAGAAATACGTAAAAACATATTTAACCCTTTTACACCCCGTTAAGGGTGGAATTTCTAAAAATCCTGAAATCAGTTTTTAAACATTTGTATGAGTAACATTTGCAAACAAAAACCAAGGCGATATTTTATCGTGCCTAAGAAATATTGAGAAATACGTAAAAACATATTTCTCCCTTTTACACCCCCTTAGGGGTGGAATTTCTAAAAATCCTAAAATCGGTTTCTAAACATTTGTATGAGTTACATTTGCAAGCGAAAACCAAGGCGATATCTCATCGTGCCTAAGAGATATGGAGAAACACGTAAAAACATATTTATCCCTTTTACACCCCATTAGGGGTGGAATTTCTAAAAATCCTAAAATCGGTTTCTAAACATTTGTATGAGTAACATTTGCAAGCAAAAACCAAGGCGATATCTCATCGTGCCTAAGAGAAATACGTAAAAACATATTTAACTCTTTTACACCCCCTTAGGGGTGGAATTTCTAAAAATCCTGAAATTAGTTTTTAAACATTTGTATGAGTAACATTTGCAAGCGAAAACCAAGGCGATATCTCATTGTGCCTAAGAGATATTGAGAAATACGTAAAAACATATTTAACCCTTTTACACCCTCTTAAGGGTTAAATTTTAAAAAATCCTGCAATTTGGTTTTGAACATTTGTACGAGTAACATTTGCAAGCAAAAACCAAGGTGATGTCTCATCGTGCCTAAGAGATATTGAGAAATACGTAAAAAACATATTTAACCCTTTTACACCCCCTTAGGGGTGGAATTTCTAAAAATCCTAAAATCGGTTTCTAAACATTTGTATGAGTTACATTTGCAAGCGAAAACCAAGGCGATATCTCATCGTGCCTAAGAGATATGGAGAAACACGTAAAAACATATTTATCCCTTTTACACCCCCTTAGGGGTGGAATTTCTAAAAATCCTAAAATCGGTTTCTAAACATTTGTATGAGTAACATTTGCAAGCAAAAACCAAGGCGATATCTCATCGTGCCTAAGAGAAATACGTAAAAACATATTTAACTCTTTTACACCCCCTCAGGGGTGGAATTTCTGAAAATCCTGAAATTAGTTTTTGAACATTTGTATGAGTAACATTTGCAAGCAGAAACCAAGGCGATATCTCATCGTGCCTAAGAGATATTGAGAAATACGCAAAAATATATTTAACCCTTTTACACCCCCTTAGGGGTGGAATTTCTAAAAATCCTGAAATCTGTTTTTAAACATTTGTATGAGTAACATTTGCAAACAAAAACCAAGGCGATATCTCATCGTGCCTAAGAGATATTGAGAAATACGCAAAAATATATTTAACTCTTTTACACCCCCTTAGGGGTAGAATTTCTAAAAATCCTGAAATCTGTTTTTAAACATTTGTATGAGTAACATTTGCAAGTAAGAACCAAGGCGATATCTCATCGTGCCTAAGAGATATTAAGAAATACGTAAAAACATATTTAACCCTTTTACACCCCCTTAAAGGTGGAATTTGCGGAAATCCTGAAATTTGTTTTTAAACATTTGTATGAGTAACATTTGCAAGCAAAAACCAAGGCGATATCTCATCGTGCCTAAGAGAAATACGTAAAAACATATTTATCCCTTTTACACCCCCTTAGGGGTGGAATTTCTAAAAATCCTTAAATTGGTTTTTAAACATTTGTATGAGTAACATTTGTAAGCAAATACCAAGGCGATATCTCATCGTGCCTAAGAGATATTGAGAAATACGTAAAAACATATTTAACCCTTTTATACCCCCTTAGGGGTAGAATTTCTAAAAATCCTAAAATCGGTTTCTAAACATTTGTATGAGTAACATTTGCAAGCAAAAACCAAGACGATATCTCATCGTGCCTGAGAGAAATACGTAAAAATATATTTAACCCTTTTTCACCCCCTTAATCGTGGAATTTCTAAAAATCCTGAAATTGGTTTTTGAACATTTGTACGAGTAACATTTGCAAGCAAAAACCAAGGTGATGTCTCATCGTGCCTAAGAGATATTGAGAAATACGTAAAAAACATATTTAACCCTTTTACACCCCCTTAGGGGTGGAATTTCTAAAAATCCTAAAATCGGTTTCTAAACATTTGTATGAGTTACATGAGCAAGCGAAAACCAAGGCGATATCTCATCGTGCCTAAGAGATATGGAGAAACACGTAAAAACATATTTATCCCTTTTACACCCCCTTAGGGGTGGAATTTCTAAAAATCCTAAAATCGGTTTCTGAACATTTGTATGAGTAACATTTGCAAGCAAAAACCAAGGCGATATCTCATCGTGCCTAAGAGAAATACGTAAAAACATATTTAACTCTTTTACACCCCCTTAGGGGTGGAATTTCTAAAAATCCTGAAATTAGTTTTTAAACATTTGTATGAGTAACATTTGCAAGCGAAAACCAAGGCGATATCTCATTGTGCCTAAGAGATATTGAGAAATACGTAAAAACATATTTAACCCTTTTACACCCCCTTAGGGGTAGAATTTCTAAAAATCCTGAAATTCGTTTTTGAACATTTGTATGAGTAACATTTGCAAACAAAAACCAAGGCGATATCTCATCGTGCCTAAGAGATATGGAGAAATACGTAAAAACATATTTAACCCCTTTACACCCCCTTAGGGGTGGAATTTCTAAAAATCCAGAAATTAGTTTCTCAACATTTGTATGAGTAAAATTTGCAAGCAGAAACCAAGGCGATATCTCATCGTGCCTAAGAGATATTGAGAAATACGTAAAAACATATTTCACCCTTTTACACCCCCTTAGGGGTGAAATTTCGAAAATTCCCTTCTTAGTGAGCATCTATGACACGAAGGGAATATATCCCTAGAATTTCAAGTTTCTAGGCGCAGGGGTTTGGGCTGGGCGTTGATGAGTGAGTCAGTCAGTCAGTCAGGACTTTTCTTTTTATATATACAGGGTGATTCAAAAAAAGTGACCGATCCGCAGTATGCCGACAGCTGAGGTCATTTTAAGCACAATTACTTAGCGGTTTTCCGAAAATCTCAAAAGTTTATTAATGAGATGCAATTAAAGTCAAATAATAAATGACCAATCAGGAGCACATACGCTTCCCGCGCCGGAAGTCGGCAAATGTTCGATGGAAACCGAGACCTCGGTCTGCGGCAACGTCGGACGGGATAGTATAGTAGAATGACGCATGTCATTTGTTCATTCGCATGGGTTTTTTTATGCGCGATCGAAGAAAATAATTGAAAGGTGATGTGCTCGTGATGTGTTCCGAAGTGAAAAAATGGGAATAAAATGTTAATAATACTTTAACCAGATGTAATTATTTATTATGTCTTAACCTTTAAACGTTCCAAATAGTGTTTGTAATTGTGTTTTGTTCTCTGTAAATAAATAATTGTACATTGAAATGTGTGGCACTCTATAACTGTTATCTCTATGATAATAATTAAAATGCAATGAATCTCCTAGGCCATGGTTCATTTAATACAGTATTTAATTATGATAAAAATTATGATGTGTTCATGACACAAATTATAGCGTATAAAAAGTCACAACTAGCGAATGCCTTTCGCCACTAGAAATGAGATATGTAGTAGGTATGCGTGACAAATGTCATATTTCGCACCTGACAATACAACTTGAAGCTTCAAATTATTAACGACAGCTTCATTAATATGAGGAGATGTTTTTACCTTTATAAGAAAAGTTAAGTAACACTTGATACATCGATGCATGGCAGAAGAGACTGCGATGCTACCAAAGGTGCCAAATCTGTCTGAAGCAGCTGCATTAGGACCAGAAGACGCTTCCATCAACATCTATAAGACTTTTCTATTAGACTTTTGTTATAGCTACGCATGACAAAATCAATCGCCCTGCCCTGCCGATGCTGCTTGAGTCTCCAAATTGTTGGTGGTTAGTAAGTATAAGGTGATAGCGAGATGATAGTGAGGTGCGAGGAAAGTGAAAGCAAGGTGAGCGGACGGTGAGAGTAAGGTGAGATGAAGGTGAGCGGACGGTGAGAGTGAGGTGAGATCAAGGTGAGAGGAGGTTGTGATCAAGGAGAGAGTAAGTTAAGACGAAGGGCAATTTTCGGTGTCTCTGTAAATGTAGTAAAAAAAAAATCGGTCCAGTTACAAGATGTTATGCCGTACCTACTACATATCTCATTTCTAGTGGCGAAAGGCATTCGCTAGTTGTGACTTTTTATACGCTATAATTTGTGTCATGAACACATCATAATTTTTATCATAATTAAATACTGTATTAAATGAACCATGGCCTAGGAGATTCATTGCATTTTAATTATTATCATAGAGATAACAGTTATAGAGTGCCACACATTTCAATGTACAATTATTTATTTACAGAGAACAAAACACAATTACAAACACTATTTGGAACGTTTAAAGGTTAAGACATAATAAATAATTACATCTGGTTAAAGTATTATTAACATTTTATTCCCATTTTTTCACTTCGGAACACATCACGAGCACATCACCTTTCAATTATTTTCTTCGATCGCGCATAAAAAAACCCATGCGAATGAACAAATGACATGCGTCATTCTACTATACTATCCCGTCCGACGTTGCCGCAGACCGAGGTCTCGGTTTCCATCGAACATTTGCCGACTTCCGGCGCGGGAAGCGTATGTGCTCCTGATTGGTCATTTATTATTTGACTTTAATTGCATCTCATTAATAAACTTTTGAGATTTTCGGAAAACCGCTAAGTAATTGTGCTTAAAATGACCTCAGCTATCGGCATACTGCGGGTCGGTCACTTTTTTTGAATCACCCTGTATAGATGAAATAACAAATAAATATAAATAATAAAACTTATTTTTATATTATTTAAGTCTTATTTTATTGTACTGTATACACACATTGCACATATTTACAGAGATGTATATGACATGTAGAAATAGAAATATATATTTTTTTTTCCGAATAAACAACTTGTCTCGATGTTTTCGATAGTGATGCTTCAGATGAAAATCGTGCGGTGGATCTTGGTGGAGTATCAACTATTATACATGGTAATGTCCTTCCCAGTGGTGATGTTTCTATGAATCGGCCGGAAGTACAGGCAATCGGTAAAGGATTGACTTCGAATATGTTCATCATCAGCAATCTCAACGTCCACTTAAATATGAATGAAAGCAAAAATGTATACATTTTATGAAAGAAGGATGTGAATATTTGATAATCAATGTGTCGGTACTTTGCAAAATGTAAAAGCAAACTACTCGAGTAACTGATAAAACATTCTCTAACATGGAATACACAGTTGGATTAATTCTTCGACAAATTACAGAATATAAAAGGATACTGGATTACAGATGGAAAATCTTTATGAAATTTTTATGCAATTACATTGTTTACCTGTTAGTGAATGTCACATGAATGGGATAACTTGCTTCAATGTGTTACATCGATAGTTACATCTATGCCCGTAACTTGATGACAACAATCTGCTATAAGTGATAATTGTTGAATTTATTATTATTTTAGTAATTGTAAAACAGTTCAAGCATACTTAAATGAATATTACAATATCTTGTAGCCATGTCCATTGAAATTCTATCTTACTCCCGTCATATTTCTCCATTGGTTTAGCGCAGGGGTCTCCAAACTTTCCAGCCTTAGGGCCATACTGATTACTCCAGTAAGTTCCGAGGGCCAAAACCATATTATCATTGTTGCCAGTGGTAAAAAGTGAAATAGTCCAAAATCTGTCCACGGGCCGAATGTGGCCCTCGGGCCATAGTTTGGAGACCCCTGGTTTAGCGGATAATCCTGGCTTACGAAGCATCGCGATCGCTTCACGAGTGAGTGGCTTGGGTGTTGTTTCCCAATATATTTTCGCTCAAAATGATCCGAGCATATGCGTATGTGTACAGGATATCCTGTTATTTCTACAAATTCCAACCATTTCTGTCAACTAAAACGATAAATGAAAAATTAATGACATTTCTATATAATACATTAGCATTCAAGGAATATGTTTCGTAAGTCGAAATGCCTTACAATACTATTTTAACAATAGATAACAGAAATTACGCCGCCAAATAACCTCATTATTCAATATTGCATCGTGATTATTGTTATAGATTTAATACTTACATTTCTGGGTTTTTTTGGCTGTCGGAAAAAGGAGTGTCCGTCGTCATCTTTAATATTACTCTTGCAGCCCTTCACGTTACATTGCAACGACATTTTAATCATAAAATTTTATTACACTTCTTAAGATTTCTTGATTCACGCTCTCAAACAATGCTATTCTGGAAGCCGTTGTTCGCTACAGGTTATAGTTGGTTATGGTCATAGCCAACAAAGAAAGCCTCAAAGAATTAGCGAGAGAGAGAGAGAGAGAGGAGAAAGAATAGTTGGGTTCCGAGCTGTTGGTGGCGCTGCTTACTGTATATGGTCAGCTTCCACTCTCTACTAATCCTCTTTGCTGTACACATTATCAACTCGGCGTAACGAAAAAGTACATATCGCCAGATCAACTGACTCTCATTACATACACCAACTAATTACATATACTCACCGTGGACTGTACACAGCGCCAAATGATCACTGAGTCAACTCGATAGATCAATGACTCACACACCAACTCTACACATTATCAACTGTACAAATCACTAACTCAACATGACTCGACTAAATTCAAATCACGTGTAAAGCAATTTAGTAAAAATAGAATGCGGCTTACTGTACACTGTACGACCGTACACATTCCGTGTCTCCACGCGCCATATTATGTTATTAGCCAACGTGAATATAATCACTGCGAAGGGATTTTCAACTATACGCATGTTCGATACGTACACAATATGTTGAGCGTAGAATCAGAATGTACGCAGCGTACAGTTGACCCAAATATCTATTTTCGCTAAATCGTTTTACACGTGATTTGTGTTTAGTTGAGCTAGGTCAGGTTGTCATCATTGCTGACAGCACTGAAAGTGTATGGCACAGCCGGCATCCCCCCTTTTATTAGTCCTAATCGGGACCTGGTTGACTCACTCATCGAACTCGGAGTGGGGCCTCCACAGCTTTGACTAATCGTAGCACATGCAGGCCTGCGCACGGTTAGTTAGCGTATAATTGATAAGAGTGGCAGTCACGAGAAAAGCGGTTCGTCTACCATGGAAACAAGTTAGTCGACTATTCGACTAACCCGACGGATTCGTCGAATAAGTGAAAGTCGTACCGGTAGTAACGATAATTAAATAATGGCCCCCTTGTGTATATTAGCAAATGTGTAGAGTCGGTAATGCTCAGTCGTTTATGTGGAATACCGCTGATGTGTCGAGTTGGCAATGTGTAATATCGTCGATAAGCATAATCTGTGTGTTTATTCGCTGATGCGTGGAATTAACGATGTGTACGGTTTCATTATGCCATGGCCGAGTCAGTAATGTGTCCAGTTACGACAATTCAAATCTGGTACGTTTTGCAAAAACTGGTGTACATGTGACGTGTGTAGGGTCGGAGCTGTGTAGAGTTGGGTTTGGTACAAACGGGACACAGCCCGCTAGCGACGCCATGGAACTATGTGCGCATGAATATGTATCTACAACCTGAACAGCACTCACCATGTACCACAATTCCACTTGTAAACTTTTTATCTACAACGTAATTCATTGTTAACCATCTAGATCGTTATCTGCACGTTTAGCACTGTTTGCATCTTCTATCTGTCAATCGAGCAGTGCTGTCAATATAATAGATCATGAGTCCTACTACAATCTAGCGGACTTTAACGAAGAACTGACTATCTTGCTCGTGTGAAAACACAGACGATCAATAATACGTGCTTTGCTCGCTGGAAAAGTGGACAGTAGTCCCTGCACAACGGAAGATGGGCATGAGCGAAATAAGTACATGGGCGTTGATTCGCAGATACGATCGACTCGGTAAGAATTCACTTAATGCTTTTACCGCAAACCTTATGGCCTTTGAAACATCGACAGAAGTAAATACTTATGTCTCAGAAACTGAAACTGCCGAACTACAGTCGAGCTTACATCGGCTCACTCTTACATCCGGCTCAATCCCCGACGACCTGAGACCCATTCTTTTTCAGTTAATCGGCGTTGAGGACGATGGTTCGAGGGTCTTGAAAATCCGGAAATACAACAATAATCTAATACCACTTTCAACTCTTTTAAATGGGTCTGAAAGGGATAAGTACGATCTCCGACAAATCAAAAATTTTTTAATTCATTGATTTATCTTTTTTTCTACGTATAAATTATTCACCGATATACTTGGTATCTGCTTTTAGGCCTTTTATAATTGATATCGTTGGGGTGCATCAATTTTGTAAGTTAAAAATATTTTTGCAAAAATAAAATAATATATATTTTTTATCTGGGGGCTAGCTCTTGAGTATATAAAATAATGTTTTCTTCAGGTCCCGTTGAACGAAGAACTATACTGCCTGGGTATATAGATGCTCTGAAAACAAAATTTGGCAATCTAGAGAAGCGGGTATGTCTATTGTTGCAACTGTTAGATGTCCGCAACTGTTAATTAAATATACCAATTTAAATTGTTAGACAATAACTATCATTAATTGTTAGAAGATACTGATTTTAAATGTTAGGTGGTACTGGTTTTAATTGTCAGGTGATATTGGCTGAAAAAGCTCTGCCAGAAATAACAACGGCTCACATTCAGGCAGTGGAGGAGGCTACTTCGCAGTTAGCGAATTGTCTTAATTTTTTGGATCGAAGGCTCGACGAACTTGCCCCGTCAGATTGGAGAACTCAAATTCGATCTGCGATTTAAGTATTATTTAGCAAAGGATCTTTATCAATGTAATACAACAATTTTTGCTAGGAGAGGCTTTATGCGACAAAATTACAAAGGATCAATGATTAGTCTCAAATTACCAAGGATTTTGGGTGCTAACAATATTCTTGCTTGTCGCAAAGTAAATAAATACTAAGGAGGATTAAAGATGGGTCGTAAAACATATTGAATTAACTCTATGGTTCTAACATATTTAAAATTTACAAACAATTTATCATCTGTGAAATGATTGTATTTTCTTTTTTTTCTCGTTTTTTTTCGAATAAAACATACGTGGAATGCTGTACATAAGATATAAGATTTTTATTCCGTACTGTTGGAAATTTTTTAAAATCTTTTGAAAGGCGAACAACAATAATAAAATATCTGATATCGAGAATACGCCGTCGCGGGGATGTATCAGAGAGCGGAAACGCACTCTCGTATCAAATCTAACTATCAAACGTAATAAAAAATTCCACGAAATAGAGTTTCTATAAAAAGGTTGTAGAAAAATATCTAACAAACGGTTTTTTAAATATATGGACTCTGTTCGCACTTCTCTTCTATACAGTGAACAGCCCGAAAAGCACCTATCATCGGATAACAAATGAAAAACGTTTATTTGTAAGCTATGGCTCGTATATAAAGCTAGCTTTAAACACGCTTATCCATTCGTTATCGTTATCCTTCCATTAATTCCAACGACACAGCTATCGAACATCCCTCGATTGTACTACTGCGTTAAAAAATGTATGGAACACTTAATGGCGGTTTTTTCGTTTTTTTTGTATTTAAATGGAGAATGTTAATTTGGTAGAAACCTCGCAAGTAGGTTTCTACCGATGATATGAATATCCTAACACGCGTCTTATGCTCTGCAGTGATGTTGAAACGATTGTTATAAATATAAAATATAAATATATTTGAGTAATAATTTAAATTAATTTTGCATTTTTATGACGAGCAAAAGAACGGAATTAAGAAAAATATTCATTTTCGATTTTGATAGAGTGGACATTCAATTGCTTAACGATTTTTTTCACTGGTGTATTAATTACCTTTGAACGTATGTACATTGCTGATAGCGTGCTTAAACACTGCCCAGCTATTTAACAATTCTTGTTATTAAAAGTCGACTTACGAGTCGAAAGACTTTGACAGAGAAGCTCTCCCGGAGAGCCAAATACCTTAACGTAGACTTTTCTTAAATCTATTAAGTATGAGCGACTGTGTCATATGGTACATATACTATGTACATAAAGAGGTCGTCAGTGGTATAAATGTTGAGTTCAACCCCTCCGCTCCTGACACTAGACATCAGGTTAAATAAAAGTCTTTAGTACTCGACTCTTTCAAGAGCAAAAAAATCTTGAAAAAATAAACGCCGGAGCAAAGGGGTTAAAGTGCTCTAATGACTGCCTCACCTGTCCTTATCGAGTAGGACTAATGTGAAATTACCTTCGACATTGCGGCTCGTGTCGATGTGAAGGTTGTACTTATTGGCCTGGAACAGAAATAGAAAAAGCGAACTCTCAGTGAAAACTTCACAATAAACGACAGATTGGGCCTTTATAAAGTAGGATTCCTATCTTAATAAAAAGTCTCATAAATTTAGCTGGAGGACTCATAAAACCGCGAATAAATGAATACGAAAACTACTAATACTAATATTGTAAAACTTTTTAACACAAGACGATTCAAACTGGAGAAAACATTGGAAATAATGAACTGCCTTGCTGTTTTGATAGATCTTGTTAACAAATATCTATGAAGTAATTATAGAAGTTAATTCCAATTGTTAAGCTTACCAGCTGTAAGGTGGCCAAGAAATACCGTGCGACTTCGGTGGGTTCGTGATGAACGACCATTTCTTTGAATTCGATTTTTCGATCATTTTTCGCCCTCATATTCTCTATCACACGTGCACTGTACTGCGACATATCGAAGGGTGGCCTACGCTCGGCTTCCCGAAGCTTAGGTTTCATAAATTCATGCCATCTGGCAACAGCCTCTTCTTGAGCAGTTCGTACATCGGCGCTCTCGTAGATATCTCGGATTGATTGCTCGATGCGACTGCAATAAGTTGGTGGCAGAGTTGACAGGGTCATATCCGCCTCCGACGAACTGTCCGACGATTCCGGAGTATCGGGCATTGGAAAATCCTCCACAACGGATTCCACGGATTCGATATTTTCCATCGGATTATTGGTACTGGTGACTAGCCCGTCAATAACAGGAACAGACTTTGGAACGTTTTTCTTGAAACCTAATAAATCCATTGATATATTGGTCACAGCCTCGTAATTAGATGCATTGACTTTTGGCCTCTTCTTAAGCCGTTCCTCGAAGCACGTATTAGTAATTGAGAAATCTTTAATACCGGATTCAATGCCCGCAATCGTTTCGCGATCGGACTTTCTAACTTTCGTCTTGAAACCCAATAGATTCATCGAAATATCCGTCACAGCCTCGTAATTAAATGCACTGAAATTCGTTCGATTCTTAAAGCATTCCTCAAAATACATCTGGAAATTCTCGAATTCCTCTGAAATGGGTTACAAACATCGATGAGTATGGAGTAACACAATGAAAGGACATTTAGCATCTCGCTGCCAAGTAAAAAAAAATCGTCTACATCTCGACCTGGCGGTACCGACACGCTAACGTATTCTACTTTACTCCAATATACCTTTCTTGAAGGGTAGGCAAAGTTGCTTCGTTGACGAAAACATCGACAGTCTTTCTAAAGACCGTTTGTTTTGCATCTCCATAGTCATTTTACGTTTGCGCTGCAAAAGTAAATATCGTGATTTAACACATCGGTAACAGGTCCAGCGATTCAACTATTAGATTTTTATATACATACAGGCCTTTCTTTGAATTTAAGTAGCGAGATGGGACAAGGCAATTTAAATTCACTCCTGCTTTTCGGTAATTTATCTGGCATGCCATCGAACGGAATTGGCTCCCACAGCTTCGGATTCATATTGTTGACATGGTCGATTACGTTCTTCAACCTTTTACTTCTGCGATAAAATCACTTGTTAGCGATTACGAACTCAAAGTAATGATATTGGTAACGTCTCTGCGTTAAATACTTGAAATTTTTATTCTTTTCGTTAGGAATAAAATAATGAAACAAAGCACCTTCTGACTTGCGAAGCTGCGACTTGTTGAATATTTTTCGAAGTGCAGCCAGCTTCTGTATCTGCCGTAGAATCGCCTGTATATACTATTCCCTCGGCACAGGGGTTACCGAGCAAAGAATCCTGGCCCTGCATCTCTTCTCTACTCCTTTTCTCTGTGTTCTCACCCTGTTGTTCAATCGATATCGTATTGTTATGCAAACTAGCTAACGGCACCGAATCTACCCCCGCGATACTATTCGTGTCAACAGTGGATAAGCTTGAATCAGGTCGCGATTGCGACGGCTCCCAATGATTTTCTGCGAAATTTGAAAACGACGAATCTGGACGAGTATTCGAACTCTGAATAGACGAACCCAACCCCGAGTCAATTGAGGAAGCAAAACTTGTGTCCAAAAAACCGGTATCTTTGTCTTGTACCGCACACGAGTCTTCAAAACCGTCCTGGCATGATCCACGTTCATGAATACCACTGTCGGCTTCTCTGAATGATTGGGTAGGTCCTAAACTCGATATAAAATCGATGTCACTCTCCGTAGATGCTGTTGGTATATTTGTGGTTTGTTTCGGGGAATCATTCATAAAATCTAGAAATTGTGAATTGTTTATACAATGAGAACAATATCTATCGAGAATTTTTTTTTCTTTTGTTTCTTTTCGAGAACTAATGAAGATCCTACCTTGGGGAGTCAATTGTTCAACCAATATTCCTGATGGAGTTAAATATTGGTTACACCTATTTAATTTAATTCAAATTTAGTAGGATTCAATCATTCGGGCAATCATTCGAATAATCGTTTTTAAATTTGCGATTTTTTAGAACATACCGAAAATCGTATTTTTTTCCAACAACTTCGCCGTGAATATCGTAGACTTCGATGGGTAACGATGACCTCGATACATTTTCCAACTGAGGAAAGCGCTGACTCAATAATTTCACCGAATTGTTGGTTCCAGTGTGGGCTTTTATGTTGTTATTTTTGCCAACGAACTTGGCGAAATCGATCATCTCAAAATCTCCGAAATCAATTGAAGCGTTTTTGTCTTTGGCGCCTTTTTGTGCATCCTTTTTCATATTATCCACAGTCCTGAAGGTATTTAAACGTGCATTAACAAACGGATGATTTATTGAAATATAAATGTTCTTGTAAGCTCAGCGATATTACGCACTCGTGTTCGGTAAACGTTTCATTCAGGGTGCTCGTGTCGTGAAACAAGTACTCAATGCGCCGGACGTACACATTCGTGGAGTTCTGGAGCACCAACGCGGCGTTACTAAAATTTACGTCGCCTTGTTCGTTGAGCAAAGTATAATACTCTTCCAAAACCTGTGAATAATAAATTTAAAATATTATCGTTATTTCAAAAAGAGGGATAAAAATTAACAAAATTCTACAGCACGTCACGAACATTGCTGGTAATTAAAACCAAAAATACAGTAAATTTTAATTCTATAAAAATAAATGGTAAAGCAAGAAACAACTTACACGTTAGAATAAATAAAATATTTATTAAATATTGTTTGATAATTTTTTACTATGCACTACGTAAATTCTTTTACAATTTTTTAGGTGCAGCTAAATAATTTTTGTTACCGTTGCCAATGGAAAATTCCAATCGGCTAGATCTTTTGCCGGTTTCATGAGCCGGGCGCTCACTCCGTCCAATGTCGCCATCTCTCATTCCTTTGATTGGACTGTTCCAAAACTGCAATTCAAAGCTACAATCAAGTCAAACCATGTACATTCTTGCTTGCTGATACAATTCATGCTTCACAGATATCTCAGAAGTAAAAAAAAATACTGAGTTTATGCAGAGCCAGCAGTAATATTATATTCGGCAACGGGAGACTTCCAAGTTTGTTTCATTGCTAAAAATTAATAAATATGCCGATTGGCGTTTATCACTCAGAGATTAGCAATCTGTTTTGGATGGTTCGTAAGAAATATTAATCTTGTCTTTGCTTTGCCAAAGTCTGAACTATAAATTGAACTTTAGCAGTCATAAACCGTACGACAAATTATCTCAGCAGCAATGAAAAGTGTTCGTTATAAGAGTTAGATTATTCTCTTACATAGATCTTTTCATAACATAAAAGAATCTGCTTGGATCAGCAGACGTATCGTACTGTGGATGGAAGATATAAATATCGCTTAGGCCTCTTATTTATCTTGCTGAAGTAGAAGATTTGACGCAGTTGGCGGTGGAAAGAGGGGGGGGGGGAATAGCAATAGATATAAAACTCCTACAAGTAGGTATAACGTGTTATCAAAGTAGTGGACATACCAAAAAAAAAAAAAATGAGTGCGCACAATGGGACCAAGATGCCGCGTTCGAACTGCGACGATATCCACGTGTTAACTGGAGAATTGTTAAGAAAATAAATAAACATATTACAATCGCGTATCTCATCGTATAATTCATCTATTTTACGATTATAAAACCGGTAGCTTTCCCAAGCCTTGCCGTTGCTGATGAAGCCCCTGCGTGTAGAGTAGCGTGGGTATTAAAAAAAAATACATAAGAATTCTCTTCGCGGAAGCACCTCATCTATATTGAGATTCGGGCGCGTAATATTAATAAATAAACATTAATTGGCCAATACGCAGATTCCCGAAGTCCCTTATGGGCTTTAAGAATAAGTCGATGAGATTGGTGGGGCCCAGTGGCGACACCACCGATTTTTGCTGCTTCAACGACGAAAAAAACCAGAGATATTGTAAACATAGAGAACGAGCGCGGGCACGGACGCGTCAATGAGGTATCTATCGAGGATATTAAATATTTATTTAAAACGCATGCTCACCTTACGATTTTCGGGGTTCCGATTCGATGAGAATAATCGTTTTTCACAGGAACTATCGCTGTGAGTTGTCCTATCGGCGTTATCGGTGCACCGGTTTGCAAAAATTTATAAGGCGCGTTTATTAAATGTGAACGTAGAACGCCATTTTCTCTGTTCTGCCTCCTGTTGTGACCGGAAGGAGGCCGGCGTTATGTTCAATTCGTTCGGTTCACGCGGGCTCTACGATAATCATAAAATAGAGATAGAGAGAGCGAGAGAGAGTGTAGAGTCACCGCGGTGGCGTTTTCAACCACTGTATTCTACGTTTGAACCATTCTATCGTACAGACGCGCACACTATCATTGATTATGACGACGGCAAGATAAAGCATGAAATCAGATTTAATGGACAGCATAATAAAATTTATCAACGCAAAGCATTAGATCCATCAATCGCTCTATTCGACTACTCATTACGATCCAAATCTTCAGTAAAGATCTTTGAACCAATTTTAAGATAGAAATGATAAGAGCCACGCTGTTGGCTGCGACCAATAGCGTGCTTGCGATTACTAAAGGTGTTTCATCACCGACGGATCGTGAATGAATACGAAGAAGAATTTGCATATGAAAATTATCTCGTAGTTAAACTCTCAATTCGAAAGAAGACTCCGGCTTTTGGAAAATAACAACACGCCACTCTATCTCTTCCCTTTCCAAGGGAGGAGATATTCAGATTCCGATAATTTGGTGAGTCAATCATTAAACAGTTATTTATTTGTTCAACTGTACTTCGTATCATCGATGTGAATTTTCATATATACGTATTGAGCTTGCGTGTTCAGTTGTGTCTGTGAGTATCACCTGTAAGTACCTCGGACGTATATTCATTGACGAGCTTCGATAATCTTCTAACGAGCGTTTCAATGATATATTTTTTGTGTGATTGAGTAAAACTATCATTTTTAGAATGGCGAAAACTAAAACAATTAGTAAAGGTTGCCCAAAATGCGAACAACAGGTAATGTAACATCTTTCGTACTCTGTTTACTAATTTACACTTAACCTTTGTCGCGTATCCAAGTTGTAGATATTATTTATTTATTTTTCTATGGCCTTTCCTCGAACTCCTGGATTTTTATTGTGTAATCTACTAGACGGTTGTAATTTGTACACAGGTCCCTGTTGCGTGTAAGGCATGTCCTTGCGGACATTCCTTCTTTAATGCTCGTCGAAATTCTATCAAGAGCCCACCCAGCCCAGACACCGGCGTCATGAAGACCAGACGCACAAATCGCATCAGAAGAGAGAGGCCAAACTACTATGACGCGCTTGAATATGACAAACAAACAAGAAAAAGTGCTAAGGTGAATTTTACAAATAGAAAATTTATTATCTTGCTTCTACCTCTATTTTCTAACTGCACAAGAATATTTTGTGGAAACTAATATCTTTCGTATGCTCTTGTGCAAAGGAAAATCGAATAAAAACTTTTTTACTTTCGGAGTATAATATATATTATTCATCCATATAAGTTACGATCTGAAGAGTCGTTTAGAAAGTGCAGGTGTGTGCGGCGCAAGTATATGCGTATGTGAATGCACATCGAAGGATCAATCTCTAGTGGTGTCCAGGGACAAAGCTTTGGTGGGGAGGTTGTGAGGCCCCACCTGCACAAAATTACTTTTTTTAATGTGAAAAGTTCTTCGGTAGCGAATAATATTTGAAAATGGCCAAATTTTAATGTCGCGCGAATAGTAATACTGCTGTCCATATATGTTCGCATCTCAATTGTTAATATCAATTCTATGTTATTCATCCGGGTATTGATAAGAATACAAATGATACGTCCAAATATCTATCTCGTTCTTAATCTTTATCCGTATAAATAATTATTGATCCAGATATATTGTTGCATGATTCATGAGTTTCATCCTACCTAAAAATCATGTATTGTATGTTCCGCGGAGTATCGATAATTGGACTGAATTCAATTGATACAAAAAATAAAGATGTAAAGTAGAATCTTACACATTGCTTCTTCATTATTTTCCACTTTTCACAAAGCCACATCTAAGTATGTTGATCAATTTTGGTTTTCTCTTGTTGGAAAGGTGAAAAGTAATGAGAAAACAATGTGTAAACTTCTACTTTGCGTCCTTATTTAATGTTAATGGTTCAAGAAAACATAAAGTAAAAAACGAAGCTCATGAAAACCACAATTTTTAAAGATAATGCATAATTGATGCATAACCGCTATTATATGTATACAACAAGCCATCAACGTTTGATATATATGATATATAAGACTGATTGGTTTATAAATTTTGACAAAACTGTGTATCCGACACTGCTGAATATTATTTCGCTTATGTAGAAAGTTATGGCTCACTAGCTCAAGTTTGGTAGACACCTCTTTATGGATAACAGCTAAATTCAATACCGAGCAACTTAAAACGTATCTGTAATTATGAAGGAAATATTAAATTCATTAACCGACGAGCATAAATTTCAATTAACATGTCATATTAAAAATTCCGTAAAATCTGAGTGTTCCAATAAATTTCAACGAAAATTCCAATAGATAAAAAAATTACCGCTGATTTACGTGCGAGTTATAGTTTCAAAGTTGAAACTTTTACAAACAAAAACAATATTAAAATCAAAAAATGAATCTGGTGTTACCTTCGAACCGCTTTATCGATTATGGCCAAATTTTATAGCAAACATCCCTAAATGTTGATAGTTGAGACGGCGGCAAATTAAAAAATTAAAAAATGCTCAAATTTTAATCGCTTTACGGATTTTTATAAAATTATGTACAAATCACCGCTGAATAATACTTGGTTTATGTACAGAGTTTCAGTTCGCTAGCTCAAGTTTCACGAAAGTTGAGTGGGATTAAGTGAATTTTTCAAAAAATAATCCGACGAAATCCGAACCTCTTTACCAAATCCGGCCTTACTCAATACCAAAAAACGTCGAAGGTATCCCCAGTTTTCAATAATTATTTGGTACAATAACCGAAGGTTTACGGAAGTTGGAGTTACCACGCTCGTTTAAAAAAAAAAATTGAAAACCCCATAAAATCTAATTGTGTGCATACATTTTGCCATAAATCACATAAATCAAAGAGGAGTTACTACTTCTCTTGACAAATTTCAGCTTAATTGAAACACACAAACCAAACATTTTTTTCTTAACCACTTTTCTCGACGTTTTGGACCATTACGCTTATCCTAACATAAAAATCTATAAAAAAAAATGGTTTTCATGAAAACTAAGCTTCCTCTACGAGAATGCCAAAAATACTATGAAATTGGCCGATATCCGGACGAATAACATACGATTATTTGTTCGGTTATAGGGCAATTAGCCATAGACTTCGTAATAAAAATTGAACAATAATTTTATTTAAAATTGGATGTCAGCCATAGAATTTTTTACTAAACATTTTGAGCATTCGGCAATTTTATGGAACCAACTCTAAGATGGAAGAACATCCAGTTTAGGAAATTTGGTGAAGCAACAAAATTATAATCATTGGTCATGCATAGACTAGAAGGAATCAGGGACTATATTTTATTCAAAATTGTTTTCTCTTTTGTCAAGTATTCATAAGTCTTCCTTAGAGGTTCAGAAGCCAATTTACTACATACACATAACTTTTATATGGAATAAAACCTTATCTTTCAATAGTAATTCTACCATAGTTATTTATCTTTAAAAATGAGTTTGAAACGTTGAAAAATCTCTACTGAACATTTTCAGTATTCGATGATTTTGTGAAACAAACTTTTGGCAAAGATACAGAACTAAGTAGTTTTGAAAATATGGGGGAGCGAAAGAAAAGAAATTCTAAGTTCCTTTATGGACGAATAGGTGGCAAGGACTACAATATTTCATGCATCTTTATGAAAGAGTATTAATGAATAAATCTGCCTACACAGATCAGGAGAGCGACAGAAGCAGGTTCCGATACAGACTGCAGGCAGCTGAACAAAAAGAAACGAAGAAAAGGCAAGAGTAGAGGTAGACCAGGTGGTAGCAGTGGCTTGCGCGAAGATGATGACGAGATGGAGGGTGTAAGCAGTTTGTCACCCGAGAAACAACTCACCTGTTCCCTCATACTTCAGGAACTCAACAACAAGATGAGCACCGTTGCTTGGAAGCCCGTGTGAAGCTCTTTATTACTCATCCGATAGACTCTACAGTTGATAGATCTGTGAATGGTGCGTAAAAAAGTCGCGTTCGATTTTTCTCTTTAGACTGTTGTAAATACTTATAACTCGTTCGTACATCAGAAATTCGTATATCGTAAGTGAATGTACTCGTGATTTTTCTGGATATGCGTAAATATGGATTTTCCAAGGCCATCCCAGAGGCAGTTGCAAATTAAAGTAAGTCATTGCGATTATGCGGATATCGCGCATAAAATCGTGAAATGTCTTTTTTCGTCGTTACGCACGGATCATCGGATTAATCGGCGCACATGTGCAATATCATATTTGTGAGAACTGCTTGTTTGTAAATCGTGAAGCGAAATTTAATTAATACTTTTTCTTCGTGTATTTTATTAATTCTGTCCTTCGTATGTTTTTATACGACTCAAATCCTCTTGATGGTGACTGAAGAAAACCTGCGATTACCATAGCTCAGAACTATCTGCGTTGCTTTTTCAGATATTTCGAGAGTTTTATTTTCCTCTGTAACTATTGTGGTAATTAATACGTGTCGGTTCTTGCGAATGACAATCAACGATTTGTTGTGTACGACAAAACCCTACTTGAAGGTTTTCAATAAATGTGATAAATAAAGAAATTAATAAATAATGAGCATTTTTACCGTGACACTCACACACCGAGAACTACCAAGTCCGCCTGAAATTGAAAAATTGTGAATCGCTGGTAGTGCGACGATTAACGTATTGACGTTTTCAATTGTTTATTCCTCGAATAAACGATATTAAATCGCTCGTTCACTGCAACGTATATTTGGATGTTGCACGCGGGATTATTCTTCAAATAGAATGAATAATTATACAAAACAATCTATAAAATACTGTAGTCTATTCGCACCGAGTACCAAAGCATTCTTACATTCGCACATCAAGAATATTTATGCATAATAGAGAATAACTTCGATCCTTACGAACATCGTTAGCTATCACCTTCTTCCTTAGATGTTTCGTAAATGTACTTCGTAATCTAAAACTCTTTCCACTCAGCATCTCTCCGACGACACGAGTTGCTTTACTCTGTATATGCATAAGTTCCATTGATGCATGATTAAGTACACTCTTGCAACAACCGTTCTCGCCCAGAATCGTTCTTCGAGATCTGGTTCACATTTTTTTGGTTTTTTTTTCTCACCGTTGGATAATAACAATAGATTATTTAGTAGCTTCGTATATAAATGAATTCAACGTGTGCATCGAGTTCACTGGTCTGACCAAGAGCCGTTGACGGTCGTGTGCCGCTTCGGAATATAGAAACGAGAGACCAACAGGAATGTTGTGTTGAGCTTCTTCAAGGTATATGCAAATGAATAAGTTGGCACCGCGTGCCTTCGATACACAAATTCCCTCATCAAATGCGCAGTAAAAATTGTTTCGACACTGCCGTCGGAAATATACATTTACAAAACTAATACATAGCTTACTCCCTCCGTTATACTGTGTTACTTTTTGTGCTAAGAGTTAATTTATATTATAAGTACTTTCTAGCGTTTGCAGTCAGAATATATCTTTGTTTGCCTCGCCTATTTTACTTTATTATACATTATAATAATAAGGCAAGACGTCTTTTTTTACGATTTTCCTTTTCTTTTTTGCGCAATTACTCGGTTCAAAGATTTCGCGGGTTGTTACGCGACTTGCAAAGAATCGTTCGATCAAAGGCAATCAATTAGAAAATTGGCGAGTGTGGTCGTAATTTCGATTTACGACATTCGTAGTACTTTCTCTAATATTGCTCCGTCTCAATTGAAAAGAGATATTATAACGGGCAATCAGAATCCCTCATCGGTGTATCGATATAGATATAGATTCTTTTGAAAAGTTATCGCAACGCAATACGTCCTGTTCAGGGTATTACTACTCTGACTTCCACAAATGTTAGGAAATGTCTTTTTTAAATAATATACATCGACTATAAATCGATGGTTCAACGCAGACTACGAATTAGCCGCGTAGGTTCCATCTCTGCTTAGCATACATTAGGTCGCACCGAACGGAGTGTCGTGTTCACATTTGTAACAAGTTCTCTCTGCCGACGTGCAGCTAAGCGGTATATCCTCGTACGAGTCCGGTGATAAATCCATTCGTTATAACTTGTCGATTTCAGGTGGATTGGCAGCTAATCTTTGTCGTCTTTTGATGAAGGGCATGAAGCCCCACAGCGAGGCGCCGGCCACAAGAACGATCCCGAGTATGCTGAATATCGGTCCGTAGCTGCCGATTTGTTCGAAAATAAGTCCGCAAATCGGTGGTCCGATGAGTTGAAGAACACCGTTAACGAACAGCGATATTCCGTAGGACGACGTAAGTTTCTCGGTGCCGAGCATATCCGCCATAATGACGGCGGTGACGCCGACGTAGATACCGGAAGCAAGACCAAAGACTCCGCAATAGACGGAAAGCCATATGTAGGAGGTTGCAAGTGGAAGTAAAGCCAACGATATACCGGAAATGAAGAGGCCACCGACGAAGTACCAGTGTTTTGGCATTATCTTAATGTCCGAGAGGGCCGATCCTCCGATTCTTCCAATGAGATCGAGGACGGAGACGGTCGAGAGCAGCAGCGAGGACATGTTCTTGTCAAAGTTCAAAGATATCGCATAAGCAGGAAGTAATATCACAAAATTAGTATAACTGACGGCATTGGTGCTGTTAGAAATGAGAATTACTAGATACATGGGATCCTTGAGAAGGCTGATATCGAAGAACTTTGCTGCCTGGCTGTTCTGCGTCTTGACCGTCTTCTCCGGAGATTTCCGAGCGAACGTACTGGTTATCGCGTTGAGAGTCATCGTGGAAGCGTGTTCGGGATGCAGAGCGGAGAGCGTACTGCCGTGATAGGGTGTGCTCACGTAATTGAAGGACGAGGAGCTTGGTGAATGCGCGGTGGTTCGTCTTCTCGAGAGTCTACCGCTCTCGAAACCGCCGCGTTCCGGCACCGCGTGTAGCGCCGGTGTGCTATGCATCTGACTCGCGAAATCTCGGCCACTCGGTACGCTTATCTTACGAGTTCTTCCCTGAACAGGTGTGTTTTTGTAATTCTCCAGAGCAACGCTCGACGCGCTCTTCGGAACGACCGGAGCCGCTGCCTTGTCGTCCGAGTTTGGAATTATCAGAAGGTTATTAAGTTTCTTCTCTTCCTCGGGGCTGTTCACCATCATCGAATCCGCTTCCATCTCCTCCTCGTTTTCCGGCTCGCTCGACACCGATACTCGCTTCATGTGCTTTTCCACCGGCTCGTAAAGCAGAGCGCTCGCCCACACGTTTAACGTTACTGCACCCATCAGCAGAACGGCTCCCCTGCAAATTAACAAGTTAACGTCTCATCGTTATACGCGTGCGAGAAATGAAGATTCAGCGATTATGGCCGTAAATGCAGGGCTCGTTAACGATTAAAATAATTCTCTTTTAAACGCACCTATAGCCGTACTCTTGCAGGAGAACACCCAATATCGGTGGAAGGAATATCGATCCCAGAGCACTACCTGAAATACAAAGACCGTTCGCCAATCCTCGCAACCTAACGAAGTAGGAAGTCACAATGTAGACAGTCGGTGGAAAAGACAGTCCAGCGCCTATACCCACGAAAACACCGTAGCTGAAAATGCCATAAATTGCAAGTTTTATTATAGAGAAATTCACACGTAAACAACAGGGATCGCGTACCGATTTGTATGGAATTTACCTGATGCAGAGGAATCCCACGGAACTCGCAAAATAACTGAGCATCATTCCCGCCGCTGCAAATGTTCCACCGATGAGAGTGACCGTCCGGTACGAATATCGCACGGATAGAATACTCGACAATGGACCTGAAAACAATAAAAGACATTTGAAAAATGTTCTCTCAGTGGTTGCTAATGTTTAATATATTTTTATAACCTAATTGGAAAAACAGACGTAAATAAATAATGCATACCCAGCGAACTGTAGAGGAAATAACAGAGCGCGGGAATCCACGCGGCTGCCGCAGGAGATGCATCGAATACCTCAAGAAACTCGACAAAGAGTACTCCAAAGGATTTAATAGTTCCTGGGATAAGAACGTTGACCATCACGGATGCGATCAGTACGAGCCATCCCCAGCCACCGTCCGGTGGTACCAGCTCGCCCTCCACTGCGACATCCTTTACTGCAATACAAACAATAAAAAGCATTAATAAATTGATTAATGTAATTAATTCGGTGAAACGAATAAGACACCTTCGTTAATGATTTCTCGTGACTACAACTTGGGATTCTTCGATTATCGAAATATCATTAACCTCTCCAAAATTGTTGAAAATAATTGACGTTTTTGCCTCGCGCTACTCATCGCTCGATCGTGACTTAACGTATTTCATTTGTCGAGACACAGTTAATATTAATTGTACAATTCTGTAAAATTAAAAGAACAAAAAAAATCTGTCTCCAGAGCGACAACTACGATTTATTTCATAATTCTGCGAAAAAAGTTACAATTCGTTTTGATAATTAGAAATATTTAACAATTTTTATTTTTATCCATATCGATTTCTTTATTTTACAAAAATCTTTTTTACGGGAACAGTCTAAAGGAATTGCAATAAAACGGAAAGTAGTTGCTTTGAAGATACGAGATTCCAGAATGCAATATGAATGATTTGGTTTTATTGTTAGAACGTTGAATGCTGCTAATCGGCCATCACACAAAATACCGATAGATGAACATATGCGATTCAAAATGTTTGAGCAGCTTGTTTACAGCATTTCCTCGAGCGTGTAACCATCCTATAATCTACGACCAAACGATAACTCTCCTCGAGGTAAATATGCAGAAATGTGATAGCAACTGACTACAGAATAGCAACTAGTTCTCTTCCAGTATTTTATGCGTATGTTATACACCTTAAGTAACTATGATTTATTCGAGAGCGATAAAAATATTCAATCTGTTACAATAAAGAAAATTAATTTGATATAATTAATCTTTCAAAGCTTTATTTCTCGTGTTTAAGAATTATTTAGTTGTTCTAACCGAAAAGTGTTTTCATTTAATGTTGCAACCCTTCGATTACTTTATAACTGAATTAGTTTATTTGTTATATACATTATATTATATTAATTATTTTTTCTAATGTCTCGGGCTATTATCAGTAAAATATTTCAACATTTTATTAAAAACGTAAAGAAAAAAAAACGTATTTTCCCCGAAAATGTATTTTAAAAAGGCATAAAAATTAAATCGATAAAGAAAGTAACGTGGCACTAATTGTTATACAAAAGTTTTCTCTTATATCTCATGAATTTTTCTGAAAAACTGTTTGTTTTTTGTTTTCAACCAAATGTTCAGGTATTTTACGATTAGTGGAATGGGGTATTAAAAAAAAATAATTAATATTCGATAATTTATCGAACAAATTAATAAATAAAGTGAGTTGAAAAATAATGGAAGAGTCGCAACTCCCTTTTTAATACAATTTTATTCAAATATTGCCGATCCCTGGTTCCCATTGTAATAAAAAATAAATAAAGCTGCATGTAAGATCGTGAGCGGGAAATTATATTCGACCCTCAAACGATTTGTCTCGATATTCAGCGTTCACACAATTCTGTTCTTGACCTCTAGCATCGGATACCGTACATTTAGACAGTGACTCATCGTCGCTTAATTTCGCAAAGAAGAATAGAAAGAAAGCTTATGGTCGAGAATAATACTTTTAAGGATCGGCCTTTATGTACAATCCAAAGTGGACGTTTGTCGCTGGGTTTCTCGGCATAACTGCTTCATCAACGTCCACCAGTCTGCGTGACGTTCTTTCATTGGTTCGCTCGCCACAGGCCAGCGCTATCAGTGAAACTGTACAGCTTAGAACCCCGATAACGATATACACCAACTTCCACAAATAATTGACGATGCAACTCGAGAAGTTGACGTACAACACCCAGACTACACATATCGCCAGAGCAGAGAGAATAAAATTTATGAGATAGGAGCTGTTTCTTTGAAAAATATTAGCGACTATTTGCCTCGAGCATCTTCTATTAACAGTGCTATCTGTTTTCTCGTGTTGGTAACCGATTCGCGTCGAAGATAGATGCCACGTGTCTTCTCTCTCTCGATATCGTTTGGTTTTTTCCAAGAGCATCTGGAGACGTTGTTGCTCGTTCATCATGCAGGATTTACAACGTCGAGCTGGCATTTTTCTGCTATCGAACGTCCCTACGATTAGCATATACGTCGCTCACTATCTTGCGGTACCGAGGCAGCGCCTCAGTTTCTGTAATTCTTATGGTAGAAGTTGTCCATGTTACGTAGCTCGTCTCTACCAGAATTACGGTCACCGTTGATACCTGTCGATTTTCCAACATCAATTTTTTAATGATTATTAGCTAAGACCACGAGGGCGAAAAGTGGAGATAGCTGACTGTTGATAATCAATGTGACGACTCCTAGCGTTTCAAATATATATATTTCGCGTTTTTTATATACAATCCTTGTTCTCGATAAAAGTAAATAAGGGTTTTCACCCAAAACAAATTGGAAATACGTACAGTCATGAATGATTTGATCTATGTTGCGTTATGAGCATCAGTTTTATTTTCTTCGTAGAGGACACACTTTTAAATCGGTGATCAAAAAAATGCCAATCTGAAATGTTACATCGACAAACGTTTGATGCATTCAGAGCAATGTTGAAAGAAAACGTTCAGAAGGTTTACTGTTGTGTGGTAGGACGCAAAATCATATTCATCAAGGGAATACCTCGATGCATGCTTTGAATTGAATAATTTGCTTATCTGACATCGCCTACCGCAGCAGACGACCAAGTGTTGCTCGACGTTAATTCATTGTCAAATAAAATATTTATTTCAAGTACACGAGTCCATTGTTCTGCGGTCTGATGTTTTTGTTATATAATTCTCGTATTTATTCTTTGATAAAAATTTTCTAGTATACATGCGATAAAATTTATTACACACCAAATTATAAATTGATAAGAGACATCTCGAATGCTACTTGTGATGTATTATCTGTCAAATCAGTCACTTCTTTTTCAACTCTTCCAAATATTTTAAAAAATTGGCCAGATTTTACTACTTTTCTTGATGGTACAGCCTGTGAATATATTCAAATTAAAAAATCCATTATACTAGAAAATGCTACATTTTTTTAAGTCAACGTATCTCCAAAACTATAGATCACAGAAAAACATAATATCTGAGCATAGAAGTTATATTTTCATACAAACTTTTAAAGATAATTTTGAAAAAAAACCTGTTAAATAACATTTTTTACAATAAAGGACAGATTTTTTTTTTTTTTTTTCAAAAATGCTATCTGGATTGCATTATGAAATTTACAGAACTTCACAGACGTTATTATTGGTTCTACGAAAAAAATCTCCATCGATCTATCATAGTAAAAAAATGTTAACCATGCAAAATCGTATGAAACCGATTATTAGCTTGCTCAGAATGTTCTAATCGCTAAAACATATTCATTACTTTGGCTTTACCAGTTGTAAAATCTAGCCGATTACGAAGAATATCTCAGAGAGTTGAAAAAATGGGCTGAATTGACAGACAACGTTTACAAACAGATGTACAAACAGATGTACAAACAGATAAACAGATGTTTCGAGTCGTAGCGAAAACTGATAGAAGCCGCCATGGGAGAATCAACAATCCTCGTGCATATACTTGGCGAATAGTGCGAAGGCGTGGGAGGTCAGATACGTGCGACTACCAGTGCTGTCGCCTTTAATTATACGACAACACGTTAGTGGGAGCTTCTCATGGTGTTGAACTATGAATAAACGCATTCCACTACGCCCTTGTCACGTGCTTATCTATGCTTTATCGAGGCCACGCGAGGAAAGACAACTCTCGTTACCTCAAAATAGAAGTTTCCTATTCGGTACGCAGATTTCCATAAATGTCTGTTCCCTTTCTAGTTAATGTCAATTTCGTGCTATCGTCCTACAACTATTTACAGAGATGGACTAACAACAAGCAATTTTCGTTATTAAATTTGCGGAGAATTGGTCGAGGGCGTTTAGATTTTCTGATAATTAAAATTATTCAAATTTTAATAACAATTAATGATTATTACATTTTTTATGCAGAATGACTCAGTTGATTCTGTCGCTTTCTTCGGTGTCCTCTCTAATTTCTTTATCATTTTATACTCCACAGTAAACACTTTTTTCTCTATAAGGAAGTGAAAAGTCATCGACACATTTAAAACTCTTATTATATTAATGTCTGTACCAAAAGATCTCTTCCGCGATTTAATTCTGAAAAACATCTCTACCATGACAGAACTTGATAAAAAAAAGAACAAATTAATATTTGTTTCATAAGATAACTTCACCATTATTAAAGCCTCCAGGAGAACATTTATCTCATAATTAAAACTCTCCGAATTACAAGTATACCAATAAACAACTCTCCACTTTTTCACGACTGTAGTAAATGCTCTCGGGTAAAACAGTGATCGCGACAAAGATAGTGTTATTGAAGCTCAGGGGGGGAAACAAGAGAGAACAACAGCCTATTTTATCCAGGGTAAGCGTTTATATTTAAACGCTTACCATCGGTCTTGGACCGCTGGAGTGTTATTCAGTGATAAACATGTAAACTGGTAAATGTGTTATTCGGAGAGTTTTAATTATGGCAAAGATGTTTCCAAGGACTGTAATTATAATGGAGTTATTTCGTGGCAGAGATATTAATTTATTTACTTTTTCTGGTAGATTTGTATTAAGGTTTAGAAATATTTTCCAGAATTAAATCGTGGGGAGATGTTTTAAGATAAAGAAATTGATGAGAGAATGATAATTGTGCCCAATGATCAGTGTACTTTCTCATAAGAGGATGCTGTGTATACTGAGGAACAAAAAATCCGGAAACAATGTGCAAGTTCTTAGTTAGCAACTTAAAAAACAAAATTATATTATAAATTGACTTACAGTATCTGCGACTACTTTTAATGTATAAAAAATTAATGTATAAAAAAAATGTCGTACTCAGTAACACAAACCTTTGTTTTTAAAAGAAAAAAAACAAAGGTTACGAGTTAGATTCATTTTTTATTAATTTTTTTTATGTAGACCAGTACAGCAATAAACAAAAATAACGTTATTGTACAAAACGTTGCAGACCCTTATTAGATAGAAATAATTGTTATGATAAAAATTGTGAAATAAATATCATTTTGTGGTTGCATTTTCTCGACACAGAGAGGTTTCGTAATTTTTTAAACAGATTTTTCACGTCTTTTTACGTCAAGTCTTACTCAATGATTTTTAAATGCAAAATCGTAAAACCAAGTTCAATTAGTCTTACGTCCCGATTAAGAGGAGACAGTCACCATTTCATTGACAAAGTCACAAACCATTAAATAACAGTTAGCTTGGACGTCATACTTTGAAAAGCTGTAATTTTACGCATAATCTGGATACCCAACGTATCCTTTTCCTTTATTTGAACGAAACTGCATTTCATAACAAATAAAATAAAGGTATGTGAAGCTGAATGAGTTAATAGTAAAGGGGTGGAACCCTGCGTGTATACCAAAGTCATTATTATAGTCTTTGCCTAAAGTATACATCGCAGTAAGGTTCTATAGCGGAATTTCAATGATCACCCAAAACATTTATTGTAGTCCCGTAAAAACAAAAAAACAATTACCACGTTAGAAGGAAAATTATCGTAAAACCTATTTCGAAGTATCGAGAGATGTCCATATCTGACGGTACATTTTTTTTTACTATCTCGTAAGCTCGTCTTTACAGTGCGATCCGTTGAAAATGATAAATTTTTATTCTCTTTGTCTCATGAATCTGACCTTTCCTACAACCACCGTAGACCGAGTTACCGTTGATCAAGCTTTTCTTACCATTGGCGAAGAACATATTGCAACATTTTTCAAAATCTTCGAATTTTCGTTTCCTATCAGATTCTTGATGGCTTTGCAGATGATTGGGATTTTGATTTCGACTTTTGCTGGAGATTAGACGGGTCGAGGTTGCTTTAGGGTCTCCCTCGGGCTCCGGACATTCCTGAGAAATTTCTATTCCCGGATTGGGCGGATCGACCTTGTTAAAACGGTAGCGATTTGCGCTGTAAGTGTCCGCGTGAAACCCCGAATCTCCAAGACCAAATGTAAACCTGAAACTATCAAGCGGTCCAGCGTCCAGTGCTCGAGGAGGCTCTAAATTTCGATTGTGGAAATAATTTGGTATTTCTCTCGAATTCGTAGCTGCAGGATCGACCAAGCACGGATTTCTCGATGGCTCCGAATGCTCGCCGTAAAAGCCCGAATCGCAATTCGACGAGCGTCGATCAAAAAGACGACCGTGCTTCGGGTTGTGAACCGCCCTAAGTTCCGAGTAACACGAATGCTGTTCCCTACGGTTGCGCGTCTCAAATATACCGCAATTGAACGCCAGGAAAATGGACAGACCCACCGCTATCACGGCTATCAAGAGCTTCACCATTACCGAAGACTTTCGGGTTAACTGTATGAAAAAAAAAAATGATAATTAATTTTGGCTACAGGTTATGATGGATTTGTAGATTAATGTTTAACCTTTTAATCTTTACGAATTGATTGGGCATCGAATTATGTTATTTTAATGCAAAAATATAATCAAAAAGCTGTTTTTCTTGTGTATTTGTGGGAAACTTTACTGAAAATTTAGTTATTTTAATTCAAGCCGAAACTGTCATACGCTACAACTCCATCTCGAGTCGATCAATAGTCGAGAGTGTGTTCGAGCTATCAATAGTCTCGGAGAGAATGTTTTTTTTTACTATCGGATGTATTCGAGCTATCATCATGGAGCTGTCACGAAGTTGGGTAGACTTTGTATTGTGCGCATTGACATACACACATAAACGTGATTAGCACATTGAGCTTATCGATGCTTCGAAGAATATCGGCGTCACACAGACGAAATTTTATCAAACGGTTTTCTCGTCACAGTTGCACATTCGTAGAGTATCATAATCCGATCCGATACTTAATCTTAAGGAGAGGTGAAACCTACTTGGTCGGTAACAAAAACTGTAAGCAATAACAATTAGATACCATAGACATTTCAGAAAAAAGCAAAGCTATACAACATGCGGAGTTTAATTCTGCGTGTGGTGACACTCCGCTATTTTACGAAATATTAATAGTTTCTGAATAGCGTTGTCAGAAAAATTAGCAGCTATCGCTCTTGCACTCATATATCACGTGATACATGTTTGGCCTTCCCTTACCCTGACCCAGATCCAGTTATAAGACGAAGGTTCTGGTCATACAGTCTGAAGGCCAGAAAATTACTGTACCAACCGTAATATATCTAATATCCAAATAACAACAACAACAACAACAACAACAACAACAACAACAACAACAACAACAACAACAATAATAAAGCTCGTAACGAGTAAGTGCTTAACTAATCGTTTATTCATAAATATAAAATGCTGCAATAAATCATTATAATTACGTGTGCTGAGTCCATCTACTCAAGTTAGTCAACAGCGGTTTGAGGAACAATAATTAACGAGTTATCTCTGTGACAAGTAATTAATTCCCCAACATGAATGTATCGCGTAATATACTGTCTACGTTATGTATCAAGTTAAATCTATACCAACTTCCTCTGAAAATGCAACGAGTTACATATAGTTCAAATGAGAAAAAGCTTGAAAGGATCGATGAGTCACGCAAATCTAAAAAGTTTCTAATTCGGTTTAATATACAATCCATTGTGTAGTATAGACCATTAGTGATATCCTTGTCGCCTGGTCGTAAAATTTAAAGTGTGGATCGAGCGGAACTCTAGGGTATTATGTTGTATAGTGATGATCGTTTCTTTGGCTCCCTGTCTAATAATAAATGTGCGGGAGCATGTTGGCCGAGTACGAATTTTCGGTAGGAAGATCGTTGGATAGCAGCACACCCATAATCCGCTCGGGCTCAAGACTCAAAGGAATCAGTGAAGGAAAGAAAATAAAACGAAGCAAAAAAAAAGAACAGACATAGTGAAAGAGAGAAAAAGAGATGACGAGACGTTAAACAGGGTTCTTTGGGTATATTCCATTGGGATCAAGGAAATTTCCACGACGAGAGGGTCTACCAATGGTGCGTGTGTTGCTGATGCTCCGGTGACTACAATTGTACTCATTTCTCGAGCATCTAATGTTGGTCTTTTTTAATTTAAGATTATATCAAATACTAGATGCAGATGTTTGACTACTTTAAGACTGGGAAAGTAGAGTCCATTAGCGCTAAGTGGGAAACTTTAATTTTACCCGTGGCACGTAGAGATCTCATTTCCTTGTCGGTATTGAAAAATTCATTTGGTGGAACGTGCCCGTTTCGAAAAATACTCTCTCGATGGCTGTGCAGCGGAGTCGATACGGAGCAGGAAATTCGATATATTTGCTGGAAACACTGTTTAACTTAAACATTATGGGTGAATGGAACATTCTATTGGTATGAAAGGGGCTGTCTTTGAGCCCGCAACTGATTTAACGCTGTTTAAAAACCGGTGTTAAAGGTAAATCCTACGAGACCTTCTAATATCAATCTACACCGACGACTACGTCAATGACCGGTGTCAATTTGTATCATAATACAAATGAACGATAAATCATTTTAAAGAGATAACTTCGAAACATTCGTATGGATGAACGAAATGCAGTGACATTTTTGAATTTATTCGTGTCATAATTCTGCATTGATTGCTCGTAATTTATTCATTTTTATCTACTCATCCTGAACAGAAATGTATTGAAAGGTTTTGAGGTGGGAGACAAATATTTTTTTTGCAACACGTACATGAAAAGTCGTGTTTTGCATGACAGTTTTGCGAAACGTAAATGGCCAATTTCATGACTGTATTGAAAATATAGATTAGAGCATGCAGTCGACAATTGCTTCGATTTCATCTCTTGGGAGACATTCTATTTATTTTCGTCCATGTTTTGCGGGATGAAAACGATAATAGCGCCGACATCGCAAGCTATATCGCTCCAAGCAGCTATGTTCATTAAAATAAAGTTTTACGAAAATAATTGAGAAATATAACAGTAATTAAATTTGATTAAATAAAGAGTTTGAAATGCATTGATGTTTATATGATATGTTTTTTTTATTTAGTGGGCGGGTTTGACCGCCCCGATCCCTCACCGGGATTCCGGCCCTGGACGAGCACCCTAATCTCGACGAAAATTAGATACGGTGGAGTCAGTGTTTCGCCTCCCCTTAACACCAAATAGGTAAACACTAGTCAAAATTCGACATCAATTTTCTTTAACACGCCGGATTTGTAACTAATTAAGAATTATTAATCACTAGCAGCTACGTTCACACAATTTAAAAAGTAGTATAATCTCTAGTATAATCATTAAACAATGTTTATTATTCATGTTGTATAATCATTAAACATCATGTTTCAACGACGTAAATTCAAATTCCAATTATTATTGTATTCGTTTGTATTAGTTTTTAGCCAAACTCGGTCAAAATAGAAATGGGTTAAAGAAATTAAGAGGATCGTAGAAAGTTCTTTAGGTCCTTTACGTTCTTTAGGTTGCTGAGGCGTGGACAGAGAATGTTACCTTTTATATGATAGATCATTAGGGTGAATCAAACTTACACTATCCGCAAAAAGTTATGGAAATATAAAAAAAATTAATTACTTAATTATTGCATGAAGTTTCACTCCTCGGGTGGCATCGACGCACTGGTGTGTCGCTATGTTGTAAGACGCTAATCTTCCACCGAAGGAGTTAACTTTGCAATTTCCTATCACATTTATCAATTGACCCTACAGTTCTTTTAATGTACGAAGGGTAGATCGCTTCTACAATGTTTGGTGGTTTAATTGACTATCTTGAAGGGTAGATTGGGTAGCAGTATTTGTTCTTAACATAGAGTAACATTCAGTCTTGCATTTCAAAATAAATTAACCGACTTCTTTGTCCAGTTTGTTTGTTAGAAGAATAAATAACAATATTCGTCAGATTACAGCAAATGATAAGCCATTTTATTTATTGGAAGATGCTCTATCAATTCACGGACTAGATTATTCATAGTATTAATTGTTTAAAATTTTTTAAACTATCTCTCGACTTCTCGACTGGTATTTCTTGCCGAACGGATTAATCTATCGTCTCATTTGAACATTCTTTTAAGATTGAACAGTTATGGAATCTTGAAGTAGACATCTTAAAGTATACCATAGATTTTTAATTTATTTTTCAATACAACATTCATTGAAACGTCGCTGTTGCTAATGATCTCAGGGTGACTATTAAGGGAAGGCGAAACCTCCAGACTTACACACGATGTAACGCTTCTCTCTCGTTCCGCCATGAAACCCATACTATAAGTTCTATCGCTTTGGTACTCATGGATGGAGTATGGAACTTTCGCCTGCTCTCAAGCTCTTTAATGGGATTTCTAACGGTTACTTTAACTTAAGTAAAATGTTGTAGTTAACTATCGTTTATATAATAATGTAATGTATATAGTACGAGAATTTGCGGGAGATATTTATAACGAGATGCTGTCGAGTCATGCTTGAGTGAACAACCAACGAGCAGAGTTTCAAGACGAACGACGGGATAATAGAGGCCCTAGTTCAGTAGTCCGGTTTTCCACGTTCCAGTGCACGTGCAAATCTTATCGTTAACCGGCCAATAGTGTTGACTCGCCAAGTAGTTGAAAAGCGGCTTCGAGCTACCCCCTCGTCATGCACCAAGTCATTCTCTTCGAAGGTAATCGAGTGAATCACGGTGTGAAAAGGATTTCTTTGCAGAGCCATTGAATCGTTGTAAGATCATATACTACATTTCATACTTCAATATGAATAAAATGAACATTTTCTAACGACTTTGTTCCACGGTTTATTTCGAAAAAGTTTATTTAATCCCCCACACGCTGGAGGTACTTGGTATATCGTTCATTAATATGGCTGCAGCAGCATACGAATATTATTCAGAGCTTTGGAGGCAGAAAATATTCTTTTTATATTTCAGAATTTAATTCGCAGCTTTCACGATCTTGCCCAATCGGAAATTCGATTAAACCAACGTAATATTTTTCAAAACTACATAATGAACATAGGTCACCACTAAAATGAACAACTATTTTTTGGGGTTAATTAAGTTCAATTTTTTAATCTTTTCTCTTCTAATGTATATGCCTCGGCCAATTGCGACCACCGACCTTCTCTCTACTGCATCACATAGGGCTTTTACTGAAAATGTATTTTGAATTGTAAATCTGCAGTATAACGGCAACGTTATAACGATAAAAAATGATAAATGTTAGCATAAAAAAGCCGATTCACATCTCATAATAGATCTCTTATCGACCTATTGAGAGATATGAATTTCTGTGCTGATACGGTGAGATCACTTTTTGCTAACTTGGACCGTCGTGATTCATCATCCTAATTCCATGAGCTAGTTGCAACGCTTGATGATGATAAATCATATCGTTATAATGTCAATATAACACGGCCAATCCACATCTCAGGATAGTCACCCAGCTGATACAGGCGATCTTTTCAAACAAATTCCACGTTTTTTTAACAAGTAAACTCGGGTAGGATAATCCAGTTATTGAAAAAATATCCTCAAACGCATACATTTGATACGTAGGCCCGTACACAACAGCAGCAAGTAGTGACTCATGCGAGTAATAGAAGCGACATACGCTTAACTCGAAATACTTCCGAAACCGCATATCTATCGCTTTCGAAGAAATGAAAAACTAAGGTACCGAGTACGGCTCACGTACTATTTGTCGCCACCTCTAAAAGTTATAGGATTGAATCTATGTGACCATTGTAGCGTTAGTCATTTTTACTAAATTCATTTAGTGGGTACAGAACTGTAATTTGTCAGTACTTTCTATAAGTTTTTAACTCTTGAGCTAAACAGTGTAGAAATTTCCAAAAAGTACGTATGACCACAGATGGTAAAACGGTAAACTACATACTTATTCTTTTATTTTATCTGTACTCAGCAAAACCTAAATATTTAATTGTGAGAATTAAATATTATATTCCACTACAAGTAGGACCATATAAGATCAGCGACGTTTAAATAATTATTTCCCTAACCGTAAAACTTCCTAATATATTACTAAACCAACAATTAATCAACATTATTTTCAATTACGAAACCAAGAATTTTATCAGATCAATAACGTAACAAACATTTTGCTTCTATTGGTGCTCAGAATATATTTTTCGACGGTAACAATTGACACGTGTACGTCGACGAGTCACCATATTCGATCGTTATAATTCAAGGCGAGATGCTGCTCCCTCGAGGAACATTAAATGCGTGAATATATATTTACTAATTGGAGAGCTCCTGATTTACATACTATCGAAAGTGGTGTGGTGTATTGTTTTGAGCAAGATAAGGAAAGCTGCGGCTTCGAACATGTCCTTATCGAAAGAAAAACTGTTTATTTCATTTAAGTCTCGTCCCTGGATCCGGTATCTCTTCAGAATTGTATACTGGGCATTTATTAAAATCTGGTATTCTTGTTTGACAGTAATCAAGACTTCATACGATAATAGAATCAATTTTTGGTCGATAACGTGTACCAATATGTGGATGTGAATGTGAATTATTATGTAAATTCTGCGTCGTAATTAGTTAGCTTCGTTGAAGAGTCCGGCCTAGTAGTTCGTTACGTTCTCTGTCACCAAAAGAAAACATAACGAACACGTTGCGACAAAATGTAACAAACTACTAAGAAATTATTGAGGTCCCCCTTCCCTTTTCCCCGTGTGCAATAAAAGTAGTTGCGATAACCATTTCCAGCAGCATATGCTGTGTCGTAAGTTATTTACAGAAACTAAATCTAAACAGTATTCGCAACTATTTTCGATTGGTTAGCGAAAATCAGTACCAAAGATCAACTACTTGATTCCTGTAACCAATCACAGTGTGGTCGCCACCACGAGCTGTTTGGTGGTGCAACTAACGTCGGCAATAGTTGCGACAAGTATTTGGATAGTACCAGCAATCTACGAGTTGGTTCTCATTACCAATCGCTTTCCTTCTATAACAAACCAGTTGATACGCGCTGCGAATAAAACTTTTCACAAAGGCAAACGACGCCATTGTTCGAAGTGACAGTTGGTTGTGGATGGGCGAGGGCTTGCAAAAAATAAAAGTGAAATGCAGTGAATATATGGTAAATAAACAGTGAAATGTTATGCATAGATGACCTTCGTCTATCGAAGCATCGCACGAAGTACGTGCCGGTCCTCGCCACTGTAAATAAATAGAAATATCCGTATTAACCTGGTCTTCTTTCGTATTACGCAGAACTGGTAGATTGCATTAAGCAACCGGCAAACTGAGGCTGCCATCTTGGTTGATTACCGTTACTACCGATATTTTACCAACGACATTGTAGTTTCTTGGAGCAAATGACTAGTTGGCGCTATACTAGCTATTCAGGTTGGTTATCGAAACTACTTTTGTCTTTCCATGCGTGAGCCGCTTTCAATTTGAGTCTAAATTGAATCAAATCTGAAATAAACTATCTCGCCGTCGTGTACAAGATATTGACAGCGGGACGGCTAATACCGGTTGTTTCGTTGAAACCAAACCAGAAAAGGTTAAATAATATATCAGATGTCCCATTTAAATTGTATAATTCAACGGATTAAGGAACCTGATAAGCCTAAAGAACCAAAACAACTCGAAGAACTTAAAGAACCTTAAACGTCCAACGTACCCAAATAACGTAATTGATTGATCGATTAATTAACTACACCGAGACCCTTCATACAGGTGATCACTGAGGAAACAAAAGACGATCGTAGGGAAAACGAAAGACAATTGAAGGTAAAACATAAAACGATCGTGACGGAAAGAAAAGGCGATCTAGAGAGGAAACAAAGGACGATTGGGAGGAAAAACAACAGGCATTCGCGAGGAAACAAAAGACTTTTGCGTGAGAAACAAAAGGCGATCGCGAGACAAAAGATAATCGGATAAGGAAGCAAAAAACGATGAGGAGTGAAACAAACGACTAATATTTATATTAGGGTGTGTAAAATAAAACTTTTTTTACAAATATTTTGCTCCATCTATAATATTTAAGCTCAAGCTACACGACGTAAAATTTTAGAACGGGTGAAGAACGACTTTTTGACCTTTTCACACACACTTTACGAACAAGAGCCATATAAAAATCCACGGATACAAACTCTACACCACCAAACACCCAGATGGAACGGCGCACGGCGGAACGGCGATCCTCGTAAAATCAACCATCAAACACCATCCATTACTACCCTATACCAAAGACTACCTACAGGCAACTAGCGTAGCCATCGAAGACGCGAAGTTCGGACCTATTGCCGTGACTGCAGTGTGCTGTCCAAGGCGTTGCATCAAAAATGAAAAATTCACAGAGTTCTTCCAAAGCCTGGGTCCTCGCTTTCTAGCTGGGGGAGACTTCAATGCTAAACATCCTGTATGGGAATCCAGGTTGACTACTATTAGATGTAGAGAATTGCTCAAAGCGTCGACAGCACTAAACTGTATATATCTCTCGCACAGGAAAACCCACCTATGTATTGGCCAACAGACAGAAACAAAATTCCAGACGTACTCGATTTCTTCATAATCAAGGGAATAGCCAAACGTTTCACACAAATCGAAACGAGCTTGGATCTCTCATCCAACCATACCCCAGTATTAGTTACACTGATTAACGGAATTACCAACAATAACAAACAACGGACACTCCACACCAAAAACACAAATTGGTTGACGTTTCGAGACACAATCAATAAATTCATTAAACCAAAAGTACCTCTAAAAACAGAGTTCGATATAGAAGAAGCAACCGAATATTTTACACAACTAGTCCAAGAGGCGGCATGGGAAGCCACTCCGGATATAACTACCAACCCCACAACCCAAAAATATCCGGACGAAATCAAACAAAAAATTGCCGAAAAAAGGAGAACAAGGAGACAGTGGCAACTAAGCAGAAACCCAACCGATAAACAAGGATAAACAGGCAATCTTAACAACTGAAAAAACTCATTAATGATTACGATAACAACAACGTGGAACAATACCTAGTAAACCTAACGAATACAACTGCCACGGACTACTCACTTTGGAAAGCGACTAAACAAATTAACCGCGCTCAAAACCACATACCAGCCACCAGGAAAGACGGGGGAGGATGGGCCCAAAGCGATGCCGAAAAAGCCAGAACATTCGCAGAACACCTCTCTTAGGTATTTACTCCATCTCCTGCCCAACAACATGATGGTGATATCTACGAGTTCCTAGAAAGTCCCCTACCTCTGGAGCTACCCATCAAGCATATTTCTCCTGCGGAAGTAAGTGGCACGATACACAAAACGGACAATGTGTAAAAATCCCGAGGATACGACCTGATCACGGGAACCATCCTCAAGAAGCTACCAAAAAAGGGCATAATATTCCTGACCAACCTCTTTAACGCCATAATCCGCACATCACATATACCTAACCAATGGAAAGTCGCACAGATAACAATGATCCAGAAACCTGGCAAACCACCTAAAGAAATAAAATCGTACCGACCCATAAGTCATATCAAGGCTATTCGAAAAACTTCTCTTGCAAAGAATACAAGCACTGATCTATGAGAGACACATCATCCCTGATCATCAATTCGGATTTAGATCCAAGCACTTAACGATAGAACAGGTCAATCTGGTCTTCAACGCCATATCTAACACACTAGAATGGAAGGAATACTGCTCTGCAGTATTTCTTGACATAAAACAGGCCTTCGATAAAGTGTGGCACCCACGCGTACTCTATAAAATCAAAAAGGCGCATACCGCAATACTACTTGCTACTTAAATCATACGTAAACAACCGCCAATTCCAAGTGCGGTATGGGACTGAACTATCACCCTTCTTACCGATAAGAGCAGGAGTTCCGCAGGGTAGTGTACTGGGACCAGTTCTCTACAGGATATTTACAGCTGATCTCCCCGTAACCCACAACACCACGGTCGCCACATTCGCCGACGATACAACCATACTGGCAACCCATAAAGACCCGGACAAAGCCTCAAGAACCCTACAAAAAGAACTTAACAAGATCCAAAGATGACTAGAGAAGTGGCGAATCAAGACTAGCAGTGGCAAATCAGTTCACATCACCTTCACGATGAAAAAAAGGACTGCCCAACGGTATGGCTACACAACCAACCCCACCCGGAAGTTAAGGAAGTAAAATACCTAGGCATGACACTGGACCGCAGACTGAACTGGAAAAGTCACATAAAAAACAAAAGAAAACAACTAGACCTACAATTTTTAAAAATGTACTGGCTTATAGGACGGAATTCCAAGTTATCTCTGAACAACAAAGTACTCGTATACAAAACCATTCTAGTGCCAATCTGGACCTATGGCATCCAGCTCTGGGGAACGGCCAGCAATTCAAACATTGACATCTTGCAAAGATTTCAATCCAAAACATTGAGAATCCTAGCAAACGCTCCTTTGTACATCACCAATGCCATACTGCACAAAGACCTAGGAGTGGACGCGGTCAAGGACGCAGCTTTTAAGCTGTGCACCAGATATAAGAAACGACTCGAAAACCACCCAAACATACTGGCATCCAGCCTACTGGATTGAAGACGCATAGCACGAAGGCTAAAAAAATTCAAACCAATAGACCTGCAGGAACGATTCCGCATAAACTAACAGCCTAATACCGACGCAAAGAGAAATAGAGCAGAGTACACTCCACAGGATGCACTCCTACACTATCAACGAGTCACCAAAACTAATAAATGTTGCACCTTGCAACAGTTGGTAGTTCAACGTCACAAGTAAAAAAAAAAAAAATTAAAAGGGAATGTATCGTCAACTGCATCGACCTACACAGTGGCGAACACACAAACAAAACAGTGTGGTTACACGTTCATAATAAATTCATACAGATGAAATATTTCTTGAACTTTTGGTTGCTTTATAAAAAAATAATAACTAGAAGTTTCAAAAAACCCCATGTTACTCAAATGAGAGTTTAAACGGGCTTACAGGCATGCTTTCTTCTAGGACTACAGAGCTGAGACTTTGCACAAGTTTTTAAATATTTATTCATCTGAATGATTCATTAAAATCCATCGAGGGGGGGGGGGGAATTCAAATTTGCTTATACCGTCATTAGAAACCATCCATATACTCACAAATATATATACTATACGGCGTTTAACGAGAGAACGACACAGCGTCGCGCAGCTTTGAACGACCTGTGGGTCGGGTGCGGGTAGTGGTACTTGTTGCTCAGTACCGTAGCTAAATTATCGTACATTTGGCCCCTGCAGCAAAAATCTGCGCTCCGTAAAAGGAATAATAGGTGAAACATGAACAACGTGGTCTCATTATATTGAGAAAATATTTATTCTCTCTCTCTCTTTCTGTACGTAAATATATTTGTTTATAAATTTCTAATCGCTCCGGTCAGAGTTGGAATCACTATCAGCGTTAACGTCGATAACTAATGGTTGCATCTCGTCAATTATTGTATCGGCAATTTCATCAACTTCCCAGACATTCTTTTTTACCCGTATAACGTGCCTGACAAAATTGGTCTAATTTTCCGCAGTAACCCGCTCAACTCCTTCTTCGCGTAATCTTTTTACGTCATTAATTTTAAAAGTCGGGTTATGACTTTTCATTCGATCTTTCACCATCGACCATACTATTTTGATTGGATTTAGCTCGGAAAGATAAGGAGGCAATCGAAGCACCGTTTTGTTATGCTGTTTTGTCTTCTCGTCGATTACGTACTTATTGAAATCGACTTTTAAAAGAGAGACTATATTCAACAATGTAGCCTTTAATATTGACATGTCAACAGCCTTGCCTTTAATCTCCAACTATGCAATTATTGGTGCTTTTTCCGAGAAGTATTAGGTAATTATTCCAGCTTCACTTAATAATACAGCGCGTCATCCATGACGATAACTAATACATTGTCTTCAAGCGATGGTAGAATCATTTCAAACCATTCCAAGAATGCGTCGCCGTGATAAAAACAGTATTTTTCGTGGATTCGAAGCATACGAGTATACATATGTCCGTCAGGTACAAATCCAATAGTACTTCCAATATGCGGAACAATCGATCGCTTGCCCTTCCCGGAAGGATTAGATGACCCTGTTGACAGTCCTCGAAGTAAGGCATCCTTTTTAGATTTTACCGCGGCATCTACCCACACCTTTGCAGAAACTTCACCTGCATTGATCCAAGTTTCGTCCAAGTAATATATAGGGCGTCCTTCCGCTCGAAATTTTCGAACTTCTCTTAGGTAGTTTCGGCTCCAGAAAATAAGATCGTCTTTTTCTGTAAGGATGCTATTACGTTGACGGGAAGCAACTGCAGCAACATATTTTTTATACTAAATATACCAAATCCAGTCTTTTTTGATATATGGAATTTGCCTCTCTTTTTCTTATTCTAGGGTTCTCGACCTTAAGGTCCTTGCACATATTAAGAATTATCAAACGTTCCCGTCTGTGAACTATGTGTAATAAATTGAAAACGAAATTGTTTTAGAAATAGTACAAAGTAAAAATCAGAGATAGTACACAGTGATAATTTTTCTGTATATTCAATTACCTGGCATTTGTTATTTCTTTTAGTTGGAGATAATATACTTTCTCATCCATATTCTCTGCCTTTATATATATATATATATTAATCACTTATTGAGTGTTTTTATATGTGCAATACAAAATAACAAAACCATACAACAAATTTTATAGATATGTCACAAGACGCTCGGCAGTTCATAATGACTGACGCTCGAATGTTTAAAATTAACCGTTGGGTTTAGACGCCTGGGACACCTTGTTGGGCAGAGCCCGTTTGGGAACCTGGAGAGGATAAAGAGGGCGGCACATTAGACGGAGTCTGACCGTACCGGACGAATTTATTGTTAGTTTCGAAAGCGTGTCGTCCTCTTGTTGAACGCAGTATAGGGAGACCGCCCCCTCCACGCTTCGCGCGCCAACCACTCGTTTGCATTAAACATTTCTGCACGATCTGGGGAAATTCCGGGGCTCTGGGAAAAATCCAGGGTAAGATCGGATAAGTTCGAGAAGGATCGGGTTTCGATTCTCTTACACGGCGGTGGCGCCGGTATGGATGTATGTGTATATTTCCAGGTTTACACACTGGCCGTAGACATCAGCTGACTCCATGAGTAACCCAGAAGTCACATAGAGAACCCGGAAATTCTCCATCGCCTTTTCTTGTCGAGGTTGATTTTATATGTACACCACAGCTGTACCAGCTGTACCAGCTGCAGCAGCAGCAGCAGCAGCAGTAGTAGTGGTAGCAGCAGACTCTCTCATATGTTGGTACACAAAACTAACATCAATGAGCTGCAAACGCTGGAAGCCACGAGATAGTCTTCATGCGTACCTCGCAGAATAGTAGCTTGCGCACGTATTCGCACCACGAATACGTCCCGTCATTCCAAGGTAACGTCTTTCCACGAAATCGAAAATAACTATTCCCATTACGAGAAATTCGCATTAAGGTAGTTCTGTCGTGAAGACGTTTTAAACTGTGGTACCGCAATTTTTTATACACTCAATTTAAAGTAATTACGGGGATGTTAGCGAAATTTTGATGTCTGTCACGGGCTATTGGAAAGAAATAAAATGTCCAAAATCGACATTTTAGTATGGGATCTTATGACCAAAAGATCGAATTGCGACTTCAAGACAATTATTTGTATACTTCGAAACGAGATTAATAAAATAAAAACTGCATCACGTGGTTGTTATACATTACGGATATTTCCTGTGAAAAAAAAAGGTGGAGGTCACGGGATATTTGGATGAGCTATTTCACGTTAACAGACACGGGACTAGATCAGATTGACGTACATGTTACACTATAAAAATTTCGCAAGAGAGAACCACGCTATACGTATGTCATCATACTAACGAACCATGTGTACGCACAAAAACAATTAGAGAATAATATATATATGTACATAAAACGCCAACCACCCCTTCTTTTTGGGAGTCAATAATTGAAATTTATTATGACAATTCCTCACTAAAGAAAAATATATGCAACAATAAATTTTTTACGCGTGACATATCGGGCGAGAAAAATTCTCATTAAATGATATACTTTATGTACGTTCGAAATACACATTGGCTTTCCGTCTTGAGACCTCACAATGTGATTTTCCTTAGCGACAGCTTCTATATGCATACTTTTTCTCGGGTAAACGAAAACATAACCTCACATATTAGTGCGTGTATCGTGTTCAAACGAGTAGCATTAAAACGCCGCGTCAAGCAATCATGTTTCGCGGGTCGCGCAGGCGTAGTACATCGTATACAGACGATGCGTGTTACGACGTTGTCACGTTGCTGACTAGTTTGTCGATCTAATGATAATCATAACTTGAACAGAGTCAAATCAACATTAATAATTATTAATTATTCTACAATTCGGCCACACCACATAATTACGCCACAGTGAAAGCTTCTAATTATTCGAGCTTATTATTACAACATTCAGCATACACTTATTATTGAATAATATAGTCTCTAGGGTCGACTTTAGCGTACCAGCGGAACTACCTTAAAATAAAGTAAGTTAAAATATTATGAAACCATAGGACGCGTAGGACAGAGACTGAACGATAGAAAAGTCAAAGCTAATCAACAGGACAAGGGTGAGCAATATTTGAGCGACACTTTTGAACAATTTGCTCGCAAAACGCGAGCTATTGAACAATGGCCGGTAACACCAATCGTCAGTGTGGACTGATATGATCACCGCGCGAGGGTTAATGAAAACCCTTTATTTTTAACAGTGTATTTAAATATATTTTTATTACAATATTACCGATCTCTGCAACAGGAATTTCCAGCCGCAGACCCATATAATCAAAATCGTTAACCGAAATTTGAAAAAAATAAATAAAAACGAAGCGACAGATCGTGGTAAAAGATCCTTGCATAATCCAATCTAACTATTGACGGATCGTTCGCTATGTACCAGGAGAACTTTCTATCAAACTTCAATACATTATTTATATTGCTATAATAGTTGTGGGTTTTAGTGCTATCCGGGATCCTGTGAGGACCGGTTCAATATCGATTCGATTTATCGATTTATATATACGTGGTGTATGTACCGTATTAGGCAGTGCTGCAATTACTCGCGAGCTACAGCTGATGCAGCCCTTAGGGAAAAAAAGAATAAGCTGACACAACAAAACCATAAGCTAACCAATAAAAAATAAGTTGAGACAACCAATCGATTATGCTAATTCCCTTACATCTCAGTTTAGTTACGAAAGCAAAAAAGATTCGTTGGAAGATTTCCTATCAGTTGCAAAATATATTATTCCGAAATAATCGATCGGCTAATACAACCATTCTAGTAAACAAGGGCTTGAATATTAAATTATTGCTTGTACTACTAGAATAATAAATGTACCAATTGTGCTCTTTGGTATACACTAGACGTGTAACTCTTCTTAGTACAATTGTTGACGGCTTGAGACAAATGATTGCTCGTCTGCTCTGCTATTGTTTCTTGCCTCGATAAGTTTCCGTTTTCAATTGAATATAGCTCGTCCACAAATATGAACATATGCAAGGATCTAAAAGAAGAAAGCGCCGAAATATTTACAAAAGATAACAAGCGTAAACAACCTTAGTGGATTACGAGAGAATTGACGACGTCAAATCTCAGAATAGAATGAAGCCTCGTATCACACATGCAATGAAGAAAGTCGATGAATTTGATAGAAATCTAGTGCTGTAAAGTTCATGAATTTGGCATAAACAATGAATTGCCCATACTATCGAAAGTTCTGCAAATCGTGATCAACGACGAAAACCTGCCAAATTTTGAGCGAAAGAACTTTTGGAAACTGTTAAAAGAGCTGAATTTCACTATTTTGTTGGCTGACGTCGTAAAAGTGTCCTCACAAAAAGGGATGATCCAATTTTATGGCAGCAAAACTAGTTTCAAGCCATGAGAAAATCCCGACAAGAAGGTCGTCCCATATATTACCTGGAAGAAGCTTTTGTGAACGCAAGTGACGTTTTTACTAAGATTTAAATTACTACCATATTAAAATCTAAGACGGAAGCGTTTCTTCTAGGGCTGTCAAAGGCTCGTATAATCCTACCGGAAAGGACAAAATGTTGGTTGTTCTGTAAATTGCCAGTCCAGCTTCATACCTGATGAAATTTTATATTTCAAATCGATAAAAAAAAATACGGCAGATTATCACGATGAGATGAACAGCGACACGTTTCCTTAATCGGTTTGAGGTTCTACCGTCGCTTGAAGATAGTGCCGCTATCGTAATGGACAACGATCCATATTGTTCTGTGAAGTTGGAGAAAGTACTCAATGCTTCGTGGAAGCGTTGTTGTTGCTCTTATAAAAGACAACTCACCATTGCAAGCTTAATCCTATCGAAATAGTATGGTCGATCGAATAGATCGGAAAGTAAATTGTGCGATGGGGCCCAACCGTACGATAATAACGCATACGACACTGAATAGCGCGCTCGAGTACCCCCACCTGATCGCCACTCTGCGTAAAGCTGCGCAAAGCGTGGTCGTTCTCTCCGTGGGCGCAATATATTAAATTTGGTATATTATTGCTGTGTGTGATTTTTATAATCAATCTCTTTGTATCGAGAATATCCACCTTTGGTTGGTTCTTAATTGTATTGGGAAATCACAAAATTCACCATGATATCTGGTGAATAAATTTTAACTACTCCATCCCAGTAACCCCCCTATAATCTTCCTATAATTCTTTGGAAAATATTATATGCTGAATTATTTAAATCATTGTTCACATTTAAAAAAACGCTTTCCCCGACAAATATTTATTAATACTCCAATATTGGTCATTTTTGAAGATTGCAAACTTTCGACCGACTGGGTTAAAGCGGCCATTTTTCCGTTGTATTGATTCCCAATACTTATGATACAGTTGTCATATGATATCATATATATAATATATCTTGAAAACTTATCATATATATATAATATATATGATACAGATAGGTACAGAAATAAATGGTTAAGCTATAAATTATCAATACATAAAAGTATATTCATGATTTTCAATGCGCGATCCAATTGTCTTGTTACAGATGATTACACGAAATACCAGCCAAAGAAGTCGGATTAGAATTATGTATACGTACTGTAAGATGAATTCGATAAAAGTGAATGCGATAAGCCCCAGGTCGGGTTTCATAAGGGCTATGGAACTGGGCTAGTCCCGAGTACCGACAGAACTTCCGTGTTTGGGCCAGTCTTACACCAACGCTGGATTGCAACTGCTACGAGTGCGTGTGAGCTAGCGCTATTGGCGATTCCAGTGGAGGGACAGAAAACGACAAAAGCGTGTAGCACAACGACGAAGAAGCAAAACATGTATGGATTTTGAGAGAGATAGAACTAAATAGCGCTATACGGTGGAGGGAGAAGAAGCGATGTATGTAAGTGCTGATTTTCCGCCTCACCTCAAGTAAATAAGGTGAAGATAGAAGAAAGCTCAAGGTAATTCTGTTGCTGCAGGCTAGTCATACCACCGCTTATGCTTAATATTTCTACTTATTCCTATTTTCGACACTCGTAGAAATGATAATTTTTAATAAATAAATTATTCCATGTGTAAACGATTCATTGAGTGTTTGCAAATAATTGGAAAAATGAAAAAATAGTTACAGCAACGATTCGCGTAGTATTCCTCTGTTGCTATTTGGCAACATTGGTTCTAGCTGTATCGTTTTCTACTCGACCACGCGGGTTTAACCTCTTCGACATCAATGTGTCAAAACTGTGAAAACAATTTCGACTTCCGAAAAGACAAAACATTCAAACATGTAAAGATTTTGAAATGGGTGAAGTGAGATTAAGACTACATTCAATCGATGCGATGTTGCCACGTTACTTCATCGTAGCGACATGATGCAGAGGCGTAGTACACCAGATGCCTAAAGCTCAAATTAAACTCAATATAACGTAAAAACTATGCCGATAATCGTATTTCTTTCCGGGACCATTGAATAGCTACAAGTTACAAGTATGTACATCTAATTTTTCTTAAATATCTTATGGATTTCTACCAATATATACATTTTTGTAGCGACCGGAAATTGGGTTTTCCTACGTCACCTCGTGATTCCGTCACGAAAAACACCTACTTTTAATAATTTTTTTTCTTTCTAATTAGATCGACAACCAATCCTGAATCTTTGTAGAGAGAATAAATAATATATTAAGCACAGCATACAATTTTTTAATATAAATCCTATGGACTGAGCCATCACGACAGGATTACCTTAATGAACTTTGAAACTTTCATTCATGTTTGGCTTTCAATAAACATTTGGTTAGATTCGTCTGAAGAACAGCTAACTGCAACGCCGGAAACCTCAGACTCATTGTCTGTTTCACATTCATACGCTTCGCTGTCGGATGTAAAGGACCGGCACTTTCCGAAGTAATAACATACCCAACGTCGGTTTTCTTCTGTTTTTCAATCGAATCGTTCATTCGCGCATCACTTATCTCATGAAGTTGAAACTGACTGTGTTTACGCGCAGCCTAGGTTCGATGAGTGGATTACTAAGCGTAGCAGATTACTCAACTTCCCGTATCGTATATACGGAGAGTTGGGTTCCTAACGCTCGTAACGGCTAAAGAGTTAGCACAGTCATATACAGTGAGTGTAGAAAGTATTCGTACACCAGCACTTTTGCTGTTTTTATCCCAAATAATAAAAGATAACAACTGGAAAACAACTGGAAAACCACTGGTCATAATAAACCATCCATTTATTAACCATAATTATACAAAAAACAATTAATAACTTTATTTGTTTTTTTTTTTAAACGATTACAATCCATAAATCTACCGTTTTGGACGTGTGAAAAGTATTCGTACACTTGACTCTTAGCAGTTAAAATTTATTCTTGAACTGGGAGAATTTAAGTTTCAAAATGAAAACAAAGCAGGTCGACTTTGTTTACATTCGGACACTCCGTAGGAGTCTTCCTACCAGTTGTAATCCTCCAGTTTGCATTGAATTATCAACGATAATGGGTCGAAAAGGTAAAGAAACTTCTGAAGAAGAAAGAAAAATTATTATAAACTTGCATAATGAATGCAAAACCGTCAGAGAAATATCGAAGATCATTGGAAGACCTCGCTCGACAATTCAATCAATAATTGATCGATTTGGAGAACGGAAAACATTGAAAAATCAACGTAGAAGTGGTCGGCCGTGTGCATTGACAGATAGAGACAAACGTTTTATTCTGCTTAAGATTAAAGCGGATCCAAAAATTAGTGCGCAAAATATTGTGAGTGGCCTCTTGGATCGTAATGTTAGTGTCTCCGAAGGTACAGTTCGCAATGTGCTACGTGACAATGGTTATCATGGCCGAGCTATACGCAAGAAATTTTGGGTGAATGCGATAAATCGTAAAAAAAGATTTGATTTCGCTAAAAAGTATCTCGATAAAGATGAAGCGTTCTGGAACTCTGTCATTTTCTCAGATGAGAGCAAATTTAACATATTTGGATCCGATGGCAGGCGTATGGTGTGGAGGAAAAAAAATACAGAATTCGATCCGAAAAATCTGCGGCCCACTGTTAAACATGGTGGCGGTTCTGTTCTCGTTTGGGGGTGTATGAGTGCCAGGGGTGTCGGAAAATTACATTTCATTGAAGGTACTATGGATCATCGAATGTATAATAACATTTTGAAAAACAATTTGCGTGCCAGTGCCGAAAAATTAGGGATTTCGGATAATTTCATTTTCCAACACGATAACGATCCTAAACATACCGCGCACAAAACCAAAGAATGGCTATTGTACAACGTGCGTAAACAATTGAATTGGCCTCCTCAATCGCCGGACCTTAACCCCATAGAACATCTATGGAAAATCTTGAACGATGGTGTTCAAAAACAGGTTGTTTCCAGTCGGCAAGAGTTAAAACAGGCCTTGCAAGCTGAATGGGAGACTATCTCGCCAGATATCACACGCAAGCTTGTGCAATCTATGCACCGACGACTCCAGGCCGTTATAAATAATAATGGCTATCCGACAAAATATTAAAAATTATTATTATATTATAAAAAATTAAAGTTAAATCATTTTTCGTACGGTGTACGAATACTTTTCACACGTCCGAAACGGCAGATTTATGGATTGTAATCGTTTTTTAAAAAAATCAATAAAGTTATTAATTGTTTTTTGTAAAATTATGGTTAATAAATGGATGCTTTATTATGACCAGTGGTTTTCCAGTTGTTTTCCAGTTGTTATCTTTTATCATTTGGGATAAAAACAGCAAAAGTGCTGGTGTACGAATACTTTCTACACTCACTGTAGTTTAATAACACGAACGTTGCCTCCTCCCCACTCTCCGCATCCACGAAAGGTGAAGTTGAGTATCGAGTACAGTTAGTAATCTACTCACCGACATTGGGTTGTGCGTAAGAATAGTCAATGATTATGTTTACGAGCGGTCGAGTCTATAAGTAGATTACTACACGTAGCAAAAAAGCCATGAGAGAAAGAGAAATAGTTGTTGCTTTAGCAGCTTACTTCGCTACGCAACAATGTACTCGCGGGCAGATAGAACTGGCAGAGGTGGCGCGCTTACAGGTAGTAGGATTTGGATGGGACTGCACGCGCCGTTAAGGCGAGGCGAAACTACTTACTCCAGTCATGAGTGCGAAAGAGGTAGAACTAGTATGGCGAACACGGCGGAGTGAAAGAGAAGCAGCACATCTGTGTAAGTATGGAGGTTTCGCCTCGCCTTAGCCCCCGCGTTACCGTAAGGCGCTATAGGTCGGCGGCACATCCAAGCAAATCGGCCTAGGTCTGTAGGAGATTTAGGCATCGCAAGAATCATACAAAAATGGCAAACATTTTCTTACAGCCACGGGACTTAAGCTAAACTTCTTATTTCTGAATAAATAAAAAATATTGTATTATTTCGGTAATTGCTGTTGGTTGATAAGCACGGCTGAAAAACTGCACAACAATTTCAAACGCTAGTCTACGGAAATAGATAATAGATTAGGCCAAAGATTAGAATAGATTTGGCCAAATATTCTACAGCCATCAAAAGATTGAATGTACAAAGTTTATTCTGGTGAACACTTTTGTGTATTAAAAAAAAATTATTTAGCAATAGTTCTCTGCGCGCACTCTATGACGTTGTTGAGACAATAATACGAAAGCCTACATACTGTTGTAAATTTACACAAATATTCTACAGATATCGACGAGTTATAAAAAAATTTTATCACTGATTATCATTGCGTGCAGTAGAAAAAGTTATTGAGGCAAAATAATACGCATACCCACAGTGTATTATAGATAGATTTACACGAATATTCCATAGACATCGACGAATCGAATGAACAACAGTTTATTCCGATGACGTATTTATCTGTAGTAAATCTCTGTCAATAAGTTTTAGTTTATACCTCAGGAAAACGATACTTTAACTCAAAACACGCGTTCCTAAAATTATGAAAAGTATCGACTTGTCGGACGAATGTTTTTTTGTCATGGTCATCTGATTATCTGACGACTTATCGTTCTTCCTTACTCGTCCGATAGTCGGCCTATGAATAAATGATTAATCGGACAAATGTATAATTTTATTGAAACCGTGCGCCACGCTTAATTTACGATAAAGAAGCGACTTGTCGGTTACGGCACTTATTTGAAGACGCTGCCAGGTCTCTTCATATAACGGCCATGGCGAAATAAGCGCGTGGGCGCTTAAGACACCGTCTAAAAATACGCAGTTATAATATCGATGATGGCGAAAATTCTGGAGCAACGAGTAAGTTAAGATACAAGAACTTGTTTGTACATCTCTAACACGCGTAAGTCTCAGGCTTTCTAGAAATCTTTTCTTCTTTTTTTGCTCGTAGAAGAAGCTTTTTGTTTTTATAAAACAAAAATTTTAGATTTCAATGTCAGATTGCTGAAAATAGTCTTAAACGTCCAGAAATAATATTTAGACAGATATGTGTGTTTGTGTGTCAGTCTTATGAAATTCAAGACTCTCTAACCAGGCGCTGAAGGAAATTTGATGATTTTTTTTCACACGCGCGCGTAACGTGGCGAAGGAGCTTTGCGGTACAACTCATAATACGACCATTTTTTAACCTGTTAACCGGGGGGAATCCCCCGATATCGTTTAAGTTTGACGTATTTATACGTCCCGCCTGGTTAACAGGTTAATATTTATACAATATTAATCAATATATGCCCTAAGCATAATGAAGAAAAAAATTCAATTTAACATTTTCGTAAAAGGTAATTTGTCAAATTGGATTTCGTTTCAAACGCTTGGCCATGGAATCTTGGATCTGGCAAGCCTGACGGACTCCCCCCCCCTCCCAACACAAATTAACAAAAAATCCTGTAGCATTAAAAAACACCGGGGTAATAGGCCTTTCAACTCTGATACTTCAAATTTTAGACTTTTTATATAGATACTTTGAATAGAAAAAAATGGAATCTCTTTTACAATGTTTTATATTCGAATCTGGAGATTTTTTCATAATATGATCAGAACGCCATCACGAACATTCTGTTGTGATGAAAATAAATTAATCGCGGTTCTTTTTACTAAAATCGGTGGATCCTTCATAAGATACTACTCGGTCAGTAACAAAAACTACAATCCGAATTTATATGCCACGCTTGATCTGTCGGATAAAAGGTAATAACAGTGCCTGTTTAACAATTCTGCAAGGCACTGCTCTCGTCTTTTATTCAATAAATAATTCATGGCAAAGCGATTTAGAATAGGAAAATTAATTATTTCTCTCTCGCACCCATATATGTTTCACATCGTGTTACTCAGAGAATATGCGGTTTGGTCGATCCTGGTGACTTTATATCTGTGGCCATAAAAGTATTTTCAAAATCACCGAAGTATCCAGAATTTTACTCCGGTTTGACCGCCACGAATTGAGAATGCATTTCATGATAGCTTTCTTTCATCATGAGAGTCATGTGAAAAACATTTTAAAAGAATTCACTTGAAAACAACGAAGAAAAGCGCGCGGATAAGTGAACCGCTCCACACATTTTACGCGATGAACGGTATTCCCGTAAAGGGTGGTCCTCTTAGTACGAGACATCGGTATTATTATGGGCGGCTCTCTTTTTTTCACTGGACATATTGGAAGTTCAATTTCAGCTACCTTGAGAATGCTGGGTTACATTTAGCGGGTCGCTACGGGATTCGATGAATCTAGGACGTTAAAGGTAATGTATACGGTACCGGTTCGATATACTGGTTTGCTTTCAGCTCGAGTACGCGTTGGTTATTTGGTCTCGGTATGCACGTGTATCCACTGTGATCTGTTGCACAGAATCCAGCAAAAGTTTCTGCAATTTGCATCCATTCGTCTGGGTCTCCCTATGCTAATGCTCCCGTGCTATGCTCACTCGTCCGCCTACGCGAGCAAGGAAGGGCGTCTAGAAATCCTGAAGCTTTCTTAGTCCCCCGTCTATTGACTAAATTATGCTTAATACAGTTGTCTGCCGCGTATTACCAGATTTGGCAATGCCGATGCGGAGTCGCTCGATTTCCGTGCGGGCTCCCTATCGATTTTTAGAACTTTGATTTTCAGGATCTTCCCAAATACATAGTTTGGGGTTACTGATCAGTCGTTACTCGAAAGGCTTACGGCCCTACTGAATGCGTGGGTCGTTATTATCTCTATTTTAGGGCATGCCCAAATAATGTGGATTCACAAACGATAATTTTTCCATAACGGTATCTTCTAGCTCGACCTCAGTAAGTGTTTATACGAATTCTTTGAAATTCCTTCGAAGTGTAACGCGCAACACATGTAAATTGCACTAACACACCGAAATGCGCACACAGTCGCATTGTTACTGTTCAGGTGCAAAACATTCACCTAGTGACTGCGCGTGCTTTGCATCGCATTCGGTCTGATGCTCCCAACGAGATGCATGCAGCGACATCCGATTAGGTCAGGTTATTTAAATCGGTTCCGCAACGCTAATGTCAGGTAGTCATATGTTTCTCTCGCTACAATAATCTCTTGCACTGTAGCAACACAATTAAGACGATACGAATGTTCAGTACGAAACAAGTCCTTTGGTATATACGTGGAGAATTTGCACAGAGATATGCTCAGTAACGACGAGAACTAGAACGAAACATTTTTGTAATGCCCATTTCTCACTGCACAGAGAGATTTGCAGTGTCGGAGAACACGGTGAAGGACTCTGCGTCCTCGAGGTGTTGGTGTAAGTAAATCTCCTAGGAGTAATAGCTCTTTCCTCTGTGGCTGCAATATTTTCCCCTGTATAACAATGCAGCTTGGATCGTAAAGGCAGGCTTCCAAGGAGCTGCTTCGTATTTCTATACGGGTTGATTGCACAGTGCTTTTTACCGCTTACTATTATACAAGAGGCATGGAACCTTCTGGTGTAATTGTGGTGCCGTCGTCTGAAGCTGGCAGACATGTGTGTGTGTGTGTGTGTGTGTGTGTGTGTGTGTGTGTGTGTGTGTGCGTGTGTGTGTGTGTGTGTGTGTGTGTGTGTGTGTGTGTGTGTGTGTGTGTGTGTGTGTGTGTGTGTGTGTGTGTGTGTGTGTGTGTGTGTGTACATATACATACTTATAAGTACTCACGGCAATGCTAATAAATAAAAAAAGCTCACCAAATCCTTTTCTCTATGCATTAAGACGAGGTGCTACCCCTCGAACAGTAATAAAAATATTAATACGAAGTTCTCTGCTGCGATTGATCTCTCGGCTAATAGAGGAGAACGGTGGAATGTGTGTCTAACAACACTTCAGCTTACCATTCTCGTATTTTATCCAGAAGATCAATCGTGACGGAGAAATTCGAGATGGAAAATTTTTACTATCTCTCTCGTACGTATGGTGATCGAAGAGAGATAAACAACAGCTAGCACCTCGTCTCAACAGTGATTACAGCGTGCGATTACATAAAATGTAAGGAGATAAAGAGGGCGAAAAGCGTGCATAGAGGAGCAGGTTTATATTTATTACGCTTTTTCCACAGCGTAAAGATAATAGACCATAGTGCTATAAATATTGAAAATGCTATGGTCGATAATTTAAATATTTTGGTGGAAAGCAGCGTCTGAGGACGGCCACTACGTCTGCTTCTCATCAAAATAGTGATATAGATGCTAATAGAGCAGTGCTGTTTAAATATTCTTGAGGAGTGCTCATTCCGTAAACCAAAACATTATCAAGGTGATTCTTACTAAGAGCGGTCTTGGTCATTGCTTTTATCCAAAGTCGTCCTTCATTTCGGGTGCCAAAATCTTTGGGTCAATGATCGTGCCGGGCCACTAGAACGTTGACGTCGGCATTATACTGCTGTCCGTCCTATCGTTTCTCGTCGGCGTTGCAAGCAGCGGCGACAGCAGCAGAGCGTAAGAGCTCCTCGATATCCAATAGCTGATTGCCGACCGGGCGGTAGAGCATATGCGAAAAAACAGGGGATTCTATTTTTCTTCGCTCGATTTATAGTTCGGTGGAGTACCAGTAGGATATTCAGACATTCGTAGTATAGTGGTAAGGGAGAGTGGGGCAAGTCGAGTCAATACTCACTGAATATTTTTTAAACAAATTTTGCAACCATACAAAAATGTTTAAATACTGCTATTGTTTGGGTGAAGGGGGGGGGGGGATATTACTCACCAAGTTCGTATGCAAGTTTTATTTAGTTCCTCTCATTCTATTTTGACGAGGCAAGCCTTTATATTTGATATAAAGGGTGATTTTTTAAGAGCTTGAGAACTTTTTTAAAAAAAAAAACGCATAAAATTTGCAAAATCTCATCGGTTCTTTATTTGAAACGTTAGATTGGTCCATGACATTTACTTTTTGAAGATAATTTCATTTAAATGTTGACCGCGAATGGGCCCTAGAAAAGTTGGCAGAAAATCCGCTTTTTTATCGACAAATTTTGTTCAGCGATGAGGCTCATTTCTGGTTGAATGGCTACGTAAATAGGCAAAATTGCCGCATTTGGAGTGAAGAGCAACCAGAAGCCGTTCAAGAACTGCCCATGCATCCCGAAAAATGCACTGTTTGGTGTGGTTTGTACGCTGGTGGAATCATTGGACCGTATTTTTTCAAAGATGCTGTTGGACGCAACGTTACGGTGAATGGCGATCGCTATCGTTCGATGCTAACAAACTTTTTGTTGCCAAAAATGGAAGAACTGAACTTAGTTGACATGTGGTTTCAACAAGATGGCGCTACATGCCACACAGCTCGCGATTCTATGGCCATTTTGAGCGAAAACTTCGGAGAACAATTCATCTCAAGAAATGGCCCGGTAAGTTGGCCACCAAGATCATGCGATTTGACGCCTTTAGACTATTTTTTGTGGGGCTACGTCAAGTCTAAAGTCTACAGAAATAAGCCAGCAACTATTCCAGTTTTGGAAGACAACATTTCCGAAGAAATTCGGGCTATTCCGGCCGAAATGCTCGAAAAAGTTGCCCAAAATTGGACTTTCCGAATGGACCACCTAAGACGCAGCCGCGGTCAACATTTAAATGAAATTATCTTCAAAAAGTAAATGTCATGGACCAATCTAACGTTTCAAATAAAGAACCGATGAGATTTTGCAAATTTTATGCGTTTTTTTTTTTAAAAAAGTTCTCAAGCTCTTAAAAAATCACCCTTTATATTGTATTGCTTTAATATCCCTGTGTTTCAACCGTATTTTCCGGATAAGAGGCATGTCGGATCAGAATTAAAAGCATAAAAACTTGAATAATAAACTGGTGATTGCATTAATCTTAAAAATTCTGGTTCAATAGCGATATAATCAGAGTTGATGACAAGACACACTGTTTGCATTTTTAACACTATATCCACTCGTCATCCGTCCTCGAAATTTACCAAGTTTCCTCACACAAAATCAAGAGCAATGTTGCAAAACTTTATCTGTGAGGAAAGCAAATTTTGTCAACATACATCCTCGTAGAAGAGGCTTTGTGAAAGGTGGAAAATAATGAGGAAGCAGTGTGCAAGATTCTACTTTGTATCCTTTTTCAATTTCTGCTTTGTACTTTTCGAACCATCACGTTTTTCATTCGCCGGTCTTGACGTTTTCTGTGTCACTTTTCGAGATGTCGAAAAGTTCTCGTAACCGTACCGACAGCGTTTATATTCGTTTATATCTCTACGAAAATAAGTTGTAACTCGTGCACATATATATGCATAATGCAGCTTTTCTAGCGTATAAAAGAATAATAATATAAATTGTTCAACCAAGTACGGTAAACACTACGATTAACTAAAAAAATGTGAATGCCACCATTTATATTGACACGACTTGCCCCGATTTTGCTGATTCACCTTGCCACATATTATATCAGCCAACATTATGTCAAATATCTCTGGGTAGTTACAAACAATTATGATTGATAATGGGTTTAATTGTTGTTAAATGATATATGCCCCAGTGAATTGGACATACGATCAGAAAAGTTGACTCCAGGCAGGGAAAATTGAGTCCGCTGTCGTAAGAATTTCAATTTTAAACTGAAGTGGCTATAAACTTATCAAGAGTAGTACTGTGTCAAGATGAGTATAGTCTAGAAGTGACAAAGCGTTACGCGCAACCCGTTGTTTTTTAAAGGCGTTTGACCTGACTTGCCCCGATTTCGACCAGCCCCGCTCTGCTCTACATTAATCCCTCGATCGTTAATTAATTTCTTATTCTACTCTAGTTTTTTTACAATTAAAAGTTATAGATTAGCCCTTTGCCATCTGGAAGGCTTTTTTTTGAGAACAAAAATAGCAACTTGCTTTCATTTCTAAAAACAGTACGAAGGTGCGTAATGAAATTTTATTTATACCATCAAAGAAAGAGTCCTTTAAGTTACTCCGTGAATTATTAAAATATTTTTTAATAAATTATTTTATAATTAAGCAGGATGGAGCTACTGATATCGATGATAATTTTATAAAAACGTTTCTACAATTGTTGGTGGTTAAATTGTCTACTTTCTAAGATAACTTGCATAGTGGCATATGTGTTCTTAATGTGTAGAGAAAGATTCGGTCATATTTTTTTTAAAATGACCGATATATGCATATTACGGAAAACTTTTTTTATTCAGTTTTTGGCTAGTTTTGATTATTAGAAAATGGTTTATTAATTCCCCGCCCAGATTATTGAACAGTTAGAACAGTTTGTTTACCTACCAAACAAATGGATACACTACATTTTTTTATACGTTCATCAATGTACAGAAAGCTTGAACGCATATACCGGATATTAATTTTCAGATACGTTTATCTTCAATATTCAATTTAACTATGTTTTTAAAACATTATAGTTTTATGGAATATTAATATTCCAACCTCCCTTATTAATGATACTTGAATTTTATCATATTTGTTTGGAATTACGCGAATAACGTACATAAAAATTCGTTGATGCTTGATGAGTTGCAGCAAAATGCGATATATTAATTCCTATAGCTTGAAAATTTAAATTATTGGCAAACAAAAAAAGAGAGAGCCCTCCGAATTTTCATGAATTAACCCTTTATAAATCACCCTTTATAAATCACAAGAATATCCCCACTCCTCGGTTCTACCGTAAGAACGCGGTACCCCCACTCTGATTTTCATAGTCCCATTCCGGGACGGTTTCGGGCGGTGTGACTCATACAGGGTTAAATGCATAAAGCGTCATATATCACATATATCACAAATTTTTACACTAAAAATAATATAACTGTAATGGAAGTATAGTTATGCATGAACCGTATCCTCAAACCCATGTGTGTTCAAAATTCAGTTACTGTGTATGAAATGAATGACCCAGTAGTGGGACGTTGTGGTGTAAATATCATGAGGTGGATATAGAAATCAAGAGTCAGTTACGTTATATAACGTGTCTATAGACAACATTTATTTATAACGTTAGCTAAAGGGAGACAAAACACTCATACCATCACATCGAATTTTCGCAGAAGAATAGAAAAAATTTGAACAGTGGACTGAAAATACGTCAATCTTTGTGGTCATGCTAGTAGATATGTCAAAATCCAAAAAAAAAAATTACAGATTGATCATCTACAGCCATGACTAAATGAAAAAAATAAACTTCTATAATTATTTCAAGCAAAAATAACAAAACACATCTATACACATGATATACTCTGTTGCGATCAATATACGATGAACTGACAAAAACTTCAACGAAAAAAACAGTTTTTATTCTTGACAAAACATCCACGAGACATGGCCAAAATACCAACCCAGTATGGATGCCGCGAGAGGCGCTAGCGTTTTCTACGAAAATTCAATGTGATGATCTCAGTGTTTCGTCTCCCCTTAATGCTTGCTGACGCAAGCCCACGAATCTTATACCTTCTGAGGTTCCGTTTAATGCGCGAGATACAGTTAGCCCGTTTGCCATCTGGCGGTGTCTCGCCACTTTGCAAATTAATATACATTGTCTTCTAAATTCAATGCTCGCATTACAATTTTAGATACATTTTTACATTGAAAGTGGCGACCTATGGTGATTAAATTTTCAAGTATGGTAACAAGCAATTTCCACAACGTTGAACCGCTACTTTTAATATAAAGAAATATATTAAATTGTAACTCGGTCAATAGCTTTACGATATTTTAGATTCATTTTGACAAATAGGTCCATTAAGAATCGAACTTATATAGATTCAGGTGTAGTAATCTCATCTGATTTTCATAAAATAAAAATAAAAGTTCTTAAAACAAGTAAACGAGATTATGAATTTTTCAATGTCGGTACATTGGTTTACAATGAAATATTTTGAAATACTCAATCTACTGTCGGTGCTAATGCATCCGCATGGACAAAATTTGAAAGAAGATGTTGCTTAATTTTTTCAAATCCAGTAACTCAAATTTCGATAACTTAAAACACACGTTCAATATGCAAATATACATTTCATGTCAATTCGGGTATTAAATTTATCTAACTGTACATTGATTTTCATTCACAGATCCATTGATGGTAGAATTAATACTCACGTGTTGTAATTTTTAATGGTTAATATGGTATCATTCAAAGTTTACAACAAACGTGTTATTGTTACTTCTTCATAGAGTTTACTTTATGTAATTGGTTTATAAATGTCATATATTTTTGTATAATGCATATATTAACATTTTTAACACTGGTATATCTAATATTATAAAATAATCTGGATCCTGAATTAATGGAGGTAATAAACGAACAGAGCTATTACTCGCCATGATCGGGCCAAAAATATGGTTTTTATTAGAGAAGGTTACCCTTCAAACTAGGCCATCAAACCTACAAAAATTGTAGAAACAGTTTTGAATATCAACACTAATTAGTCTAGCGTGAAACGCTCTACCCTCTTTAATTGACACGTTTGAAGTTATCAGCTAGCCAGATCCTTAGGACCTTATTGAATAAATCCTCTTTACACACAAAAGTGAGTCTCCAACCGAACGAATTCGAGTACTTGTGCTATTTGTTTCTTTTTATACTATTAGACTGACACTAAGCAGTAGCTCGAACCTCAATCAACGCGTGTCGTTAAAGTGGGTGGGAAGGATGTATGTATTGTGCTGGGTTCGCCGCGGTCCGACGGGCTTAAGCGCGTAACGCCGGAGACAACAATACCCGAGCCTTGACTTCGTTTTGATTTTACAACGAACTCCGTCATCGATGAGCCCGCGTATTTCTTTGTCATCAGCCATAAAATACGTCCCATTTTTTTATTAAGGAGGTTGAAGGGCTTCACACTAGTCAAATCATTGATAATTTTTTTTAAGCTTTTTCTACAATGCTTGGTAGTTTAATTGCCCGTTTTGGAGAGTTATTTCAGCAGCATGAGTTCTTAATACAGAGAAACATTAATAATTGTGTGTCTTTCATTCAGTTTTTTTTTTAGAAGAAACCATATTATTCCAATTATGACGATTGATGGATCAATTTGTAGATGTTTTATCAATTCACCACTACTTAGATGTTTGATAGAATTATTTATTAAAAAAATACAACCATTTGATTGTCTAACGCCGGTTGTAAAATCCTGGACGAAAAAATATCGCATCTAGCATCAACATATATCAATTGGTTTTGTTTTCTTTATTTTTTAATTTTTTTTTTCAAATCATCTTTGTTTGCAAATCGGCCGATTTAAAAAAATGTCTACGACTGATTAACCGTAGACTTTTTTTACACGAGTAACCAGCTTTGAAAACCACCAGCAGTTGTAGAAACGGCTTTCAATATGTAGCACTAATTTGACGTGTGTGATTTGCTCCACCTTCCTTAATTGAGGAACGCCACGCCTCCATAAAAAATCGTATAATAAAGAAATATAAACGCGGGGATAGAACGAACATTTTTCAACCAAAGCGATTTTCGAACTTATCGAATCATACGCTGTATGCGTGCTCAGCAAAACTTAATACATTTCTATTGCAGATTTCTTGAGAGCGAGATATGTATAAAGCACCTTATACATATCTAGGTACATGAATTAATAAACGGCAAAGATATACGCGCATACGTGCGGTCGTGACGATTGTTCTCCTGCAAGCGGAAGGAGGTCGCGAGTCGCAAAAAAGTAAAACGGGTCAAGGGTTACTGCGGTATATTCGTACATTTAGAAACGTGCTCGTAATGTTACCAGCAAAAGCGGGTAAAGACTCTTCGAATTTCAATTAATTCTAGAGAGGATAAAATAACGATTGCACATCATATACATTAAAAAAATAAATCGCAAAAGAGATACATTTATATTAGTTCAACAAAACTCATATTTCACGAACCAATTAATAAACCCGCTATATTGCTTTTGCATATAGTGCAAAAATCCGTAAGTGCCAACATTATTTCGTAAAATAAAAAAATTTGTGAAAAATAAAACTTAAAATTCACTAAATATTTTTTATTTTTCTTTCGCATATGGGGTTATTGCACATATAGTATGGCCTGATTTTTTGCCGAGCGAAATGTACGTTCAACTTTGAAATGGAGTAACGAAAAGGAGAAAGAAAAAAAGCTTCGTAAAATGAAGATTTACAAAGGCTCATTCGTTATTTTTATACTTCGACCCATGTTTAAAAATTAACCACAGTCCCAAATTTTGCTCGACCAAAAAGCAATCCACATCATGGGAAATGTCCCATATATTGTAAAAATCTGTAGCAAAATGATTTCGTAAAATAAGTAAGTTGGTATTGGTAAAATAAAAGTCACGATTCACGAAATGTTTTCGTCAATTTAACAAAGGTGCTCTGTACGGTGATTTTATCTTTATGTACAAAAATAATTCGTTATTTTCAAGTAGAATTATGAAATCAATTGTCATTAAAGTGTATTCAAGAGACAGAGATGTACTACAAGGCTGAACAAATGATTGCGATGCTGTATGCGAATTCAGTGTAATCAATCGCGGTCGCGATTGATGAACTCCCGTGGTAATGTTTGGTGAATCTCACAGAATTTTATAAATACTTTTCACTGCGTAAGATAACTGTGGATGGATGACATTACAGCATCGGATAACGCCCGCTGCAGTTCGATCGTTAAACATGCCATTCACGAAAGCTTTTGTTTTCCGACGCCCGTGATACACCAGGCAGTACCATAGTAATGCATCTCACTCTTTATGCAGAGTCAGGCCAACACGCGAGACAAAGAAACCAACGAGGGTACGATGATTAGTACAACACGTTGGAACTCACAGCTCGGAAAACATCCTCGTTCTCCTCCCGCGACGACGTAATGTCGTTATCGTCGGCTGTCGTTATCGTTTGCAGAGGGAAAGAGAGGTCGCGCGAGGACGGTGACACGGGTGCAAGCACGATAACGGGATGATGCGGCAGCAGGGGAAGCCAGACAGACAGACGGCAAAAAGAAGGAGATCGAGAGGGACGCAGCAACCGCAGCGAAGAATGCTCAACCAAAAGACTATCGAATGAGAAAAAAAAAGTTAATAACGACAAAGAAAATAAATCGCAACGAGTAACGAATAAAGAGATCAATAACAATCAGCGAAAAACCGCGAAAAGCTAGGGCGGCAACAATGCTCACGGTGCCTCGTCTCGCCTGCGCACTGTCAAAACGCAGGTAGATCGAGCGGGCACTGGATGCGAAGCTTCCCCGCAACGGGTTCGACCTCAGGAGAGGGGTTGCGCCGAGTTTGCGCGGCTCGAGGGCAAATGACTCGATACTCTTGATGTCCGCTACAGGCTGCCGCGTCGATATATGCAGATACAGTGGACGACCCGAAAAGGTAAGGTCTCAAGAGTTAATTCGATTAGGTATAACCAGAAAAGTTAAGTCCCCTACTACCTGCCCACTCTCTCCTCTTCCGGTCGAAAAATGACCCTACGTAATGTTGTTCCGAGTCGCGCGTGTCGTATATTCAACGGTAGAAATGACCGTAATTTCATCGTAGAACAATTTACTGCATGAATATTTTGCAGTTCCAACCATACATATCGAAATGGAGTCTGTATTTGAAAATGGAATGCATTTTTGTTGTCAATTAAAGGATATCCGTGAAACTCCCGTTTTATAAATTGGGCAATTATTATTCATTTTTATTTTGTTCCTTTAAAGCTAACAAATGTTATTTTCAACATAAGTAATTTGTTTACCTACAACTTAATCACAGTTTCAATCAATATTTAGTTTATCACACCATGAGCCGAGGCGATAAATATACAAGTGCAATGAACAATTTTCTAGCTAAGATTCTGAAGGTTTTTCCTATATAATTCTGCGTTCATGGAATGCCGAGTCATGTGTAAAAAATATTTTTTATAGTTTCCTCGATTTATTATCTATGGCTCGATACTTGTCTTAGTTATCAGGGGTACAAATTGAAAATGCGGGTTTGATAACAGATGGCGTTACTAACGCTATACGCATCAGGCAGTACTGTGACTATGTTCATGTCAAAGCTACGTCTTATAGCTTTAATTTTCAGTATGTGTCAATTTGTCGCAGTGTCAAATTCATAGTTTTTTTGAGCTCTCAATATGTCGAGTTTCGTGCCAACAAAACAGCATTTGCGGGAAGTTTTAATTTACTTCTTTAATTTGAAGAAAAGTGCTGCTGAAGCACATCGATTGGTCTCCGAGGCTTATCCGAGTCATGTTCCATCGGTTTCAACGTGCGAGAGATGGTTTGTGCGGTTTAGAAGTGGTGATTTTGACGTTGAGGACAAAGAGCGGCCGGGCCAAGTGAAAAAGTTTGAGAATGCTGAATTGGAGGCAATACTCAATGAAGACTCGTGTCAAACTCAACAAGAGCTCGCAGATTCATTGGGAGTGACACAACAAGCCATTTCCCATCGTATAAAAGCCCTCGGAATGATCCAAAAGCAAGGACATTGGGTGCCGTATGAGCTGAAGCCGAGAGACGTCGAGCGCCGTTTTTTTGCATGCGAACTGCTGCTCGAACGGCAAAAACGGAAGGGTTTTTTGCATCGCATTGTCACTGGTGATGAAAAGTGGATCCATTACGATAACCCGAAGCGCAAAAAATCATATGGTTACCCCGGCCATGCATCATCATCGACGGCCAAACCAAATATTCACGGCGCCAAGCTCATGCTCTGTATTTGGTGGGACCAGCTGGGTGTGGTGTATTATGAGCTATTGAAATCGAACGAAACCATCACAGGAGCACTATACCGAACTCAATTGATGCGTTTGAGCCGCGCACTCAAAGAAAAACGGCCACAATACGAGCAAAGACACGACAAAGTAATTTTGCAACATGACAACGCTCGGCCACATGTTGCAGCGCCGGTCAAAACATACCTACAAACGCTGAAATGGGAAGTCTTACCCCACCCGCCGTATAGCCCAGATATTGCTCCTTCCGATTACCACCTTTTCCGATCGATGACACATGGCCTAGCTGACCAGCGCTTCCATTCTGACGAAGAAGCCCAAAAATGGGTCGATGACTGGATAGCAGCCAAGCCGGCCGAATTTTTTCGCGACGGTATCCGTAAATTGCCAGAAAGATGGGAAAAAGTTGTGGCTAGCGATGGACAATACTTTGAATAATTCATTTGTTACCATTTTTTCAGAATAAACGTTCAAAAATAGAAAAAAATCCCGCATTTTCAATTTGTACTCCTGATATGATAAAATGATTGATAATAAAACCGTCCCGCTACTGCTCGAGCGAGCTGCCGGACTGCCGGGACTGTGTTATATTTTATTATGGGCGTGCCGATCGGCTACATGACAAGTGAAGCATAAATTATTATTAATTAGATAATTTGAAACATTCGGAAGTTAACTAAATATCCACTATTTCGATAAATGGTAATAAATTTTGTCTCGATTATATTCAACGAACAATCAAATTTATATTACTGATCAGTCCAGTAGGTGCACTGCTGTTTGAATCGATTAGCTGCGAATCACTTAACCCCTTGGGCGGCATAAATGCTATCGTGCGATTATACGCTTAGTCGTCGATGAGCCGAGGCGCAATCGTGCCGCCGAAGACGTTTTATTGTACAGCGATTAAAAACAGCAGTAGAAGGTATTATTACTTTTGTCAACAATACTCTTGGCTACCAGAAGTGGAACGACCCAGTCGAATGTATTTTCAAACGACAAATAGTACCAACAGATAATAACTGGATAACTGGAAAAATAGCGTCAAGGCAATGTCCACTTGATGAAAACATATTCATCTATAAAGAATAACATGGAAATTCCAACATTCTGACAATTTATAAAATATGGAACTTATGCTTTCGTGAGTAAAATCAATCAAGAATCGCCTTCTACTGAATTTAAAGAGAATACCATTTATCTAATGGCGCAGTGTAAGTTTTTATATGAAACATTTGTATATTCTATAAAAACTGCTTGAAAGTAATGTAAAAAGTGAAAGAAGAAAATGTTCGTTTATTCCTTATAAAGCATATTTAATTTTATCAATAAAATATATTGATCGTGTCTTAATAAAACTGTTGTATAACGTTTTTTAAGACGATACATAAATGGCTCGAATGCTACAGCCTTTTCTTCGCTCGAGCCCCCCTCTCGCTTGACGCAACATTCCCTCAGGCGATGCCATAGGATCGAAGCTTATGTCACGCGAATAATTATTAATTCTAGGGATTTATTTTCGTAAATGAAACAAGGACGCGAAGAGAGTTTTTCCGAGTTTTCCAGGACGCGTATCATGTCATGTATGGCTTCGATCTTTCGCTTGGCAGGATATTTGTGTCTGTACACAGCAACGGAGCTCGATCGAGAGCCGTTGACAATCTACAGGTCGCTTCAAGCGGATGGAGCACCCCCGTGAGCAGTTTATCATGCATTGTCTGTGTTCGTCGTGTAATATTCGGAGGCGATTAATTGTTGTTTAATGTTTCCTACTATTTCCTAGAGTAATTCCATTTGACGCTATTATATTTTATATTCTTAATGATACCTGAGCGTACCGGGAACTTTTTAACTCGCCTGTACTGTCGTTGGCGCCTGGTAGACAGTGTCCCTCCGCATCCGAAAAAAGTATTCGCTGCGAAGGAAAAAATAGGAGAAACAGCGGCTGACGAAATTTCAAATAGCACAAAAGTAGACATTGTTTCTTCTATTTCTTCGCATCGGCCAGCTGGTTCGCGAATGGACTAACGTAGCGAAATACCCGGACGAGGAAAAAGCCCGAAGCGGTGACCAGGATGTGTGACGAGCCTTTTTCATCTCCATAGTCAATTGATGCAATTATTTATCCCGCGCGAGGGTTGAGAAAGGTCGAACCTCGGGTAAAGAGATAGATTCCCGAGGTACGTGTATATCTGCAACGCGTATGGATAGTCGGGTTTAGGGACGCCGGGAATCGTTTGAGAAAAGGACATCAAAGATTCCACGTTCGTTTGGAGTATCGTACAGGTAACCGAATCACGTAATCCGTTAGGAGATCCTATGCCGGGTGGGCTCGCGCGTACGGTATCTCGGGTCAAAGTTTTCGTTGAATGGCTTGTGCGAAGAGATCTGTAGCCGAGTAATAAAAAATTTTCCTAGTGACAGATTGCTGTGCTCGTGACCTTATCCTTGGAGTGCCTGCGAGCGACGCAGGCATAAATTTGTTTCAGTATATTTATCGCTGTAGTAACAATGGACACGATTAGTGTAATTATTTTTACTTTTTTTGTCACTATGTTTACGAGTCGTGCAAGTGTGCGTCCAGACGAGCTCGGATTGAAGGTAACAAATGCAAGTCGTATCCAGGTTATTCGTCAGATCTCACGTAATAAAAATAAGATAACGCGTTTTTGTGCCGTTGCGTGCGTGATTAGTTTCTTAGTTCCCGTATTTATTTTATTTGTTTTTTTCGCATGATAGGAAATCGTAGCCATATGTGAACTAGCCGTAAACGTGATGCAGCTGACGTGTTTTTTATATTATTTATTCGTGTACAAAATCTTGGATCCCCCCTTTACCTAATCAACAAGGCTGCGGTCTCGCTGACGCGTGGCTAGTGCCCCGGAAAACTTATAAAATGATCATTCGAGTAAAAATACATTTGTGGCAGAGACGAATTCTTGATTTGTAGAGTTACCGTGTATCGTTGGGTTTTTAATTCGCTGCGCCGAAAAAAAATTGTTCGAGTTGGAACGCCACTTTAAGCTTACAGAAATTTTCAGCTCAATACCTTAAAATTTTCTTGTATTACCGCATTAACATATTTCGAAAAACTCGTGTTGTTTCGATTCTTCCTTTGTTAGGCAAAATAATTATCATTTTACATCATTGACTTGACTAATTGAGATATCAGAGTCCGATATGTTCAATGTTCGAGTGGCGGAAGGATTGTACAGTGGCGGTAGTCCATTCATCTCTGTCTCGTGTCACGATTGTCGTCGTTACCTCTCAATCAGTCTCGTAGAAGCGCCGGCTTCGAGCAGATAGGACGATCTATCTACCTATCAAGCAGCTAGTAAAACCTTAATGTTGAAAGTAGGGGGTCACCTTAACTTTTCTAGTCATCATTTCTTAACATTTCCTATTTACGTAACCTATCTGAACTTTAGACGATGTGTTATACCGACTAAAACGTCATGAATGCAAGCGATATAGCGCCATTGGCAATCGCGGTGTAGAGAGAGAGAACGACAGAATCATGTAGCCCATCGTCTCAACTCAACTGGTAGTTCACTGTATACTTGTGGGGGCTATGAGTGTATACATGTCAAAAGCAAAAGAGGAGAAGGTGCGCTCCTGTGGGCTTGTCCGGACTATGGTTAACGCGCATCTCCTTGCTTCCCTGATAATAGTCTGGTGGCTATCCGAAGAATATTGTTTTGTTCGCTGCAGACTTTACGAAGCAGCGGTGTAGCTACGAGCTTTGAGTATCTTAACCTTTCGTCATACCCTCTTTTAACATTCTCATTACATACGCAGTATGTAAATTGAGAAAGTATTGTAATCCAAATACAATTAATTTCAAATTATGATGTAAATACATGTTTCGTGTGTTCTATAATACAAAAAACAACAAAAACTCAATTTTGTCGGTCTGTCTGTCTGTCTGTCTGTATCGTCCGAAAACACAAGAACTTTTAAAAGAAACTGCGGATCATGACCAAATGTAGCATCCATAGTGCATACTCTACTAACAGAACTTTACCTGAAATAGTTCAATAAAACTTGAGTTAAACTTGAGTGATTAATCAGCAGCGTATTCATTTAGTTATGCATCCACTCATATAGAATAAAAATAATGGGAAACCACAAAAGTCACCACGACATCTGGTGGATAAATTTTAACTACTCTATCCCAGTAGTGTTGACCCATATTTTTTTTGGAAAAAATTGTATGCTGCATTATTTAAGCCATTGTTCACATTCTAAACATTCATTGTTCTTTTTACTCCCAAGCACTTTTTTACTCCCAAAAAAGAAAAACAGTATACAAAATTTAATTTCATTAACGTAAGTATTAGTTAACGAAAAATCTATACTAAATGTTATCACCAGATCTATAACATTTATATTTTTCGTTGGCCTCTTTGAGGTTAAACACGCGTGAGACGGCGTAACCATAGTATTTCACGTTTTCGGGTAACCAAACATCATCGCATTTATCTATCGCAGCTTTTTCAATTCTTCCTCTGCCTCATCATGTTCGTTCACTTCTATCAATCCCTCCATTTGCCCTCTATCCGTCTTCGTGTGTTCACTGCCTCCTTGCAACCTCTTGAAATGCTCTCGCCATTCTTTGTTCGTGATGCCCATCCCACTAGTCTCTCTCGTATGCCAAAAGGTTCTCATTGCTTCCCACAAATCCTTACGTATTCTACTCTCGGCTACTTCTTCTCGATTCTGCTATTCTGCTTCAACTGATACAGTTGTTTTAACTTCTTCTTCTCTTTGACATGAATTGTCAACCAAAAATGACACTTAGTTTCCTTTTAAGGCGATGCGAGACACACCCGTCCCAGGCCTAGTCGGTATCAAAAACTGTTTACTTATTTTTTTAAAAGTGCAGAATCTTTTTAGACAAAAGTAAATTTACGAAGATATACCTGACATGATTTATTTAAGAAACCCACGGCACTCTTGAAAAAATAGGTAGACAGATTTTAATACCGACTGCGGTATGTCGCATAACCTTAAGCCAAAAAGGCATGTTTTGTTGTATAAACGACAGATAAATAAAAAATCTACCGGAAGAAATAAAAACAACATAACTCAAAACAAACGGACAGAAAAAAACAACAAAAAATATATATTACAACAAAGATAAAGAACTGTATCAATATAAATAAATAACTGTCATAATAAATTTCGGCAGTACCGTTACACACATAATTTTTGCGATACTCTGTGATATATATTTTTTCCTCCTTTTCCTAGTCCTTTTAATCTCAAAATTGCGTGGATATTTGTTAGTTTAAAACATTATATTTGAGTTTCTTTGTTAGTACAAGAAGTACTAACGAAAGTATTTAGTCGCTGATTTTTTTTACTTTGGATATTATTCCGAACATTTTGTCGTTGGGGTGTTAAGACGTGCCACCTGGAATATCAGAATCCTCCATTTGACTGGCGGCAAAAAATGAATGTATTGGAAACAAGTTTCTCGATGAATATTCCCCATTTTAAAACTTCGGTAAATCACAATATCGCTTGTAAGTTCGTGCCAGTAATAAATATATAATGAGGAAATTACCTAATGGCAACACGCCGCGTTCATACTTTTTGTTTTTAAAAATTCTATGTATATTCGGAATCCCAGTGGACGTGCTTATTATTTTTATACCCGTAACCATAATAACAATAAGTGGTTTCAGGTGTGCGTACAAGAATAACGAGATGCAGACACGCTCGATCGGTCTCTCGCAGCAAGCGAAAGGTCCGTCAAACTGACGAAATAGAAGTGAAATAACAGAATTTAAAATTTACCATAATTAGGGACAACTTAAGTACTAATTAGGTGTAGAGTTGAAAAATATGGTGATTTTTCGGTTTTAAATTAATAGAAAAATTTTGGTGCGCCACTAGCTTCACGCGAATCTAGTGATCCCGTGACTAGACATTTTCTATAAAGATTTATGCTAATTTCAGAAGTAGGAGCTCTTTAGGCGATTTCGATGTATACCACGCCTGATATTATGATGTTTCACCGGCGTGTCTAAAAAGCGTCCCTCACTAATCAGATAGCTTCTTCTCAGAAGCACCCGAAAAATGTATGATACCGGTCTCTTTCGGCTGAAATATCCAGTGATTAAGGTATTTTTGAAATACACTCTCATTTAAGTGCTCCAACTCTTGGCAAATAAGCTCAGCCCCTCGTCGAAAAAATAATTCTTCGGCATAAACACATTGAAAAAGTTGAGCTAGCGTTATATCCTTTGACAATTTGGATGATTCATATGTTAGTTTGAGCTCATGACAAAATGAACATTTATCTAGAACCGCTGGCAAGACGTGGACCTAACGGGAAAGAACCTAAATTAAGTATGAAGAAAAAAATCTTTTTTAGTTTATCTAACCACAGAATCCTAGTTTCGCGTCAAGCTAACGGTTCGGTAAAATTTTTGGTACCAAGAACAACAAATAAAAAATTTGTAATATAGCACTTGATTAGCACCTAGAAAGCTCCTAATCATGGTAGGTTCTAAATTCTGTTGTTTTTTTTTTGTGTAACGGACATTTGTATATAGCGTCCTACAAGTTTAATCGTTTTATTCCATTTTCGGGTAGAGTCGTTGCGATGAGATGATTATTTTGTCGCGAATATCTTGCAAAAGATCTCCGCGTATTATGAGCAAAGCGACGGGGGGAACGTAAACTCGAGTCAGTCGCAAAGTCTCCCTCGTACGCTTGGGTTTGTTCACCTCTCGACGCTCTCGCTTTTTTAATCGACGAATAATTACCAGTCTCGGGCATAACTACCACAGCGAACGTTCTTGCTGTCGGAAACGAGAGTGCTGCACGTGTGCTACTACTCCGTTTGGTTCTTTCCTCGTATTACTCTTCTTATTGTTGTTTAACTTCACTCAGCTGGCTCTTTTACGTCTCGATCTTTCGTTCTTTGTTTTCTCTCACGTTTCCTCGCCGTGCATGTACTCGATACCCTTGCAGACGCTCGTGTTATTTGACGCCTAAACTTGGGATGGAGGAATTCGCGTATGAGTCAAACTTTACTGGCGAGCCAGGAAAAACAGCAGTCGACGAGAGACGGGTACCTCTCGTTACTTTAAAATACTCACATTTTGTTTATTTATCTCAACTATTATATTCTTTGTCAATTATTGTATAAGATTGTCCTACATATTATGTAACTATGTTTTAAATTATAATATTATTTTTGTACTTAATTTGATAAAAAATGGTAAAAGACAAATGTAATGATCAACGATAAAAGTAACGATCTTTACGCTTCTTCGTTACATTAATGTTTGTATTATTTTTGCTTCCTCACGAAGGAAGCTTCGTTTTTGTCAGACTTCAATGTCAGGATACTTAAAATCGTCTGAAACGTCCAGAAAAGTGGTCTAAAAAAATATACTGTGTGTCAGCTTTACCCTCGAATCTCTGCGAAGAAGTGGTTCTCAACCGCTTAAACTATCGGACTGAAATCGGCACGCTAGTCAAATAAGCATTATCATTTACTCGTAATAATGTTTATTAAATCGATGCTGTCATAAATTCGTGCAAATTTCAAGCTGTCGTACTCAACCTTTTTACACATTTACAGTCACAAAAAAGGTTGATTAGTATTGCATTTGACTAGAATCAACAAAAGGATTCAATAGTTATGACATTTTTTTTTAAGTCTCTGCAGTCCATTTAACCTTTATAACTTGAGAACGGTTACTTATATCAGATTAAAATCTTGCACGCAAGTAGAGCAATTAATCTGATTATCTCGGTGAATTTACTTAAGCCCTTGTATGTCGATATATCGATATGGGCACATATATTTGTCAAAAACACAATGTGTAACGAAAGTTCAGGATAAATTTGCTTATATTTATGTGAGCAGTCTCGTACATTTATAAAAAGTTGTGAAATGAACTGCAAACATCCGAAGGACATATTGTCAAGTATTGTACATGCTCTTTATTAATTACACTCTTGGTGCTAATTTATGTATTGTTTTCGTTTTTTTCCAACGTATATCTTTAAGGATTTATACGTATGACCCATCCAAATTGAAAGTCCCTCCTAGCACTCCCTAGCCGCACTTCGCTGAGCTAACCTAACTTCCGATGCGTCCACATCCATTTTAGCTACACTGACCGTATTCGCCATGGGCACAGAGCAACAGCAGAAAACCCATGTCGGTACAGACGGTCCTATATTCTTCTGATTCTGTAGTGTATACACAAAAGTACCTTTCTTACCACCCTGTATATTATAAACTAAACTCATATTGTTTCAAGAATTTTATTGTAAAGAAATATCGACTTTAGTACTTGTCGAGATAGTATGGTATCATGAATATAGTACAAAGAAACCATGATTTACTACATTTCATGACACCACGAAGTATCCTTCCTCATAGAAAAAGCTTTGTTTTTGTAGAAAAAAAATTGCGTTATTTTTATGTTAGGAAAGTCAAAGTGATCTAAAAAGTGTATATTTAATCGCAACTTTTTACATTAAATCTGGTTTGCGATTGTATTTGGCGTCAATCGATCAAAGGCTTGAAATTTTATCTCATTTTGAATTATAAAAAAAAAATTCTTTTTCCGCTCCATCTCACGCAGATGTTAAGATATCAGACTGAAATTTCTTACACAAATGGATTAATATTGAGCAGTGATTTGTATAAAATTTGGCGAGAATCGATCGACTGGTTCAAATTTTATGGGCTTTGAAATTTTTTGAAAAATTTCAATAAACAATCGAAATTTTTATGAATTTCAAGCTATTCGACTACGACTTTTATACAAATACACGATAATCGAAAAACAAAGATGAATTTGGTCTAAAGAATTATTGCTGTCCTGGTACATTTCGATTTTCCATCCTCATAAAAAATAATGTCGTGGCCTGAAAAAAAACATTTCGAAATTTGCAGATATTGTTTAATAACTTGGTTCACGAGTTCAATATGACTAAACATGGTTCAGAATAAAAATTGGCATGAATCGGTCACAAGGTTCGAATTCCCTGACATTTTGAGATATTTCGAGATTTCGAAACAAATTTCGAGGTATCGGTCTGAAATGTTCTACCCAAACAGATTCACAGTTAATAATTATTGTTATAGAATATTGTAAGATTCGAGTAGTTGAAATTTTATGAGAATATCATTTTTTCAAATTTTAATGAAAATTACTATCAAGAACGTTACTATCACAAATCTTTCTAATTTTTACAAATCATGAGCTTATCGAACGGAAATTTTGTACGAAGATTAACTAAGAATTATAGGTGTATGTTATTACCTTTCACAAAGTTTTTTCCATGTCAAAGTCAAAATCGATGATACTACTCAGAGAGGTGGATATTTGACAACAGTAGAAAATGATAAGGAAGCAATGGCAAGTTTCTACTTTGCAGTCTTGTTTTTTACATTTGAAGAAGCGGTTCCTTCGTACTTTCTATAAACTGAAGTTTATTACTTTTGAAGTCCAAACTTTTGAAAAATTGGTTATCAAATTAAAAAATGTTAATTTTCATAAAATCTGATCGTTAATATATATTTTAACGAGAATTGCAATAAATAAAGATCTCTTGCAGCTTTGATTGCGTGCCAAATCTTAGCGCGAAACTGATTATCAATGTAAGGATTCTTTGTTTTAGCAAATAAGAGCAGCATCGAAATCCAAAATTTAATCTGGCATGAAGTTTGAACGACTTAATTGATTTTAACAAAATGTTATACCATTTATCCTTGAACGTTATTAGGTATTCTTAGTATATTTTCTCAAAAATTACGGACATCGGAGTAAGGACAAATTGAAAATTTCAAAATGCCATAGAATCTGAACCACTTTATACATTTTGAAATATTATTTCGTTTATTGCAAAAATATGGGCTTGCCGACTCAAGTTTTGCAAAAGCTAGCGCGATAGTATACATTTTTCGAAAAATTAAGTATCCCATTAAATGTTAACTTCTTTTATAATTACGGCCTATAATTGAATATCGAACAACCTCTAACATATCTGCCATTATAAAGAATTATTTCGCTCAATAGCCCAAATTTTATGAAAATTAAAGCGACCACGCTATTTAAAAAAAAAGTCCTAAAATATGAACGTCTGCATACTTTTTATCGAAAATCACAATAATAAAAAACCGGTTGCAACTCCACTTGTAGACAGTTCGCCCGATCGCTCGAACGATTCTTGAGTTGCATATAATTACATTTTCAAAGTCCCGCCTACAGACACACACACTTGTGAACAGTTTTTTGAAATTCTAATTTTTTTTAAATACGATAAATGTAAAAACAAAAATAAATGAGTTACATAAAGCTGCAAAAATGCGTGAAAGACTGTTATATGCCTTGAATGTGCCATAATTTCGAGTAAAAACTGTTCCTGCTCTTCGTCAACTTAGTTTACACTGCAGAAAGAATAGATAAGTGCGATATCTTCTACCCCAAATTGTTGATGATCATGGTGCAGACTACCAAGCTCAAGTAAAGTGGTACAAAACTTAAAAAGAAGTTGGAGCATAAAAAACTGACAATAATTTTGTCACTGCGATAACAAAAATAGAATAATAAATATGTATGAAAACAAAACCAGTTGATTCAACTCCAGCTCATATCCGGTTAAGATCAGCCGCTAGCATGGCCCCGCAAAATTCGTTTTGACCTTGAAATTTAAGGTCTAGAAATATGTTAGGTTATGTTGGCTAACGTCAAGTTTGGTTGCTTTATCCGGTTGATCGCAAGTTGCACGTGGCGACAAGAACCCAAAATTAGGTGACTAATATTCTTTCTACATAAAAAATACAGACTTTAGGTATTACCCCGTTAGTATAAATTGCAATCTTTAACAATTCCATATCACTGTAGAGATACGGTTTAACCAACGGATTGTGTTCATTTTCGTGGAAATCATCGCGCAACATTGACGTAGCCACGAGCTTTGCTATTACAGTGTTTCCTGTCGATAATTCCATAGAGTAATATCGATACCGCGGCTTCTACTCTAAAAGCAAACGTGCAAGGTCTCCCCGCGCGGTGCGTTCGCCGTTCGTAACACAGGCGTTTATAGCCTCCGCGTTAAGCACACGAGAGTTTCGTGCTGCGAACAAAGGATATACTATACGGTGCACTCGCCTATTAAATTCCACTATATCGTTCGCAATGCATAGTACAAAGGCTTTACTCGATAAATGCGATTAAATTTAAATTTCGATATTACACGTTCACTCCACGTGTACGTTAATCGGCGAAACTGCGAAAGCTTAAAAATTATCGCGAAAGTGAATCACAGTTATATAGTTCGGAGCTTAGTTACTCAGAGATCATGTTTCGCGTCCAGTATGATATACAGTTTAATCAGAGTTGCTCCTTTAAATATTTTCGAGGTATAATCGATCGTATAAAGCATTTCTTACCTTTACGTCCTCCAGTCCCGTTAATTTGCTTCTCGTTCTCCGGTCTTCTCGGGACCAGTTTGTATCCTCCCTTCGTCTCTTTTTCCGACCCACACTTTATATTGATACCATTATCCGGTTCTTTGTCGTTGCGAATCATCTTATCGCAATTTTATTCAAATTTTATTAATGTATTCGTTCCGGAGAACTGGACAAATGCGCTCTATAGTCGTTCCCGTAAAATTGAAATCTAACGTTATCTTCTTTCTTTAACGATCGAACTCTCTTTGTTTTTACAGTTGAAATAGCTTTATATTATCACAGCTGTGCGTTTTATTCCACGAGTTACAATATATATTAGCGTAAATAAAAACGGCATTGAAAATTCAGCCGGTCAAGCATCCGCTAGGCGAATAACGTGTATCGATCTTCCCGATGAATCTTGGCCTCGAAATCGACAACACTGCTGTCCTCCTCATTCGTTTCATCCGTCGAGTTCATGGACTCCCTCAGTTGCAACTGCACTACTAGTGGCACCACATACACGAGAAACTCGTCATTCCTCCACGTTTTTCTACGCTGATAGCACAATCTATTTTGCCCGCACATAAGACCCCGCGGCTGTCTTACTCTTTAGCACACAACCTGCTTTATTTTGTAACTCTTAACTCGCGAACGCACGTGTAAAAATAATCGTTTTAATTCTTCGCATGTAAACCACAAAGATATCGAAGAGTCTACCGTCCAAAGAGATACACAACTGTCGTGTGTAAGGAAAAATAACTAGATGCGAAGCCGAGGAATGCGTACAGCGAGAGAATTTTGCCGAACTGCGCGCGTATAAACGTGCGTTCTCCTATGACGAGCAACGGCGCACTGACTCGTACGAGAGCGCGGCTCTCTTGTGATCGGAGTCGAGTCAAACCGACCGGAGCGCGCTCGATCAGCTGTGCGACTACTACGTTAGTACGTTCCGTGCTAGTACGTCGTGTACGCGTACCGGGGGCGCCAACCCCTCCGCCATCCCTCCTCGACCTCGCAGAATGATCGTCTCGCTGTTTGCTGACTACTTCCACGGGAACCGAAAGGCTGAGCGACGAGAATGGTTACTTTGCTGACGTTAAAAGTTGAGAAGCTATAAAGAAGAAACAATGTAGATCGAATTAATTGTTAATTAAAAAGTTCCAACAGAGAGTGAGATAACAATGTGCCGACATATAAGTATTGACTGACCATCCGAGTTAATCACCGTTTCTGCAATGTGTATCGCTGTTCAAACGGTTTGATAGAAATGAACAAAAACCAAATAGACCTGGATTGGATGCTATCTGGGTCTGAACAAAATCCACATAGATCCAGATATGATGTTATCTGGGTCTGGGGAAAACTTCCATGGAAAAAAACTATAATCGAAAATATATATTTACGTATATTAAATATTACTTTCACGAAAAAATATATATGTATATCGCATGTGTTTTTACATATATCTCGCGCTTACATTCTGGAAATTATATTATAAATATACGTTCGTGTATATTTCATAATGGATGTAAAATACAAAAAATATTAACAATATATTTTTTGACGAAAAATGAGATATTTTTAAATATATTTGTCGTATATATGACATTTTCATGGGGGAAACCACATAGATCCACATAGGATCCTATCGGTTTCGATTCGATTTATATTGGTTTCTATCAGCAGGTTTCAACAGGCGTTCGCATTCTTTATCTGTCCGTACGAGGTACGAATGCCGGCAACGCGCAGTTTGTAAAAGAAATAAAAACTACATTCATTGCTGGGTTTAACAATGCCCTGCGGTTCTTGTCTTCGAATGTAATGCTTATAAATGTAGTATTAGGAGAAAAAGAACTAAACAAGTCCCGGATTACCATCACTGAACGAGCGGAAAGTTTTTGGATGCTATAGCACAAAATGGTTACGAGCAAGCCGACACCGGTCGTGCTGTTGCGACGAAACACGCCTCTATGCATGTGATACGCTTGTTATCGGCGTACAGTCGTGCGATTTTTCACCGGATGTTTATCCTCGCGTGGCAATTGTTTCCTTACGCCGTGTCTGTCCGATATGTAGACGATGGTGAAGCCTTCCTATAGGTAGATGTACGGGACGAGAACATAGTTCTAACGATCATCATCCTCATCATCATAATCGAGTGAAATTGAATGGAGTTATACGCTGATCTTTCTGGTTCAAGTCCCGCTGCGATTATTACTACACACGTGTATACAGCAACTGGAATATGGCTGTGCGTAATTGTTCGTGGCAAAGTGGTCGACGTTGAGTTCGTCTATAACGTGAGCTGTATGGACGCATATAACATAGGCCCGCGTACTGTTTCCCTCCCTGCTAATTGGTGATATAACAAGTGCTCACCGCGTATTGTCTCTGGTCGTTGCTGCAAGCTAAATGGAATCACGTGACATTGAAAAAAAGAGAAAGAGACTTCGTAAGCTACGCAATAGGTCAATGTGTTGCATGTACATATATTGGTCGTATTACACTCTATAAATATTAAAATCCTCAGAGCTTATCAGTTAATCAATCGGGTGTTGCCGATACCCGCCGATAGCATCGTTTGACCGTAAAAACCTCTTTCTCTTAACAGATCCGTTTGATATGGAGGAAATATTATTATTATTATTATTATTATTATTATTATTATTATTATTATTATTATTATTATTATTATTATTATTATTATTATTATTATTATTATTATTATTATTATTATTATTATTATTATTATTATTATTATTATTATTATTATTATTATTATTATTATTATTATTATTATTATTATTATTATTATTATTATTATTATTATTATTATTATTATTATTATTATTATTATTATTATTGTTGTTGTTGTTGTTGTTGTTGTTGTTGTTGTTGTTGTTGTTGTTGTTGTTGTTGTTGTTGTTGTTGTTGTTGTTGTTGTTGTTTAATTAATTAATTAATTTTTACAAGACCTTTTTAGTCTGTTCATTACTTTCGCAATTAGTTTTATAGAATGAACTTGTGCATTTATCACCGTTGCTCAAAAATATAATTATGCTTCCTTGGCACAAGCCGTAGATAAGAACTACTTTCTTGATAGAGAACTATTTGACTATTTTCGTCGTCGTCGTCGTCGTCGTCGTCGTCGTCGTCGTCGTCGTCGTCGTCGTCGTCGTCGTCGTCGTCGTCGTCGTCGTCGTCGTCGTCGTCGTCGTCGTCGTCGTCGTCGTCGTCGTCGTCGTCGTCGTCGTCGTCGTCGTCGTCGTCGTCGTCGTCGTCGTCGTCGTCGTCGTCGTCGTCGTCGTCGTCGTCGTCGTCGTCGTCGTCGTCGTCGTCGTCGTCGTCGTCGTCGTCGTCGTCGTCGTCGTCGTCGTCGTCGTCGTCGTCGTCGTCGTCGTCGTCGTCGTCGTCGTCGTCGTCGTCGTCGTCGTCGTCGTCGTCGTCGTCGTCGTCGTCGTCGTCGTCGTCGTCGTCGTCGTCGTCGTCGTCGTCGTCGTCGTCGTCGTCGTCGTCGTCGTCGTCGTCGTCGTCGTCGTCGTCGTCGTCGTCGTCGTCGTCGTCGTCGTCGTCGTCGTCGTCGTCGTCGTCGTCGTCGTCGTCGTCGTCGTCGTCGTCGTCGTCGTCGTCGTCGTCGTCGTCGTCGTCGTCGTCGTCGTCGTCGTCGTCGTCGTCGTCGTCGTCGTCGTCGTCGTCGTCGTCGTCGTCGTCGTCGTCGTCGTCGTCGTCGTCGTCGTCGTCGTCGTCGTCGTCGTCGTCGTCGTCGTCGTCGTCGTCGTCGTCGTCGTCGTCGTCGTCGTCGTCGTCGTCGTCGTCGTCGTCGTCGTCGTCGTCGTCGTCGTCGTCGTCGTCGTCGTCGTCGTCGTCGTCGTCGTCGTCGTCGTCGTCGTCGTCGTCGTCGTCGTCGTCGTCGTCGTCGTCGTCGTCGTCGTCGTCGTCGTCGTCGTCGTCGTCGTCGTCGTCGTCGTCGTCGTCGTCGTCGTCGTCGTCGTCGTCGTCGTCGTCGTCGTCGTCGTCGTCGTCGTCGTCGTCGTCGTCGTCGTCGTCGTCGTCGTCGTCGTCGTCGTCGTCGTCGTCGTCGTCGTCGTCGTCGTCGTCGTCGTCGTCGTCGTCGTCGTCGTCGTCGTCGTCGTCGTCGTCGTCGTCGTCGTCGTCGTCGTCGTCGTCGTCGTCGTCGTCGTCGTCGTCGTCGTCGTCGTCGTCGTCGTCGTCGTCGTCGTCGTCGTCGTCGTCGTCGTCGTCGTCGTCGTCGTCGTCGTCGTCGTCGTCGTCGTCGTCGTCGTCGTCGTCGTCGTCGTCGTCGTCGTCGTCGTCGTCGTCGTCGTCGTCGTCGTCGTCGTCGTCGTCGTCGTCGTCGTCGTCGTCGTCGTCGTCGTCGTCGTCGTCGTCGTCGTCGTCGTCGTCGTCGTCGTCGTCGTCGTCGTCGTCGTCGTCGTCGTCGTCGTCGTCGTCGTCGTCGTCGTCGTCGTCGTCGTCGTCGTCGTCGTCGTCGTCGTCGTCGTCGTCGTCGTCGTCGTCGTCGTCGTCGTCGTCGTCGTCGTCGTCGTCGTCGTCGTCGTCGTCGTCGTCGTCGTCGTCGTCGTCGTCGTCGTCGTCGTCGTCGTCGTCGTCGTCGTCGTCGTCGTCGTCGTCGTCGTCGTCGTCGTCGTCGTCGTCGTCGTCGTCGTCGTCGTCGTCGTCGTCGTCGTCGTCGTCGTCGTCGTCGTCGTCGTCGTCGTCGTCGTCGTCGTCGTCGTCGTCGTCGTCGTCGTCGTCGTCGTCGTCGTCGTCGTCGTCGTCGTCGTCGTCGTCGTCGTCGTCGTCGTCGTCGTCGTCGTCGTCGTCGTCGTCGTCGTCGTCGTCGTCGTCGTCGTCGTCGTCGTCGTCGTCGTCGTCGTCGTCGTCGTCGTCGTCGTCGTCGTCGTCGTCGTCGTCGTCGTCGTCGTCGTAGTCGTCGTCGTCGTCGCTGTCGTTAGCTTCTCGGAGAGATGACAACGTCGTCGCGAATCTAACAATCATCCCCGCCTATCCGCAACAAATCGATTCATTGGCGGATCCGATGCAGAAGGCAGTGTCATCTTCGGTTCTCTCCATCTAGTTGGATGAGCAGTCAGGCCACAAAATTTATTATATACACCACCCGCCTGTCCTGCAAGCAAGTCGAAGCCCTACGGGGCTGATCAGGTGAGGGCTTATAAAGTTTATTCAACAACAATAATAATAATAATAATAATAATAGTAACATTAATAAGTGTTATACCTTGTCGTTTGTATCCACGTGGCATCAAGTCGTGACTATCGAGGCTTCATATTCACGAATTTCTGTGATCGACAGACTCTAAGGCGACAAAATTATGCTTAAACCATTCTTCAAAACATCCACAAGAACATATTCCTTCCGAGAAATTTGTGTGTCGAGAGGGAACATTTCAGATGGGGAACACACAAAATACATTTATCTTTGAAATGTTTGCTCGGTTAGATGTAAAGCTCGATTCAATTGACCGCAAAAAATCGATTTGCTTAGCCAGAAATTTCGATTTCACTAAAGGATGTTGTCCGATGTGACGACCGAAATTTCGACGTTGTTTCATGAATTTTTTTAAATAAGAAAATAATTTGCGATCACTTTGAAATGTTTACATGTTTGTATTGGTATACTGAAGTATACAAAAAAAATTTTTTTTACTGAATTTGACATTAATTTGTTTATGATTTGTTATGTTAAAGGAGTCTTCGAAAAAAAGGTGGATTGCTTCGGGGAAGCACACAGCCTTCCGTACTCATCTGAAATAAAAAATTCAAAGAGATTATTATTCTGTAGGCTTAATTCTAATGAACTAACCTATAATATGCATAAAAAATGGCGGACTTGTGAAAAAAAAGTTTTCAAAATCAAATTTTTATTTTGAGAAATTGTTTAAAAAAATTAATTTATTATCAAAAAAACGAATGTTTTAAAGGTTAGGTATTTAGCTATGTATGTTTAAAATAACGGGTAAAATTTTTAGCCAAATCGGTTGAATATTTTTTAGTCAGTGCTTCCCCAAAATTTTGAAAACGTGGTTTCGAGAAAAACGCGTTTAAAGTTTGGACAACAACTTTTTTATAAAAAAATTATACATACATTAATCAGCTATGCCTAGTGCATAGAGCAATCCTTCCGATTTCTTAACATGCAATACGCATTCTTGCTTCTCTACTTCTGGGTCGCCACCGTAAGGGTTATCATCGATAAAAATTTTCACATATTTTACATATATTACATATATTACTACGGCGCGCTCTCTTCTTTTGGCTATAACTTTAGAAATATTCTAAATTTCGGTCTGAAACTTTTACAGTATATTTTTAAGATGTTTTTCTTGCGAAAAATGTTTTTAAAAAAATCGATTTTTTGAACCCGTCAGACCGGGTTACATCCTAAAGTGTCGAGACATGCGCTGGCACCGTCCTATACTGTATCAGCCAGTGTGTTGTTCACCAATGACTAGAACTAAATTATACGGGGTTCGCTCTTTTTTTCTGGTACCCATAGTGTGCCACACTATAGGTACTACTACTGTACCCTTACGGGAAAACACTAATGGCATCGTGAGAATACTCATAAAAATTGATGAAGCACTATTAATGGCCCTCGATAGTTCCTCCGCAGTGTTCATTATTGTTTTCGTCATTCTATTAGTATTTTTACATAGGGGTATGACACTCCTGCCTCCACAGTGGACCGTGAACTCATCTATCCCGTTTGCCAATCTCTCGTGCTAGTCGGACAACAACTCTGTATCTACATGCATACATATCTACGTATTATCTCATGCTAGTGCGGAGAACGTGAGAGGCACGAGGAGTCTCGAGAGTTGAACACTCGGCGGTTGATTGACCGTTGTCTCAGAGAGTCTTCTTTATATATCGTTCTCTACTACACACTATCCAAATAAATACAAATTACATTTTTTATTATAGAGAGGGACAGAGAGCAGGAAAATTACCAGCATCAACGCTCCGAAGCGTTGGATCAATCGTTTTGGTGAGGACAATTAATTGATTTCGAAGATACCCTGTAAGAAAATCGTGCCGTGACAGCTGACAGCAGAATTCCATCATACACGTCCGTGCCAGGACGGCATTGTGACGGCACGACTTTTAAACAGTTCAGCGTGCCAATACCGTGCCCGTGCGGTTCGAGTGAATCGTGAACCCCTACAACGTGCCGAAACCGTGTAGACATAGAGTGTTGGAGTGCCGTGCTGTCGGAACGTCGTCGTGAGGGCACGGAAGCAGCCATATGCGGACGTACATAACTCGTATTGATACGTTATAGAGGGTACTCTTCGGTAGGTAAATGGTCAATCTGATTTATCTTCTTGTTTGTCATTCCGAACTAAGTGGTGATCAGCCACTGAATAATTCCTAAATTTTGTAAAATTAAATAAGTTGTTTTTTAAGTATTTCCATCTTTAAATATTTCTTGCATCATATCCTCGATCCCTGTTGGAGGTCGCTGAAATTTATTCACTCTCACAATGGCTCGTTAGTTCAAGTATAATTAATTATTGAATAGTCCATATCAAATAGAATAAAATCGTTTCGAAAAAAACGCATCGAACGCATTATTTCCATGTTATTGTATATTCATTTTTTCTTAACTCCAACCTATCATTTCGACTCCATACATCAGCCCAAAAATATGTTAGAAAATGTATCTGAAAAACACAATAACTCCTAACGCAAAATGTCGGAGAACCATTGGATATTAATGGTGACCGCGATGTTGGTGAGAGCCCGCTCCGCATTACCGTCTCTTGGCGCGTAATTAATCTTACGCAGGTTCGAGTTCGGCTCCATAGATCTGGAACTATCCGCATGTACATTTAAATAGTTTCGCATGCTATGCTAACTGCAAACTATCGTTTAGGAGGAAACATTTTTTGTTTCAATTTTCAACATTTCACAGTTGGTGTAAACAGTTAAGCTATTCCCTGCAATGCCGATAGGCGTTGTTGCAACATTGAAAATTCCAACCTAATTGAAAGAGGGCGTAGGATAAACACGTGTATAAACGTATACCCAGAACATTTGGAATATATGAGGAAAAAACCGAAAAAAATGCGGGGCATCTAGATCGAGACCCTCTGATTGCCGGTCGACTGCTCTGGCCACTGATTGTGAGTTACGTCAGGCTGCTTACGACACCTAATCCTAATTGGCGTCTTATATTGAAAATTTCACCTCGGTACAGAATATAAATGTCGTCACGTTATAGCAAATATTACTATTACTCATCAACTGAGGGATGCTCTAATTAAAAGAACGCTGCTCTCATATTGCAATTACTAATAAAAGCAAATGCTCGTATAGTGGCCACATCATAGGAAAAAAAGTCTGAAGGCAGAATGAAGGCGATCAGTAATTGGTAGTAGATCAGCAACAGGGTCATTTACTATATAATCAACTGGCTAAAAGAAGGATGGTGCTTATTGTTGTTAATAAAATACCTAATAAGAGGTTTGAGGTTAGGAACTGTATACGTTTAAGTAAGCCATACTTATAGAAATAAGTCTGTAATATCCATATATGCATGTCCATGTAAGGGCTATAATCTAAAAAATATACCTTCATGTCCTATCGATATGTATTCTGCATACATGAATACATGCATGAATGTTCCAGACTACATCGTATGCACATACTTTAATTGTTCATATATATGACAACGTATGTTACTGACACGACATATTATATGAATATCGATCCATGTACATAGAAAAACCTCGAATATCAAGTTTTATCCGAATCAAGTCACTTTTTGCATTTTAGTCCACCTCATTTGTCCACTATTTGAATTTATAAATTTTGAGTTATGATTCGTAATCAGCACTCTCAAAGCCCAGGAGTACCGATTTTAATACAAATCAGGTGATGTTGACTGACTGTTATTCTCGATGCAGCTATTATCAAATAAAAATAAAAGAAATTCATTTGGTCTTGTAAATAGCGTATTCGCCGGTAACGAGTTACCGGTACATCATGTAAGTTCGAATCCCATACGCATCATCTTTCGGAGTGCATTACGGAAAAATTGTCTTTGTGGATGATTTCTGTTTTTTTTTTCAATATCAATAAATCAATTTTTTTAATACAACTGCATAACGACGTGTTGAAAAGGAACTTCCTGAAGTGAATAATTAAATTGCATATTTTTTATTTATCTACATGTCACATACTATACATATACGCAGGGATATTAAATTTATATCGAATGAACGTAAATAAGTGTTGCCTTTACTAATACACTTCATATCTATACGATATGATGCATGTCACACACCTCCATAGAAAATCTATTTATGGGTACCACTGTAAAGGGATATAAAACACAACTAAAATTTCTTATTAAAAAAAACTGGGATAAGCTCGAATTCTCTGCAAGAAATAAAAACTAATTCAACTACTACATTGTACAGAGGGTCCGCTTTACTTTGGAACGAGGAAAACAAAAAAAAACGGGATATTTACTAAAATATCGTTTTAGAGAGGATTTATATTTTATTCTAATGCTTGGATCTTATTTCATAATTAATCCCAATTTTCGCTTGGCAACAAAGCGACCCACATATCATATAGAAGAAGTATACACATAGAGAAGAGAGTTCATTGATTCGAATAAATTGGCTCATTAGAATTTCTTTCGTTGAATCAACTAAATTTTATTTAATTCAATTGTATTTATTACTTGATTACAATGATGTGAAATATTTGAACTACGATGAGAATATTTCATTGCCTTCGAATAAACATTTATTTGTTAGTATACTTATTAAAGATATAATTTATTTTATTCAAATGAATAATATATTTGAAATCACCGTTTCAAAGAGATATTTACTTGACGGTTATAATGCGCACCGCCGCTAGATGGGAGACGTGATTTTTTTTTTTTCCAATAGTGGTGTATCAAGAGCGTAAAACCGGTGTAACGCCGATTTTTACAATATATTGTTATCCAAGTGGAGAAATTTTTGAAGGACGCTGGTATCCGCGAATACGTTACTACATTCGAAGGTATGTAATAAAAAATAAACATTAAACGGATCCTCTAACCATCTCTCGGTTAGTACGGCAAACATGCAAAAATAAAACATAACCTATAATGTAATCATAAATGAGTATCACCAACTATTAATAGACATATAAAAAAAGTGCAGCGATATACGAAACGGATGTATCCTTTTGACGCCAAAATATCATTATAGTATTTGTTTGTTTGTTTGTTTGTTTGTTTGTTTTTTTGGTTGCGTGTGTGTGTCGCACGCATCATAGGCCCGATTTCCAAGCCAAAAACGCAATAAAACACCGTTTTTGCAATAACAATTGATTCATTGTAGTGTTTCTGTTACTACACCTTAACCTTAACTCCTTTAAAGTAAAATAAAGTAAGAACAAGCATCCAAAGTTAACGTGCCTGATATTGCACGCCAAACGCTACAGAATTTGGTGAGATCCGCTCGAGAGATTAAAAGTATAGGATTTGAACGAAATGCATATTCTACTATCATTATGAGACTGAGCAACAAATAAAAGTTTCGTTGAAGTAAATAAAAGTGATTAGCATGCTTCGATACAATTTTCATTGATTAATTGTCACCGCATTTAGTACAATTCGTGATCAATTAATTAAAAAATAATATTGATAATATATTTTTTCATTGACGGGAATTTAAAGTTTTATAGGCCGATATTTCAATGAAATCTTCATGATCCAACGCAACTTTTTCTCTTGGTGTACTCCATTGAAACGTTAATTACATGGTTTTAAGCGTTGCTCTTGAAAAAAATCTTAAATAATCGATATGTACATCCGCAAATTCTCAATATATGTTTTCACACATGTTTATTCCATTGGAAATAAAGTATGTTCCGTCGCGGAAAGAATATTCGCTCACTGCTCTTGTACGCTGAGTTTTTCCACGTCACAGTTAAAATTATTACAACTGTAGAAGACGCTGTTCGTGTCAAACATCGAGACATCTGCAGACAGGAGAATTCAAAACGTCGCTTTATCCGGCAATTGACTGAAACGAGCATGAAAAAATAATCGCGGAAAAGCAAATGCTTCCTTAATTGTTTTACAACGATCGTATTCAGCGAGCGAGAGGAATAACGAGCCGCAACAGAAGATTGAGTCGTAGGAAAGCTGATGGTTGGTATTATCCGATTCTTTGGAGGCATCGAAGCACCTCCACTTCTCGTTGCAGCTAATCGGAATTAAAAATTGACACGAGCGGCAACACTATACCATCAACTTTCATTCATTTTTGCGACTTTTCGAGAAGTCAGTCGTCTACCGAATTTACAAGTAGTTGAGACACTTCAAGAGTTTAATCGTCACTACTCGAGTTCTTGTTTTGTAAGTTGTTTCACACCATTCATCGCTCCATCTGTACATTCTGTCAGCATTTCTAATTGTAAGCTTATGTGTATCTTTTTTCTTTTCCATGATAAGTAATAAACTTTGCTATTAATCAAAATAAATATTTGCGACATCTTAATTAAACGCGTGGGGTTCAGTGGCTTTCAGTTTCGCAGTTCAAATATTAATTTGAGATTCGGACGTACAACCCGCGTGGGCTCGAGTTCAACAGTCATTTGCGACACTGAACAAAGTATATTCGAAAAAAATTTTTTTAAATATCTCATTTTTCGTGAAAAAGTATATTCTTTATGTATGTTTTGTATTTTACATAGATTACGAAATATACGCGAACGTGTATTTCTAATATATTTTCCAGTACATTGGATTGACATTAAATCATTGTCATCAATATTCGAAATTCGCTACATAAATTTATCGATGTATTATTTACGATGCGTTTTATTCTGTACCTGTAGCACAGTCGCTGTGCCGTCAATACCGCGGCTTGCGCATAAATCTACGGGGTCGTAAATCTCTATACTCGTTGCTTAGAGACGATGTCATCGGTGAACCGCTGCGCCAACTTCATCTTTGTTGGATGTTTGTATTGAATCGGTGAATACTGAATTTAACCAGTATAAAATATATATACTTATCGTCCGAGAAATATATAGCTTAACAAATAACAGACACGAAATGAAACGTTATACTTGTGTTGGAGTATAAATATACTATCGATACTGACAAAATAGTATAAGTACTATGTATGACATGGAATAGAGTTATTGGGAATTCGATATATAGAAGTCAGTTACTGTCAATGTCACTTCCCTGCTTAGAAAATACCATTGAAACCGATTGAAACTCATCAAATCAACAGAATTCATATTGAATTCTAATTAAAACCGATTAAATGGACAAAAAAGGATAATTAACGTAGAGAGAATTTTAGCTTTCTCACAAGAAAGCAATTTGCGAGGTTCAATTTTGTATCCGTGTTTTTAAAAAAAAATGTATAAACGAATGTTAACCAAATTGTTTCAACTAGAAATTCGAAAATTCAAAGTGCTTGAAAATCTCATTGCTCTAATATATTTTAACGACAAGTGTACGTAATCACGATAAATTACTGTGTAACAATTGTAAATATGTTTCAATGTTTTATAAAATTCGAATCCGTATGCCAATTATCACCAAATATGTTAACAAGTATCACTAATAATTATTACATAAGGGTCTAAAGTTTTGCTCGTTTCGTCAAATATATCGAAAGTAAAAGCAATTCTAAATAGAAAAATTCAAAGTCCCATGGTACCACCTTGCAGATGTCTCCGATGAAATTCTGTAACAAACAGAGTTTACATTTATTCGTTATCGAAATTTAGTCGTTTTCTAAATCACTTTTCTGTTTATATTATGTTTCAAACAATTTTAAAGATCCTGACATGAAAAACCGACATGGAAAAAAAACATGGAAGCAACAAGGAGAGTAGGAGAATTCATTTGTTGCCAATTACGAAAGGTTTCGTTAGAGTAAAGAATAGTCCTTTACCATAGTAAAAACTTTTCTGCACTTAACCCGAGTATCGAGTCGGCAGCTGGTCTTTATTTTAGAGTACGCTGTTGCTCAAAAACACTGGTACTTAAAGGGGAGTCGCATGTATCGCAAAAAGGACGCTTCTATTGTGTAAAAAAGTACTTGAGAGATCTATGAAAAGAATCTGTGGAGACTTAAGTTCTTATATACGCGAAGAGCATCAATTTTTTTTCTTTCTCGATATTACATTAGAATTTTTTATATTACTTGTTCTTCTCGAGATTAATTGATTTTTTTAAAGAATATTTTAACCTTTTCAGAAATGAAAAGTTCGAAAAAAGTTAAAGTACAGCATTTGGAGCGTTAAACTTTTATTTCCTTGGAAGTATTCAGGTAGCTAATACTCATAATTCCTACAGCTAACCTCAAAACTGGGTTCCCATGAACAGCTTTTTTGACCTCGTGATAATTCAAACTCGAAAACTTGAAACCAATCGCTTCAAAATTTTTACAGCATATATTCTATTTATCAATACCTACCCATTGAACCTCGATAAATAAAAAATTAATTACCCAATTTTTAAAAAATAGTTAATTTATTAGTACAAAATTGAGTCAAGAAGTTCAAGTTCTCTAATTTTTATATATTTTTAAAAAATATTTCTTTGTTCACACGGAAGGGATATCTATTATGTAATCATAAAAATGTCCATTTTTTTTGCCGATTATTATCACCATCGCCGAGGAGTATCACCATCAGCGCGTCCGCGATCAATTTCGACTTTCATTCAAGCGCTTATTTTCACGGCTCGACTGAGGCGATATGGCAACGTCGTACGCTGGGATCGTCCACTGCTCGTAACGAGCGATACTATGGGGGGCGCCATTTTGAACACAACGTGTATAAAAACTGTGACGAACTAAGAAGTCCCGCTATAATAATTATGAAATCATAATCAGACTGTCATCGAAATGGTATTAACCGAAATAAGTTATTCGTCATAACCTATTTTGATTCACGAATAACCCATTTTGGTTGTGGTTTGGCAACTATGCCACCGATTCTAGATTGGTCCATTTTGTAATTTGAATTCTTAGCTCTGACTATCAGGTCAGTCAGGATATCACAAACACCAATTACATGAACTGTGCGGCGATGCCAAGTCGCTGTCCTGATCTCGCATATCAAGAACATGGTTTATGTAATAAATTATATGTACTTTGGGATCCTAAGTTGGCTATTTCCATTAATAGGTAATTACCATACTTCGGTATATCATCAAGATAACGCTACATTTAAATAGGAATAACATTTTAGAAGTCGATTATTCACGAATTGGCACGGGTTGAAAACTAGTCAATGACGTCCTAACAAATACTTAATTATAATCTATTTCATGCGAAATATTATTATATGACGTAAAAGTCTATTATTAATTGTACTTTTATGACATCACAATTATTTTCGACGGTTTGTCCTATTTTTTTGAGCCATTCGCAACGGAACTAACATAATCAAGTGCAAAATTATTCAAATAATTGCGCACTCGAACGTGCACTCTTTGTACCTATCCGTAAGGCTCTGGAGGCTTTGAGTATTATATAAAGCTTCTTCTGCAATGATCGAACGTCGCGATAAGTACATTGAGTATACTTTTATAGAGTACTACAAAAGTCCATCAAGTCGCGTGACAGGTATTATTAAAACCGCTGCTGGAAACATTGAGCTCATAATCGAGATGCGACGCCGACTTGTCTACTGCGTATACACCTCGACCTCGTCGGGTCGCTGGATCAATTTTCTTTAGAATTCTCGCTGTATCTTTTATTCTTCCACGACGCTTAGTTATGGCAAATTAAAACGCTTTGGAATACTAAAATTTAATTGATATACAGAGTCGTCAAATTCACATATAATTCACAAAATTGCTATTGAAATTTTTAATGAATCATTTGTTATTAAAAAAAAATGAATACGATAATAGTACAACCTTAATGCGAGGAAAATTGAAAAATTAATGGCGAGAATGAGGTGCGGAAGAACCAAAACGTGATGTAATCCGTGATTTAAAAGGAGAAAACGCTGGCTAGCAATTGTAAGTGCAAGGAAGCGAAGAAGAAAATAAAATGAAACCGGTTTATTTTTTTGTTAAGCTAGTAAGGAGAGTATATAGCCGGAGAAATTAGTTATTGTTGAGATGATATATGTACCGGAGGTTTTAAGGTAACTTTAGCGGTCCGGTTGAGTCAAATAACAGTCTCGAAAAAAAATGTTGACGAATTTGAAAAATGTGTATTTGGTAATATCGTGTTCGGTGCAAATCGTAGTTTGAAGAAATGTATGATAACACCCTATTATCTATTCCAGATATGAATAATTAATTTGAAAATAAGTGTCTTAACCGGGGAAATCAAGTTGTTATTTGTCGAATCGACTGATAATAAATTTAAAAACCTGGATACAAAACAATTTTGAGTTTCTCAACTATCACAATTATTATAAAAAGTAATTTTCTGGCGGTTCGAATTATTCATTATATAGTTGATTATAATTGTACGAGCATCGAAATTGCAATCGAAATGTGGCAACATTGCAGCATTTCAATGTTGGTCACACTGCTAAGCACATGTTGACTTGTGCTGTATACCAGGTCTATAAATATGAAACCGGAATTTTTGTATAGAAAATACACGTTTATTGTATGAAAATGATAAAAAATATTTTATTCGAAGTATTGCCCATCGCTGGCTATACATTTTTCCCACCTGTCTGACAATTTGTGGATCCCACGCCAAAAAAACTGTTGCTCTTTTGAGGCAAACCAGTCATCGAGCCATTTTCGTACATTTTCGTAAGAAGTAAAGCGCTGCTCAGCAAGTGCGTGTCCCATCGATGCAAATAAGTAGTAATCGGACGGAGCCAAGTCTGGTGAGTAAGCTGCATGCGAAAATATTTCCCAACTAAACGCCTCAATCGTTTCCTTGACCAGTTTTGCTGTGTGTGATGGTGCATTATCATGAAGCAAAATCACTTTGTGTTGCCTTTTTTGATATTCTGGTCGTTTTTCACGCAAAGCTTGATTCAAATCGATCATTTGTTGTCTGTAGCGTTCAGTATTAACGGTTTCGCCAGGTTTTAGCAGCTCATAATAGATCACACGTGGTCTTCCACGTTCTTTGTTTCTCACGTAAAAATCGCCACTTTTCAATTTTTTGAACCACTCAAAGCACTGTAATTTACCAAGAGCATGCTCACCGTAAGCTTCGACAAGCATTCGATGCGATTCTGCAGCAGTTTTCTTCAATTGGTAACAGAAAATCAATGCTGTCCGCAAATCGTAGTTTCCAGGCACAAAATTCGACATGTTAAACGCTATTACAAACTATGCTGTTGTATGAAACTTGTATTGTTGTGAGTTAAAAATCTTTGTCAGAGATGTCAACAAGGAAATGGCGCCAATGACGCGGTTTGACGGTAACTACATTGACAGCTAGGGCCATCTATGGGCAAATGTCGGTTTCATATTTATAGACCTGGTACACGTGCTACATACAGTTACTAGCGGCTCTATATCCTTAATTAAAGAATATACTGGATAATTGCATTTTCATATATGCAGTTGTTGCCAAGATTCGATTGCCGACTAGCTAAAACTTGTTTTAAATTCACACTTTATTGGCTTTAATATTGAATATCTTTTTATTGCAATGGTAAGCTAACGTTATTCAAAATTATAATTGATATGACCTTTTATTTCTCAAATCTCGATCTTTTTGAAATATACTGTTAAATTCTCGTGAATTATGATTTTACACCTGTCGCTTATATAGTCTGATGTAAAACTAGACAAATTTGAATACCAATATTGCAGTAACTAAAACTGGTGACAACCCTTGAAATTTGTCCTAATTACATTTAAGGGGTTATATCTACTAGCGTGGGTCGAAAAAGTCGATAGTTTTTTAATTGTACTACTGTGTTCAAAAAGTAAGGTGAATTTTTAATTTAAACTTCCCGCGTTAACCGAATCGGACAAATGAATTTTTTTTTCAAGTTGGTAGGACTGTTAGTGACATCTGTGACAAATTACATCTCAATATCATCATTAGTTTTTAGTTTACGCTTGGTTTTATGAACAAAGAAAAGTGAATTTGGCGATTTTTACGATGTCGAATTTTGTTGAGCAAAGAAGTGCTATTAAATTTTGCTTGCGGAATGAAATTTCCGCCGCTGAAACGTATCGAATGTTACAAAAGGCCTTCGGTGACGAGACTATGTCACAGAAAAATGTTTACAAGTGGTACAAAGACTTCAAAGAAGGCAGAAAACGTGTTGATGATTTGGAACGCTCTGGACGACCATCGACGTCGATTGATGAGCAACACATCAAGAAAATCAAGGAATTGGTGCTCGAAAATCGTCGATTAACAATTCGAGACCTTGCCGACATGCTTGCAATATCAATTGGATCAGTGTAAGCAATTTTGAAGGATCATTTGTGCCTCAGAAGAGTCAAATCGCGTTTGGTGCCAAAACTTCTCAATTTTTTCGAAAAAGAGCGTCGCGTTCAAGCATGTGAATCAATGATTTCTGACTATCAGGACGTCTACAAACAAATTGTTACGGGCGATGAGACTTGAATTTATGCCTATGATCAGGAAACAACCGATCAATCGAGCGAATATCGTGGAATATACTAATGAGATCTTTTTAGTTTTTTTATTTCATATGAGCCATTCCAGAATTATCATAGTCACCGCTAGTCATGATAAAAAGAAGGTGTTTTGAAGCAACGCCCATATTTCCCCCAGTATTTAAGATTTTTTCATTAAAAAATGTATACAAGTATCTTAAAACATGTATTAATCGATACTCTTTTCTTGTATTTTAATAAAATTTTATTAACATGCTTAAAAAAAATGATGAAAATCCCTTAATTTTCCTTGCACAAGTAGATATAACCCCTCACGGTAAATGTCCCTATTCTCGATTCCTATAAGGCAAACCCGACGGGGTATGCCTTTTTCTGCCGTGATAAGAGTAAATTGGCTTATTATTTATATAGCCCTGTATAATATTATTATTACTATTTTTAAATATCGTTGATTCAATCCAATCCTTCAATTATTTTTATAAATAAAATAAAATAAACACACATTTGTCAGGGTCCTCTCTACCGACACAGCTGAGCCCAATATCGACCAGCCATTCCCCCATCATCGTTTATCTTTTCTACTCCATGCAGAACGGAGATTCTGATTAATTACTCAGTAATATAAATAAAAATAGACAGTGAGGAAACGAATTTAATCTTTATTGGACTCGCTAACTCTATACAATCAAATAAGGAATCCGTTATTACTATGTTTAAAGATTGTTTAATAGTAGACAGCGAGGTAATGTTTACTTCCGAAAATAGGGACCGCAAGCAATCATTTAGAATGTTAACTTATTATTTGTCGTACACAGTTTCTACTACGAAAAACGGACATTCAAAGAGGCCTACGAGTCCTAATCACACTACGAAGAATAGGCTCGGATCTTGGCGCGCGGTTAGAAATGTTAAAAGAACTTGGGTTTACTTAATGTATTTATACTTCTCGTTTCAATCTTTATGTACAGGACGAATTGCTGATTTTTTTCATTACACGGTATTATCAGGTATTTGTTTCATCTACAAAGTAATATAATTCCATGTCAAACGAAAATATTTGTTTTCGCCGATGCTGTAGCTACCTTAACTGAATAGTCTTAAGTTATCAACTGAAAGCTAACTAACTTTAAGTAAATCAATTGCCTTAAGTTGAATAACGGTTGTGGAAGCTGCTGGATTGAATAACTATGGCGTTTCTTTGGTTACTATACGTAGAAAAATCCGACATAGTATTACAATATTACTTTAACGGACGGACGAATGTCTAAAAAGCTGTGTAGTATTTTGCACCGTTCCATATGGATATTTCCATGGCTTCTACGACGAGTCGAGCCCAACATGTACGAAAAAGTTTTTCGCACTGAACGCACGCATAATTCATTTTCACCCAACGGTATGGAGATAATATTTTCACTTTACTATACTGTTTAGGATTCTCTCCTATATTTTTATACAGACTATATCCAAAAAATTCTCTTAGTGTAATTATCATTTCACAAATATTCCCTGATACTTCCGGATTTTGAAGATATCTCAAAATAAAAATCTTACCAAATATTTTCCCCAGATATATAAAATTAAATAACTTATGAATCCAATCGCGTATAGCTTTTGTCATATGTACGTCATCAAAATGACAACTTAGACGAAATAATTGAATCTAACTGCACTACTTTCATGATATTTTCAAATTAATAAATAGCTCTACATGATTAATAATTCATGCCAGTAAAATCATATTTGATATTGTTATAGTTATTTGTATATTGCAATATCTTGACTTTTAATTATCTCATGATAAACTATTATTTAACGAGACGCTGCAAAAGGACTACCTTAATGGTAGTCAAATTGGAAACGAAATTCGAGACCAATATCTCAAAATTTGCTAGAGCTCCATGCCTAACAACGAAAATCGTGCAAACACACGCACGCACGCACGCACGCACGCACGCACGCACGCACGCACGCACACGCACACGCACACGCACACGCACACACACACAAATATATCCATCAAAATATTTTATTCCTAACTACTTTTGTCCACGTTTTATATCGTTTTGAGTATCCACGAATGACAATCTCGAAAAAAATATAACTAAAACACCACTTCTTGAAATACTTTACTCACAATGTGAAAAATAAAAAAATAAAAACAAATGATTATGCTTTGGCCTGAGTGAGACGTACAGACAGACTTACAAGCAAATCAACAGTGGAAAAAGAATAATTCAGTACGCAGCGGTGCCTTGTGTAATCACTCAATCGAGATAAAAACAAACCGACTGTTGTACGAAATATGCATCAAGTGAAGTTCGAATCTTGTCGTAGGTGTACTATAAAAAACGAATATCATACAGTGAGTAATCAGAGATAATTATTCACACCGAATGTTATACACGAAAAGTTGTGTAAACAGAACAGTTTTTGACGTTGAGGCACATTGTGGTTATAAATACATGTGCACTTAATCTTTATCGTTGACATAACATATCATGAAAACAATTTGTGTACATATTTCAAATCTTCTTATCCATCTTTTGGATAAAAGGCTACATGGATAAAAATCCATGTAGCCTAGGAATCTACCCACAAAAACTTTCGGTAACTTTGCTATGAAAAGTACCGAGAAGTAGACCTGGTCTATCAAACTATTGAAGTAGCCATTCGGTAGAGCGCCTGTAACGACAATCTGCTCCTTGTTAAAGTTTATTTTACGGAATACCATCTTGTGACCACCTTTCGCAGCATTACGCTATGTCTCGTATATTGTCACAGGCGTCTAAAAATTCTAACGGGAAAACGTCGAGTACGATTATTCTACAGGGTGCGCCATTTTTTATGTCGGTATGTAAACATTGAATAACTTTGACATTTATCGACCGATTGACTTGAGTAGACATGTTTTTGAAACGTCAATTCAGTACAAGATTGCCGACGACCGTCCACGTCGCTTGGAATACGGCCAAAAAGTCAGTCGAATGGTTGACGGGGAACCTGATTTTTGGAAGGAAATTTTAATGACCAACGAGGCCCATTTCACACTCTCTGGTGCCGTTAACAAGCAAAATTGCCACATTTGGGGAACGGAGAATTCACACGAGATCCATGAAACACCATTGCATGACCAAAAAGTGACTGTTTGGGCCGGCGTTTGCGCCAAAACCATCATTGGGCCATTTTTCTTCAGAGAAGGCGAAACAGTCGATAGGAATCGATATCGGTGGACGTTGGCTCATTATGTCTGCCCACAAATGTGTGAAAAAGGTCCGGACGGTTACTAGTTTCAACTAGACGGTTCGCGATGCCACACTGCAAATCAAACAATGCAGTTTCTGCAACGAAAATTCCGTGGACGTGTGATGTCAAGAAATTGCGACAATGACTGGCCACCCAGAACTCCAGATTTGACCCCTCCGGACTTTTTTTTGTGGGGTTATTTGAAAAGCAAAGTGTACGCCAACTAGTCTCAGACTATTGACGAGCTCAAGGCAAACATTCGTGTCGAAATCATCGCTATACCGTCCGAGATGTTTTTTTTACAGTTGTTAGAATTATGCGAAAAAAAAATGTTTTTGCTCTAACTTTCGTAAATTTTCATCTATCAAATTGAAACTGGCATACAAATTGGCTAAAAGATAAGACTTGACCTTGAATGTGATGAGTGTCGATTGAGGGATTTAAACTTTATGAAATTTGCAATTTTACTTCATTTCATATTTTATTGAAAATTTTAATATCAATTCTTCTATAAGGAACCCAGAATTGAGATAACCATTACCCGTAGAGGAGATTCTGTGGGTTGACCAGAATCATGATGAAGCAATAGGCAAACTTTAAATTTGAACGTTTTTCCCTTATATTTTGCTTCCTCTTAAAGTAAGCTTCGTTTTCATGAAAACATTTATCTTCGACATGTTGAGATGTTCAAAAAGATGAAAAGTAGAATATTGTACATTCTATGCTCATTATTTACTGTTTAATCAACATACTAACTCATAGAGGTAGCTTTGTGAAAACTTGAAAATTACGAGGGTGCGTGTAAGATTCTCTTATCACCAGACGGACGCTCATGTCGTGACTTCAATATAGAACGACAAGAGTATCGTTCAGATGGATCCATTTTAGAAATATCTGGCCAACACGAATGTCGGATAGTTTGATGTAACGGCTACAATGATGAAAATCTTTATGATTTTATGCTCACTTTGTAGTGGAACGATTTTAGTTTGTTTACGAATAAAGTTTTATCAAAAACTCTTTTTCATACCAGGAAGGATTCCCTACTAGTAGTATGCATTTGATGCCTAATACTAGCGAATATTGGACTCGTGTACGACTAGTGGGACAATAGTCATTTTACGAGTGGATTCCATTTAGCAACATATATCATCCCTACATGGAGCTATATATTGATAGTATGCATGCGAATCCTAAAATATGAAGACATTTAAGTCCTACATTTATAGAGCTAGCAGTTTTTTACCTGTGGAGTTTAATTAGCGTCGTATTATCTTACTAGTGAGAGCCAGCTATCAATAGTATGAAATTGGTTTCTTATATTAGTAGACATTTAGTTACAAATTATAGTTGTATAAAAGTTGTTCTACGAGTAAACTTCTAATAGTAATCAACTTTTACACTAGAATTGCGTGCTATAGTGAGACTTATTTATCCCTTAATATTAGTAACTAATAAGCTCCCATCAATAATGAAACCATAATTTTCTGTTGTTCAAATTGCAAAATGATTCGTTTTTAAATATATATAAGTTCTCACATATTCATGAATAACTTCAAATTGCCCACCAGTGCAAGCTACGCGATTAATTTACGGCGAGTCTCAGTAGTTGAAAGGTATATTAACAGGACGATTTAATGTGTTTTTTTAAATCTATTAATTCGCTGTGGAAACGTATTCAGCCGAGCGTTGAGACTCGGCAAAAATCCGCTGGTCTTGCATATAAAGGTTTTGATAATTTATCACGACGACAAGAATAGCGACGCCTGAAACGATTTTCGATGCATCTCAACCAGCAAAAAGTGCACGAGATGACGTTAATATCAAAGTATCAAAACTCCAGACTAGATGAAACAGATGTCTTAGGACGTTCTTTATATAATAAAACTGTTTCAATAAAAAAAAATTAAACATCCATGTGGAGGGAATGACGGACCAATCGATCGTTCTTTTGGTCAAGCATCTGACGTCGATCGCTCAAACGATAATCGTATAGAGACGACGAACCAGAGGGCATCGATCAATCATCCAGACGGCGATGAGGCGGACCATCTTCAGACGTACTAATCTGTCAATAGTGAGAGAAGTTGCGATGATAATGGAAATATTTCTTCCGTTGACAAGTTGGCAAATGCATGTATGACGACACATATGAGTCACGTTCAAATCACTCGCTGTCTTAATGTGTGTGCTATCTACTTTGCATCGTTGTTTTTTAAATCAATTCTGTAGACGGAGTTCCTATTTTTATAATCAGCGCGAGACATCAGGCCAGAAGGTCCTTCATTCTAAAGTGCTGTAATAAATCTACATCTAAATTTCATAACAATTTTGCACACTCACATGTGCAAACGGATAATTTAATTAGAACGCACCATCGGCTCAGTTCTCCAAGGCTTGATTGCCGAAGCAAACAATATACTGGACCTGTTATTAGAGAGATCTGAATGAGGCAAGTGAAACGAGTGGCGTTGACGTTATATGTGTGTCTCATCTCACATCCAGTGCGGACAGTTGATTACAGTGAGTATGATGAATTGCTAGGCCACAAACACGCGATTCTAGAGCGGAATCAACGAACGGAAACATACTCATTGGCGGGGTGCCCTGTGCTATAAACGCGCTACAATCTACGTTGCTTTGCGCTTCTGCCGTTGTTGGATGTCATCGACGAATTGTATCATCACCGAGGCCGATCCAGGCGGTTGTTTTAGCTGCTTTTGTGTATCGTAATAACTATAGTACAAGGGCTACTTTGGAAAGTTTCCGGCCTCATTGACATAAAGTAACTGTAGAAAAAAATTTCTTTCACCGTCCGATAGATGGCTTTGACATGTGTAAACCTTGAAAATTGCAAGCCATTCTGATCATTACTTTGTCTATGGCACTCTTCCAAAGTTGTCAGCTGACATTGTCTGTCAACAATGGAGAAAATTGAGTATCGCGCAGTGATAAAATTCCTTCATTTGAAAGGGAAAAAGACTCGGGAAATAAAAGATGAGTTAGATTCTGTATACGGTGAAGCCTCCCCTTCATTTACAACGGTCAAATAATGGGTGGCCCTGTACAAACGTGGTCGTACGAGCATTTTAGACGAGGATCGTTCCGGGCACCCGAAAGCCGCTACAACTGACGAAATGGTCGATTTACAGTGAGTAACTTTAATATTCGGACACTGTGAGATTTTTATTCTATTACGTCATAACTTTATTTCTAACAAAAGAAACAAACAGGTAATTAAGTATTATAATAACACATATGTTTAGTAAGCAATAGCGTACATTTTATTTGCATAACTTACAATAGTTGTTAAATGATACGGTTTAAATAAAAAAATGTCTAATTTTGACGTTACTTTAATATTCGGACACTTTTAGAAACTTCGCATTTTTAGGCTAATTTTTTATTTCTAATATGCGTTTTAATATCTCGTTGGGTAGCCATTCTGCTGTATTACTTCTTGCAAACGTTGTGGCATATTGTTAATAATTTTTTTTAAGTATTCAATACTCAAACTGTTCCATTCTTCTTTTAATCGATTTTTTAACATTTTTTTTGAAGATATTGGTGTTTTTCTAATTCGCCGCTCTAGTTGATCCCATACATTTTCAATGGGGTTGAGATCAGGTGATTGAGGTGGTGGTTGTAAAAGTTTTGGGCAATTGTACAGCAAATATTCCTGTACAATGCGTGCCTTATGTTTCGGATCATTATCCTGGTAAAACTTAAACGTGTTTAAAATCCCCATTTTCGTCGCACTTGTGTGTAAATTGTTTTTTAATATGTTCATGTACACATATTTGTCCATAATATTTTCAATAAAAACTAGTTCACCCGGTCCAAATGTGGATATACACCCCCAGACCATTACACTTCCACCTCCGTGCTTTACGGTCGGCCTAAGATTTTTAAATTTAAATTCTTCATTTTTCTTCCGCCATACCATCCTTCGTCTATCTGACCCAAAAATGTTAAATTTACTCTCGTCAGTAAAGATAACGTCATACCACCATGTTTCGTCTTTCAAAATAAATTCTTTAGCATAATCCAATCTCTTCCTTCGATTCTTTTCACTCACATACGGTTTCTTTCTAGCCACTCTTCCATTATAGCCGGCATTTTTTAACGCTCTGCGGATCGTTTGAGGGTGTACGGTTTTTCCAGCCTCGTTCAAGAGCTCTGTTGCCAATTTTGGAGCACTGAGCGTAGGATCCTTCTTTATTTTCCTTATTAATTTTCTCTCATCACGCACATCTAACTTCTTTGGTTGGCCTTTTTGGGGTATAGAGTCTATACGGTCCTCACGTTTAAACCGATTGACGATATCTGCTACTGTACTCTTACTGATGTTGAGCAGGGCAGCAATTGCTCTATACGATTTGCCTTTAGCGTTGTGATAAATGACAAGTTGTCGTATATCAAAACTAGTATTAACTTTGAGTGGCATTATAGAAGTTCCTTGAGTGATTATCGACGAATAACTGATGAAACAAGGCTTAAACTTGTATCGTCGAACTGTTGACAATGTTTGTAAGCAAACATTGTATTCACAATACATTGTAACTCGGCTTGAATATTGAAAAAAGGTGCTGTATTGCCAAGTGTCCGAATATTAAAGTAACGCGAAAATCGGACATTTTTTTATTTAAACCATATTATTCAGCAACTGTTGTAAGTTATGTAAATAAAATTTACGCTAGTGCTTACTAAGAATATGTGTTATTATAATACTTAATTACCTGTTTGTTTCTTTTGTTAGAAATAAAGTTATGACGTAATAGAATAAAAATCTCACAGTGTCCGAATATTAAAGTTACTCACTGTAGTGCATCAAACTGTGATGGAAGATCGTCGATTGATTGTTTAAGATATTGCTGAGGTTTATGGAATATCATCTGAACGGGTGCACAAGATTTTACATCAAGATTTGGATATGAGAAAATTATCCGCGCGCTGGGTGCCGCGCCTGTTGACGATCGACCAAAAGCGCATACAGACGCACGGAAGTCGCGCGAGTGTCTTAGCCTGTATCAAAAAAATCCAGCGGAATTTTTGCGACGAATGATGACCGTCGATGAAGCCTGGGTACACCACCATACGCCTGAGACCAAACAACAGTCAATGCAGTGGATTGCGGTGGGGGAACGAACTCCGAAGAAGGCAAAGGTCGTTCTCTTTGCAGGAAAAGTGACAGGCGACAGTTTTTTGGGATAGCCGTAGAATAATTCTTAACGATTACCTTGCAAAGGGTGAAATAATCAACGGACAGTACTACGCTGCATTGCTGGATAAATTGAAGGCCACAGTTAAGAAAAAACGTCCGTATTTGGCCAAGAAAAAAATCCTGTTTCACCAGGATAACGCTTGGGTTCACACGTGCATGGTCGCAATGTAAAAAACCAAATGTATCGAGTTGCAGGGAGACTACGTCGAGAAATAAATTTTGTTTTGCTCCGAAATATGTGTTTCTCTTAAAAAGGCCGGAAATATCAGGGGTACAAATTGAAAATGCGGGTTTGATAACAGATGGCGTTACTAACGCTATACGCATCAGGCAGTACTGTGACTATGTTCATGTCAAAGCTACGTCTTATAGCTTTAATTTTTAGTATGTGTCAATTTGTCGCAGTGTCAAATTCATAGTTTTTTTGAGCTCTCAATATGTCGAGTTTCGTGCCAACAAAACAGCATTTGCGGGAAGTTTTAATTTACTTCTTTAATTTGAAGAAAAGTGCTGCTGAAGCACATCGATTGGTCTCCGAGGCTTATCCGAGTCATGTTCCATCGGTTTCAACGTGCGAGAGATGGTTTGTGCGGTTTAGAAGTGGTGATTTTGACGTTGAGGACAAAGAGCGGCCGGGCCAAGTGAAAAAGTTTGAGAATGCTGAATTGGAGGCAATACTCAATGAAGACTCGTGTCAAACTCAACAAGAGCTCGCAGATTCATTGGGAGTGACACAACAAGCCATTTCCCATCGTATAAAAGCCCTCGGAATGATCCAAAAGCAAGGACATTGGGTGCCGTATGAGCTGAAGCCGAGAGACGTCGAGCGCCGTTTTTTTGCATGCGAACTGCTGCTCGAACGGCAAAAACGGAAGGGTTTTTTGCATCGCATTGTCACTGGTGATGAAAAGTGGATCCATTACGATAACCCGAAGCGCAAAAAATCATATGGTTACCCCGGCCATGCATCATCATCGACGGCCAAACCAAATATTCACGGCGCCAAGCTCATGCTCTGTATTTGGTGGGACCAGCTGGGTGTGGTGTATTATGAGCTATTGAAATCGAACGAAACCATCACAGGAGCACTATACCGAACTCAATTGATGCGTTTGAGCCGCGCACTCAAAGAAAAACGGCCACAATACGAGCAAAGACACGACAAAGTAATTTTGCAACATGACAACGCTCGGCCACATGTTGCAGCGCCGGTCAAAACATACCTACAAACGCTGAAATGGGAAGTCTTACCCCACCCGCCGTATAGCCCAGATATTGCTCCTTCCGATTACCACCTTTTCCGATCGATGACACATGGCCTAGCTGACCAGCGCTTCCATTCTTACGAAGAAGCCCAAAAATGGGTCGATGACTGGATAGCAGCCAAGCCGGCCGAATTTTTTCGCGACGGTATCCGTAAATTGCCAGAAAGATGGGAAAAAGTTGTGGCTAGCGATGGACAATACTTTGAATAATTCATTTGTTACCATTTTTTCAGAATAAACGTTCAAAAATAGAAAAAAATCCCGCATTTTCAATTTGTACTCCTGATAGTTCAAATAGTCTTCGTAGATACAAATACGCTGATGCTCTCGTCGACTTTAACCATTGTCGTCTTAATCCTATTTAAGAACTCTTTAATAAGCAAACATACAAGTCGTGTTTTCATCGAAAGATACACGTGTAACGAGCGAGTAAACATTTTGCTAACGAGTCCGGGTTAGTACCCTGCATCATAGTTAGACAGATTTTGATACTTAAGAACATTAGGGGCAGATGGTGTACAGCGGGACTGTTGCGGCCAGCGGGACGACGATGTACGCGATGACGGTACGGGACAGAATATTGGGGAATATCCCAGGAAAGGACTTTCCCGCATATTGCTTACAGGTGTGGGACAACGAAAAAACTGGAAATTTGCGCAATTCCGCAGGACGTTCGATAACCCGCGATTAAATTATTAAATTATTATTTGTCAAAGACTGATCAGTCGGAAAGTAATTTGTCTCGAGGACACTCGCGGGGTTCGATGTACCTTCTTTTTCATTGGTGGAGTTAAGAGTAAAAACTTTGTACGTTAGCGACGCTGTTCAACCATGTGGTGTCCGGAAGATCCGTAACTACGGTCCTCCAGGTCGAGCGCGCGCGGCCTTCGCAAAGAATTATACGGGCATATCAATAATACAAAAACCAGTAACCATCGAACAACCAAACATAACGATTGTATGGATCCGTTAGGCGTATTCTTGAAATTGCATGATTTTTTGATAAGTTTGGGGAATTTCTGAAAAACGCAATTTCGTTAGATGTTTCTAGAGGGCTGCGAAATTTCTCGTAAGCCTCGTAAGCGATAAGAAAAATTCGCGAACGCTCATTGTGTATCGGGATCGCCTGCCGCTGGGCCATCTCTCGGGAGAATAGTGACAACGTGTAGATGCCCAGCTGGCTGGGATTCCCGTTTATGTAGCATGGCACGAATAGGCTCTGGTATAATTATTTAATGAAATTTCGAAAGATATTATGAAAATGAGCTTGGCTTGCATACAATGTGGCTTTCCAAGCATAATTTTTGATTTTTTTCGTGGCTAATCCGTATCAAGAGGTAGTAGACCGACTAAATAATGAAAATTAATTAGGTTACCATTCTGAATCTCTATGGAACCGTTTATGTATCTGGCGTAAAATGTCTTCAAGAAATTTTTTAATTAAATGTAGGCAAAAAGCTATTTGAGAGCCACCACGTCACAGAAGTACAAGAAATTCTAAATACAGATGGTCAACGAGTCGTCAGCAAAAAAATAATACCGCAAACTAGGGTAAATAAGTCTCCGTACGACGTAGAAATAAAGGTACTTATAATTGAATAAAAATTGTATTATTAAGATCTAATGCAGAGAAAACTAAATAATGAGTTTTTACAGTTAATCGTGTATTTGTATAAACATTCAAACTCGTTCAAACAAACAAACATACAGGAAAGATAAAAAAGAACGTGCAGCAACAATACGGATTCTAAAGGAATAAGTATTTAAAACAAGTTCTGGATATATCACAATTCCACTTGCCTGTTGCACTAATGAAAGAATGCTTAATTCTTTGAATTACAAAGAAGCATGTTGTATACAATTAATACCATGGTATTATCATAATGAAAAACATACGCTTTTTTTGTGGTTTTATAGTAATAAACTACTCGATATTTTTTGTACACAGGAAATTGCTCTTTGATTCGTATACTGGTATATTTTAAGAAACATAATTAATTTTTATATCTGAATGGAGATCGTACGATATTCAAAACTCAGTGTGACTGCAAGGACGGCTTATCGGTTCGTGGGTGTAAGCACATCGATGCTGTGTGCATTTTTATTAACAATGAAAGTACAAAATCGAAAACGGCGATTTTAACGAATAAAACTGCGGATTCATGAGCCAACGTCGAACTACTATTATTAGCGCACGGGCATCTACAGAGTTTCCAATTTAGCGACGAGGGCGGCGCCACATAAGCTGCACAGTGTGCGTATATAAATCGCGGTTTATCATCAATACTTTAACTCGGAGATTGTTACGTACGTAATACTCTTGCTGATGACCATTAATTTATTGAAATATTTGGAAAAGTGAGAGGAATATTTTAATGTAAAGAATTGAGACTTCGGGAAAATTACACGTTTTCTCAGAAATCTACAGTAACGGGGGAAAAATTTGATGGAAATGAGAGTAATTCAGAGAAGCTCTTTGACTAACTCTGAGAAAATCGATGTTATTCTGAGAAACTATAGGAAAATCTGAGAAATGCATAAAGTTGGGAATTGGATAAACTAAGAAACCAAGTTGAAAATAACAAAAATAATTAATAAATTCTAAGGACATGGTGGACTTAACACTTCAAAAAAACACGCATTCTTTGAAGTAGGCACATTTTTACAAGAGTCTGATTCGTCAAAAAACAGCCGCTAGATGAGGGCGAAGCATGAAGAAGTGATCGACAAAGAAAATTGAATGGAACTATAAATCAGAAATTATACGGAAATGATATGGATGTCTATGGGAATTATGTGGAAATTGCTGTCATAGAGTCTTGAATTCAGAGATTCACACTCGAAATCTCATTCGTCAAAGCTGTAGTTAAAAAAAATTATCAGCACCGATGAGATTACTACTTAAACAATTAGAATAAGGCGTGCAAATTTTTTATTTTACACATTGCTTCCTCGTGATTTTCGTCAATCCACAGAATCTCCTCTACGGGTAATGATTATCTTGATTCTGGCTTCCTAATCGAAATAGTGGTATTAAAATTTTCAATAAAATTGAAAATTAAGTAAAATTGCAAGTTTCATAAAGTTGAAACCCCTCGATCGATTCTCGTCAAATTAAAGGCCAAGTATTCTTCACTCCTAATCTGATGAAAATTTACGAAAGTTAGAGCAAAAATATATTTTTTTCGAAAAATTACTAAAATTCATGATTCTATAAAATCTGAACGCCTCGATCGATTCTTGCCACACTCTATACCGAACAACCTTATTTCTTGGCCTATTTTTGTATACATTTTTAACTCAATAGCGAAAAATGTACGAAAAAAATATTTTTTTTTTAAATTCAAACAACCATAATATAAGACATTGATTAGCGATCTGGACGAAAATTGCAGCAAATTGACGGGGGTTGCGACCCAACCCGTGTGCAAAGTTTCAGGATGATCAAGTTACCCGTTCCCGAGATACATCGATTGCAATTTTGCAAGCTCATCACATCACACACCATGTCGCACGGACATTTTTTATAAATATTATTTCTCGAGGTCTTGGGAAATTTTAAATTTAAAAAAAAACGAGCGAGATTCGAGAAAATCTTCTTATCTGGTGTCGTATCACTGTACTTGGAAATCTATATGAAAACTATGCGAAAAGCGTATTGTTATTATGAGGAAATTATTTGGAAAAGGATTGTGAAAGGCAGGAGAGACAGGATATATCGAAAGGCAGGATGATATATTGATATAAATTTTATTTTAATCTACTTTTAGGCAGTAGAATAACGTTTTTGTTAAGAGATTAATAGAGATATACACTCTTTTCTGTCATCCACTGCGTTACGTTGCAGTCGAAATGCAAACCTGAAATGTACACCAGAAATTGTTGCCCACTTTGCCCCACTGACTCTTATCGTAATGTTTAAATGATTATCGTAATCTGCATATGATTAGTAGTTGACACATATCACAATTATTGCACTATACATACAACACTTGACTTGCAACTAATAATTTCATACTCGAGGTTTAAAAAATTGTTCTGCGATGGATTTTCCGAAAAAAAATTAAACAAAAAAAATGTAACGCACAAAAGTTACGATTGTTACTTTAATGAGTACTCGTTACAATTTTAAATGACTGATGAAAAAGTGAAACATAATATGCTATTAATAATAAATAAATCATAAGATAAATAAACAAAAAATGGATATTTTAAGGTAACAAGAGATGTGACCTACACTTTACTCGAACAAGGCAAGACTTTAGATCCACGATACGTGCTCCATAAATAACTTTACAGGTCAATTATAGCCTCTTCCTTGTATTATTCATGTAATGCTGAAATTAGAGCTTATGAAACTGTTTTTCCTCATTGCTTTACCAATAAAAAATACAATTCCAATGAGACCGAAGTTTTCAGCTTAAAGAATTCTATGCAGAAAATGTTTGACATTGAATACATTTAGGCAAACTTGTACATATAGGAGTTTTATTCGAGGAACAGCAACGAGCATATCCTATTCTGAGCGCAATAAATCCAAGAGTTAAACGAGAATGCGAGCTTTCGAAAATTTTCATTAATTAAGCACGTGCGTTTACGTATTGTGTGCTGAAAAAATAGCGTTACTGATTTTTTCACGAGCTCGATCTATTGCTATTCGAATTTGTATCAATGATTTCTAATGTATTCGCGTAATATATTTATAACTTGAATATTGTTTTACTTGAAGACACGACGGAGTCGCAATCGACGTTTCTACACTCGAATCTTTCGAATTTTCGCGATATTATTATTTGAATTTTTACCAACGATTTCTAATGTCTTTTGAGTTTTATATAACTATAATTTAGACATTATTGTTCTGCCTGGAGACAATACGGCGTCAGAATCGAAGTATCTGCATTCGAATCTTGGGGATTTTAGTGATAAGACTCTGGCTGGAATATGCGATGATTTATTTTGTCATTTATCGCTCGATGTCTTTCATCATCATCAAGGAGATACGCCTCTTTGGCTGTTTTCAAAAATCGTTGCTTTTTAGCTGCTTGGGCAAATTCCTAAGTCAGGTTTAAGCAATCCACATCTTAACAGCCAAATCTGTATATTCTTATCAATAAAAGAAGCATCAAATGGGGCCAAGGGTCTCGTGTTGTAAGCAGCAAAGAATTTTGTAATCATTAAGTCGAATATCTTTTCCTAGGTTCAATCTCCCCGATTAAATCTACCTCTGTTTCTGAGCATGATTTCAAGATCAATTCTTCCTCCATTCGAACATCAGCCGATCTACGCTCGGCGCAAAATTTTGTGTAACACTCTGGAACTTTACTTTTCTGGTCATCGCTTCCCGTGTTTACCTTTTTGGAGCATTTGATGCTTTTCTGAAGATCTAGTCCTACGATTTCCGGATCATCGGTATCGTTATTCTGGTCGTTCTCTTCAAATATGTCTTTCTGGAAAGGCTGCACCATCTCGTATTGCTTAATATCGCAAGTTTTACTGACCGCTTCGTCCTTGTCTCTAACATTCCAATTACCGATGATGTGAACTTCTAAACACTCGGTATCGGTAAGCGGAGGGGATACTTCGGGCACAGAACTTCTTAAGATTTTTTCATCTTCTTGAGAGTCGTTAATGTCCCAGACACTTCTTATCTGGACGCAGGTACCCTGTTCCAATTTTACACCGGTCTTGTCAGTTTTTGGTTGCTCGTTAGGACGAGATTTGCTTAGACTGATTTTCTTTTGATTTCCTTTCAATGGAATTTTTTCTTCGCTATATTCCACAAGCCTTGAATTCAAAGCTGTAACTGTTGTATTTTGTAAGTTGAAGAGTTGGATCTTCGATATTCCTTCTGCAGTTTCATTGGCTATATGTCTTCTTCGCGAGGCTCTTGGATCACCACTTTTATTCTGTACATCATCTTCAGACCTGAGAATTATATCCTTGGCGAGAAAATGCTTTCGAACAGGTCCGACGTCGCTGTAAGAGAGAATCTTTCGGCGCCGTGACGTCGGTAACTGTTCCAAAGTTGAAGAAGACCATTCGGTTCTTTCAGGCAAGCTGTCGAGTTGCTGTCGTTCCTTTATTCTCTTTGTCGAGTCGTCATGTGTTTTTTCTCCAATTTCCACATTGCTCGATGATTTGTCAGGAAATTCAATGTTCTCAACCGCCTCGGAAGACTCTATCGACAAATTAGCGTTATCCTCGCTTTCCGATGAACTTCCTGAAGTTTCGTACGTAACAAGTTTTTCCTCTGTGATGGATTCGTCAACTTTCTTGAATTCAGAATTACATCTGGGATCGAGACAGCGACAACTCTGAAGAGTTTCGCCGTTGGATCGGTTGAGTACGAAACGTCGTTTTCCACGACGACCTTCCCGTAGAGGAGACACGGCGAGAATTCTCGTTGAATCACGTGAATACCGAGGCTGCCCTCGATTTTGCATTGCCTTCATCTGCTTTGGTTTTTCTTTCATCAAGTGAATAAACGTCGAGGAGGTGACGGAAGCGGCTTCCGCGGTAAAATTCGTTCTTCTCGAGGCGTCGGAAACGTCGGCATAAGTCCCGCTGTCCGAACTCACGTATCTTACGAGTTGTTGATTTCCACATAATTCACTTTCCCGCGAACGCTCTAATTGGCCGTTAACCCTCGCAGTTCCAAATTCGTCCGACAACTCCTCGTCAGAAATCAATTTTTTGGAAGCTGTAGTAGGAAGATTACCTTGAAATGATTCCCGAGTATGTTCAGCTTTTCTTGGTTCCCTTTCTATTCCCGACGACACATCCACTTCGTTATCCTTCAAGACTGACTCATCACGAGGTTTGTCAGCTCGTTCTCCGTCAGAGATACTTGTATTCTTTTTACGAGCGACAGGCTGCTCTGTTTTGATAGAGGAACGTTTTTTAAAGCATTCACCATGTATCGGACAGTCTCTGCAGCTTTTCTTCTCCATCCTTTGCTCTCTCCTCTTCAGGCACTTGGCGCAGACACATTTCTTACATATCTGTTTTCTCGTATTGTTTTCCCAATCATATTCGTCGTAATAAAGATGCAGGGCTGTCCTCAGATAGGGACAGCTGCATCGACAACAGACAAGATTTATTTCTGCAGGTTTTTGATCCTTAAGATCCCACGATCCGTCGTCCGGTCCTCTATCTTGACCTTTTTCTCTCCAGTTTCTCAGCAATGTCTTCATCATACTAGAAACTCTTTTTTCACTTGGGAGATTGATCGAATTCCGAGGCCCAGCGGTATTCTCCGGTTCCACAGTATGCGCACCGAGCAATTTTTCGGCTTCCCGAACGACTTTATTCCGTCTGCAGATTTGAGAAGCTTCTAGGCGATAAGAAGCTCCCGGTTGATGCCTCGTGCATCTCCAGAAATTTTCCTGCAGCTGTATATTTGTGTTTGAAAGTTTCGTAGGTGTCACTTCAGGTTGGCACACCCGACAAGGATAACTCGAATTTCTTTCGTCCTTTTGCACCTGGATCACTCGATTTTTTAAGTTCTCCTCAAGTATCCTGACTCGAGGATGACGAAGACTAAACTCATTTCTTTTCTTCGATGATTTATCATTCGATAAGTTCGATTTTCGGGGTTGAACATTCATCTCGCAGTTCAAACGATTCGGTTGATAAGAATGGCGTACGTGAACGACTCTTGAACCTTTCTTCGAAAGTCTCTTTCGGCGTAGACGAGCCTCTGACTCTTCGTCGAAAAATACCGTTTGTGTGTTTTTGCAATTGTGCGTTATTGTTTCTTCATCGAGATGTCCCTTGGTACCTTGTCCCAGGTCTTCCGTTGGTTTATCTTCGAGAAAGGTGTTCATTTTCTCTTCCTCGTTTTCTGTTAATTTATCATCAATCTTTTCCCGGAGCTCGTGGAAATACTCCGGATCTGCGGAGGATCCTACGAGCTTTATTTTACCTTTGTACTGCGGAGAACGTGCGCTTTGTTTGGGAATGATATTTTCAGTGTCGTAAGGAAAATCCTTCCAGGGATCAGGAATCCCCTGAGCCAGTGACAACCCGAGATTTTTCCAAACGGCCTCAATCAGTCTTACGCTGTTGCAACCCAATTTTAAATACCTTTGTACAGTTTTGCGATCATGCTCACCGCAGAAACCTTTCAGAGCAAGGTACTCGTTCCAAGGATTCGGTATACCTCGGCGAATCCGTTCGGTTTTTCGTCCAGCAGTATCCTCGTGCCCTGAGGAGCAGTGAATAACACAAGGCGATGCTTTGATCAGTTGAGGTGACTGAAAGGGACCTCGGATTATCTGATGAATGCCGAGATCTCCATTGCTGACGAGATACTTCGGCGAAGTCCATTCGTGTTGCCAAACTGACTGGCTCCTTCTTTCGCGAATTTTTGGGCTCGAAGATTCTCTCTTCCTCTGCGTATTATTCACATTCGCTGCGAGCTCTGAATCTGCAATGACTGTATCTAATTATATTTGTCACGATAATTCAAAGGTTGTACTTACTAGAACCTGAAATGTTCATAAAATCGATACTTTGACAAGATGGAATCTATTTGACAGCGCGGGGAGGGACGTTTGGTTTCTGTTTGTATAATCGTCGATCAATATACAGATGCATGAATGCACGAGCGTATAAAAATTGATTCTCGTATGACCATTACGGATCTCAATCTTATCGAATCTTGCAACTAGAAAAAAAAATCTGTATAATAAAAAGATTTGCACGATAAAAATAAAATTCGTTAAATTTTGAGGTTTTCAAATTCAATTAACCTAAATCGCGGTTTGTTACAGTCGTGTTTATACCAACAGTTTGTTTGTAGCAAAAGAATTTGTTATTTTAACGTAAAGTTAATAACTGAAATATATTTAAATTACTGGGACAATAAATTTAATTTGAGTTTCACAGAATTATCTTTTTCACTGTTTAATTTCAACTTATTTAAGGAACGTTGCTCCGCCGAGTAGGTAATATAATAAATAAATTCACAAAAGTCATTAATAATTCTTTTATTACGTCAATAAGGGCGAACATGACAGTCACCCCTTGTACTCTCTCTCCCACTTGTTCTCTATCTTTAGCACCCAATCTCCCGATCTCCGTAGAGAAGGCGTGTGTGTTAAATTACAAGTATTCGTCAAATTGCTTTCGCACACGTTTTGCGTTGGTACGTTCGGCGAAAAGTTTTATAGAAACTCCGTGAATCTTTTATTCATTTTTATATTCCAATTGCCTTCCGGGCTCTCTTCTTGTTTATCTTTCTCAAAGCATTACGAGACGCGTCCAAGCGTCCCGATAACAATTTCTAATAACTATACTTTTCCTTCTCATGTTCCTGCCGTCATCCCATCCTCTCCAATTAGCCGCATCAGGACCTCCGAATAAATCTCGAAGAACCGCTGGACAATTATTTCAGCAGAGGCAGCTGCTGCGCTCGACTCGATATACAAACGAGACAACAATTTTTCTGCCGATCGTCGAAAAATAAATACAGCAAAATGCGAATCCTTGTTTTTTACTCCTTTGCGGTGGCTGGAGGTGTTTCCTTCGACTCATCGGTAACGCTCACGTGTAACGTGCCCGACGACTTCTGTACTATCTCGCTCGATACAAGTAGCAGCGGAAGTCCTCCGAGAACCATGCACGTGCCCATACATAGGAAGCATACCGAGTAACTTCCGGTTACGTCGCGTAGATAGCCTGGAATCATAAAGAAAGTAACGAAATTAATTCAGGAGTAAATTTATTGACACGAATATCCACGTGACTACGATCAATGCGAATTCATTTCTGAGAATATCTTAGTAACACACAATTCGTGACAACAAGACGATCAGGTTCTTCTCGAGCGCTGACCCAATTGATTTTAATCGCTCCGAGACAACAATGTCCTTATCGTCTCATAAAGGTTGCACGAGGAATTGGCACCGTGGCATCGATAAGATCTTGCAAAGACGGCAGTCGGCGAGAACTATCGAGAAAATTTATTATTGACTCGCTCTCGACAGCTTCGAGTTTGCGTAAGTCAATCAGTATAGTCTGTATAAAGGGTCTCACTCCACCGCGGGAAATCAAGATCTATTCGGATGACGCATAAAGTCAACTCTCGAAATTCGGTCAAACGTATACTCTCCTCAATATTATTTGTTTCCGGCGACCCGTCGCGAATTTCTTCTAATTTCTCGCATCCATTTCTCTAAATGTATAATTCGTCCGAGTTTGGAGAATAAAAAGTTGGAACCGAGCCTACTCATTTCGCTGCAGCAATCCACTCAGAGTTCGCTACTAGACCTCGACCACTCTCGCCTTTCCAGTCATCTTCTATTCGCTCTTTGGCGGTCCTCTCGCTTCACCCACCGCTATCGATCGTTATATCGTATATTCGCGCTATATCACTGACCTTGCTAAACCGCAACTCACTTGGGTAAAATTATTGACTCACCGGGTCGTTTCACCGAGAGCGCCAAGAGAGGCGAGGAAAGTTCCCGATCTTTCAACAGATAATATTTGACATTGCACGCGTATATATATTAAACGAGTGTAGACTTACGGAGAGGCCGAAACGGCAAGCCTGATACCGTGTTCAATCATACAAAATTTCAATGACTAAACCAGGGGTCTCCAAACTACGGCCCGAGGGCCACATTCGGCCCGCGGACAGATTTTGGACTATTTCACTTTTTACCACCGGCAACAATGATAATATGGTTTTGGCCCTCGGAACTTACTGGAGTAATCAGTATGGCCCTAAGGCTGGAAAGTTTGGAGACCCCTGGACTAAACAAACGATGTTTCTATCAGCTCTGCGCAAATATATATACTACTACATCTCAAAAATAATTGTACCCTGCAGTTTTATGTAAGACGACTGTAGGCACGAATTTCTTCTGCCGACGATATATTTCTGGCAAATTCATTTTGCCTGCCTTGAGTTTTCGATTCCTGGATAACACAAACGTCCTATGACCCTGTGAAAGACGTTCTTGAGTCATATTTTGTGGTGCCTCTGACATCTTACAGACGTTTCTGTGTTATTAGGGTAATCAAATTCTTAAAGCCCTTCGTGCTTTGAAAATCTTAGCTAGGCTCAATTTTTCTGGTCTATACGTTTCTATATTTGAATTACCTAGGCTACGAGAGGGTAAACCTACAGCTCGAAATGAAGAAAAAGTGTATGACAATTGGATCGATAAACGGAGGGTTGATTTCAGCAAGTTGTATAATCTTCTACTCGATTATTCTAGAACCTTGACGTGTCTGTGCAATTGCATAATCACGAGTGTGCTTGAAAAGCCTCCACGTAACCGTTCTCCTCTGGTTGCGTAATCATACAGCCTTGTGGTTTGCGTGAGGATTCGACACGAGCCTCTCTTCCGATTCTAATTAAATTTCTGGCTACAAATTGTCAAGAGGCGCATGTGAAACATAGGGAAAGCTCGACGAGCTTTTCTCTTTATGCCTCTGAGCTAAACAGATAGCACGAACGAGACAGACGTTACTGTTTCTCACGTTTTTGTATACCACGAGAGTGCTTTTTACTCCTAGAAACTCTCGCATTTCGCTGACTCTTTCCTTTTACCCGAATAACAAAAATTTTCAGCGACCTTGTTACAAGAATAATTGTCATTCTTGAAACTCGAACTTGCACCCGAGTGACATCACCGGTAACCGAATAAGACGAGGGAGGAGACTCGACTGTTGACTGTTTCTCATTTTAAGAAGCTGCCTTGTTACCCTCCAGACATCTCTGAACTAATTTATTCACTCGTTACTGCAAAATGTATATTAATTCTGAATCCATAAACCTCTGGTTCCGAACGGCAAACCACAGGAAGAGGAAATTTGACTAAGAGTCGTTTTCGTTGCAGCAAACAGTTATCAATGATTCTATCGTAGAAATCGTTCTTTGCAGTCTCAAGAGTAGAACAATATATTTGCCAATTAAAATAATTCGCTTTCCTTAATCATGTTTTATTAATAGTTGATAGTTTTAAAAAAAATTTCTTTTTTTTCCAGGCGTCTTTCAATGTGCAGAGATCAACTGTGGCTGCGTTTTTATACATAAAGAAAATTTACAACTTTGTCTCTTCATAAAAAAAGCGTTGAGATGGTAAAAAAATTTTTTTTTTTAATTTTCATTTCCAATGTACTCAAAATGTACCAAGATATCAGAAAATCAAATTTAGAAAAAATGTCCGGACGCACACGCGTGAGTGTGGTTGTGTGAAATAGCCTTGAAACATTGAATTGTCAATAACCGGAGAACGATTTGAGCTATATCGTATCGATTCAGCAGAAAAAGAAGCTTATTGCATTATAAATTTTTCGAAAAATGTCTGTACTTGCTTTAACTTCGACAAATTTCGAGATATACGACTAAATTTTTTTAATGTGAATAGAATATCATCGAAGAATGTTTGGTAACGAGTTACGCAAAAATCAATGAAAGAATTGAGATTTTATCAAATTTGAATTTATCAAAAAATATCTGTGGTCGTTCTAAATTTCACAAATTTCGAATTATCATGCTACAATTTTTTATGTTAATAGAGTATTATCAATAATCTGCACCCTTTTTTGCGAAAATAGATAAAAAGAATTCGATAAAAGATCTCGCACCAGTTTCATTGCAAATTCTTATAATTGGTTACAATTTTTGTTAAAATATATTGAATCCACAAGATTTTCCAGTATTTTTTTTTATTTCTATGATCATTAACATTTTATTAATATTATTATTATCGAAATTAATGTCAATTTTGACAGTCACTTAATAAATTTAATTAAATTACGTATTCATTTTATATTCGTAATGGAACACTTGTTTGATTTAAACTCTATTCATTTTCTGCTTCACATTTTTTAACAAAAATCATTGCTTGTAATTCTCAAACGACTTATCGAGCTGCAGTATAGAAATTCGCAATATAAATGCCACGAAGACCTCGAAAACGTGTATTATTGTGAAACTTTATTATTTTTACTTCGACGCTCCAAAACCTGAAATTCGTCTATAAAATTAGTGTTGTTTTGTTTGTTTTTCTATATATCCTTGGCAAGTCTATATATCGTTTTGCATTTTTAATAATACGAGCGTGACAAAATGAATAAAATCGTTTTAATCGTAGGGGGACAATGTTATTATTACTCGTAAAGTTTTAAAGATCGCAGTTAAATGCATATTCTGTAGGATGTCATTGAACTCTCCCAGTGTACTTATTGTTGGTATATCTTTTTGAAAAAAAATCAGTAGATATTAATTTTTATGAATTTCATAGAAGGACGTTAAAATTCTTCTTTTATTTTTGTCTCGATTGATCTGTCTGAGAGCAGCTGACGTCAAAGTTTCCTCCATGAGGAAGCCAAAAGCAATAAAATATTTCGTGGTAGAAATGGCTTTGCAAAAGGTGTAAAGTAATGATTAAGCAATGTGCAAGGTTCCACTTTGCAGCCTTGCATTTTTTCTTTTTTTTTATAACTTTAGTAGCATTGGAAATATCTATTTTTACTCTTGACTGACCGTAGGGCAAAAAAGGCGTCTGCGTTTCATATACCAGTTTTTCTTTTCCAGTGTTCTCCGAATCGGTTAAGATGTCTTAACAGAACTTGTTACACAGATTCTGTGCACCGTAACCTTTTTTTTTGTCCTAGATTGTACATATTAGGTGAGATTTCAAAAAGATAAAAGCTTTTTTACAAAATCTATCAGAAGCACCGTTGTATATATCGAAATGCACAAGATGGCCGTGTTTTCTATTACTACGTTCATCTGTACCTAACTTCAGAGCGCTTACGGTGGAGTGTGAGAACGAGCACGTGGGATTCAGTCAATATTTGTAGATATATTTTATTCAACAGCATATCAATTTTAATCAGTTTGTTGTACATCAGAGATGTTGTTAACACCTAGAAATGAATAAAAACAGAACGTAATTTATAATTGCGTTTGTTGATTTAATTCTAAATACACGAGTGTAAAAATTATTGAGTGATAAAATAAAGATAAATTATTAAAAATTATGACCACTTTATACTTTTCTCATTACGTTTGTTGTTTTAATTCTAAATACAAGAGTGCAAAAATGATGAAGCGATGGAAAAAAAGTACAGTTATTATTTTTATGCAACGCCTACTTGGAATGTTCACTTCTCGACCGCTGTGTGTCGTGGTCGAAATTGCCGATTAACGCACTTCCACTATCAGCATTACTTTATGGCACTAGTGCGTTTAAACTTTTGTTTTTGTAGATTAATTAATTAATCATTTTGTATGCGGTCATATGTTTCTTCAGAGTGATAAATCATAAAACTTGGTCTACAACATTGTCGCTTAAGATTTATCACTCTGGACTAGTGCGTTTAAATGCTACATAATTTCACTGTTTTAACTTTACCTAACAACAAGATGTCACGACCAGTGATTTTATGCACGCGACTGTACTCTTTTCTTTTCATAGATATTTATTGTTCTTATAAGTTAGATAGTTTGTGTTTAATTATCTTGCCCCTAGGGTCTCTAGACTATTATGGTGTAGAAAATAAGTGTGTCTTACATGAGTATATACCTTATGCTCTTGTTGTCTTTCGACTCGCGTGTGTCTGTGTTAGAAAACGTCTATATCGTATATATCAGGGGTACAAATTGAAAATGCGGGTTTGATAACAGATGGCGTTACTAACGCTATACGCATCAGGCAGTACTGTGACTATGTTCATGTCAAAGCTACGTCTTATAGCTTTAATTTTCAGTATGTGTCAATTTGTCGCAGTGTCAAATTCATAGTTTTTTTGAGCTCTCAATATGTCGAGTTTCGTGCCAACAAAACAGCATTTGCGGGAAGTTTTAATTTACTTCTTTAATTTGAAGAAAAGTGCTGCTGAAGCACATCGATTGGTCTCCGAGGCTTATCCGAGTCATGTTCCATCGGTTTCAACGTGCGAGAGATAGTTTGTGCGGTTTAGAATTGGTGATTTTGACGTTGAGGACAAAGAGCGGCCGGGCCAAGTGAAAAAGTTTGAGAATGCTGAATTGGAGGCAATACTCAATGAAGACTCGTGTCAAACTCAACAAGAGCTCGCAGATTCATTGGGAGTGACACAACAAGCCATTTCCCATCGTATAAAGGCCCTCGGAATGATCCAAAAGCAAGGACATTGGGTGCCGTATGAGCTGAAGCCGAGAGACGTCGAGCGCCGTTTTTTTGCATGCGAACTGCTGCTCGAACGGCAAAAACGGAAGGGTTTTTTGCATCGCATTGTCACTGGTGATGAAAAGTGGATCCATTACAATAACCCGAAGCGCAAAAAATCATATGGTTACCCCGGCCATGCATCATCATCGACGGCCAAACCAAATATTCACGGCGCCAAGCTCATGCTCTGTATTTGGTGGGACCAGCTGGGTGTGGTGTATTATGAGCTATTGAAATCGAACGAAACCATCACAGGAGCACTATACCGAACTCAATTGATGCGTTTGAGCCGCGCACTCAAAGAAAAACGGCCACAATACGAGCAAAGACACGACAAAGTAATTTTGCAACATGACAACGCTCGGCCACATGTTGCAGCGCCGGTCAAAACATACCTACAAACGCTGAAATGGGAAGTCTTACCCCACCCGCCGTATAGCCCAGATATTGCTCCTTCCGATTACCACCTTTTCCGATCGATGACACATGGCCTAGCTGACCAGCGCTTCCATTCTTACGAAGAAGCCCAAAAATGGGTCGATGACTGGATAGCAGCCAAGCCGGCCGAATTTTTTCGCGACGGTATCCGTAAATTGCCAGAAAGATGGGAAAAAGTTGTGGCTAGCGATGGACAATACTTTGAATAATTCATTTGTTACCATTTTTTCAGAATAAACGTTCAAAAATAGAAAAAAATCCCGCATTTTCAATTTGTACTCCTGATAATTTTTCTTTTAAATTAGAATGCAGACGCCAGCATGTTTCTTGATATGTAAAAGGCGGTTGCAATGTTTAGGAGACGTTTGTTGTTACCAACGTTCACCTCAAATACTTAAACACATTTTTCTCGAATTCAGATTTCTGTAAGGACGTCATAAGAGTGGGACTCATTGCGTGAATGTGGCACGGAGTGAGCCCCACAAATCCGACATTTATTAGAAAATATGGGTCCGAAAAAAATGTGTCACCATTTTTAGCTCCATTTCTTTCGCACTTGCAGGTACTGCGTTCATAAATCACATGACTTAAACCTCCCCTTAAGAGGAAACGAAACCTCCATACTTAAACCAGGAGTGCGAAACAGATAGAACATAGTATGGCGCTGTCAGTGAAATGAGACAGATACCACACATCTGTTTAGGTATGGAGGTATCGCCTCGCCTTAAGGGGGTATGATTATTACTTTGGACTCAAACAAGTGTTAGAAATAAATCTAACTGTAGCTAGCTCGAATTACTCCTAATATTTGTATATTTTGTTGCGAAAACCACTCTTATACCTACTTTTCGCAAAATCGTTTACTTTGTAAAAAGTAAATTGAGGTCAACACCCTACTAGCTAACAGCTACTAAGCTAATATAAGAAAAAAAACCACTGACTGTAACCGTATACATTCATAGGAAAAACCAAAGATGTGTACAGCGCTTCAAATACCATCACGACAATTACCTATTAGATGTACGTCGAATGGTGAGAGAAGTCGTCACCTAACTAACCGTGTTACACCACCAGTAAAAAAAAATACGAGTAGACGTGAAACGTGCAGTGTATGGATCCAGTCAAATGAATGAAAAAAAATTACTACCCGCAACGGAAAGAGCGAGGATGATGAGACAGAGAGTGGAGCGACGGATATGCCGCAATCGAGAGTTGGCACACCGGAGCTTCGGCCTCATTAGTACCTCAGGGGCTTCGTTAATTTCACCAGCAGTGTCACTTATATCTATATACATATCGTACTTACGTCAAGCTCGAGAGTAGGAATATGACGATGAGTGGTGCGACGCACCCGATAAACGTGTATACAAGTTTTATACTGTCCCCTACGACTTTAATGGACACCGCTCTGTACTTTCGCAACCTGACATTTCACCAGCCAACGAATTTTATCACAAATATCCGAGAATTGTCATGTTTGTCACCGGTAAACCCGGAATAAGATATTTTAGTGAACTGAGAGAGATGATAAGAGATATAGATATAGACTAAAATGACATCATAATCGTTAATGGACGAATTTCGTTGCAAAAAGCTATTGCGTTGTTTAAATAACAGCAAATGGCAGCTTTTCTCAACATGCATCCACTTTGTAGTGTCGGCAGGCGAGAGCCACGTGGCCCGATACAGAATATCGATTAGATTGGCGTTAGTGAGGTCGCACCGATGCTTTCATCCATAACTATCGTAGATTATTATTGTTGTTGTTGTTGTTATTGTTATTAATATTTTATATTGTTCATACGCCACGCGTTTTCGCAATCTCTTGTAGTGCCTCCCCTGTCCCTAGCATTGACACTGTCTCAGTTTCCTGCACGCCTCGTCTTCAGGTTCTTTAGGTTTTCAGAGACTTATCACTTATCTGAGGGAATAATCAGGGCCTAGAGAGGAGCTGGATTTGATTAGATAGATAGATAGATAGATAGATAGATAGATAGATAGATATTATTATTATTATTATTATTATTATTATTATTATTATTATTATTATTATTATTATTATTATTATTATTATTATTATTATTATTATTGTGTTATTACTGTTGTTATTATTACATGTATTTAGTATTGCTGTGTAAAAAGTGGTATAGCGATATTATCATACGATGTTGAGTCTGACTTGTGCGAGTGTAATTATTATTTTACGTATTATAGTTATTGCTGATTGTATTCTTAGAAAATGAGAACTTTTTTTTCTCGAAAAAAAATTGCTCACCTGCGAGAGGCGGTATAGAGATCGCTCCGACGCTCTGAAACATTCTGACGAGTCCGTAGCTGGAGGATATCTTGTCAGTGCCATACTGATCAGCGAGTAGCACGGGAACCAGGAGGAACCAGCATCCCAGGCAAAGTCCGTACATGCCAACCGAACAGGCGAGAACGTAGAACGAATGAGCCATCGGAATCGCCAGGACAGCGACTCCAGCTCCGACGATACTTTTCAATTAAAAAGAAGCAAAGCATTTTTGTTATAACTTTCACAAATTCAGAGATCGAGCAATGAAATTATTGAACCTTCACGTACGGGATGCTCACTTAACGATAATTATTTAAAGATTATCGTTGAAAAAATAAGTAAAATTGAAACTTATCTTCTTTCATAGAATAAGGAAAATTTTACTGTACACATCCGTATTGAAGTTACAATAAAAGCAGTTTGTGCGATTTTTTTCTAAGTAGAAAAAAGAGATTCCTCGTAGGTGAATGGTCAAAACAAAATTACTGCGATATCTACCTTCCGATGTATCCTTTTCGTCGATCAAAGAGCTGTAGATCGGACAACCACCCGAGGCCGAGTCTGCCGCAGAGGTCGAGAGCCGCCGATATGGCTACGAGGTAACCGGCTTCGGACTTCGTGTAGCCGGCGGCATGAACGTACGCGGGAAGATAGTATAGCATGTAGGGACTTCCGGTTGACATTAGACTGACCGAGAGGCACATCATAATAAACTGAGGATTTTTCAAGAGGGATAGATCGATGTAACGAGCAATTTTCTGCGACATCGTGCGACGAACGGCAGTGATGGACTCTTGATCGGGCATTACGGGCTCCTTTGGCACTACCGGACAGACTACCGTCGCTGCTGAGGATCTCAACGATCTGAGTGATGCTCTCGCTTTGTAAACGCACGTCGAATCCGTGCTGAGATCTTCGACACTGTGGAGAATACTCGAACTTCGTATGTTCGACATTGGTTTCATTCTCAGACCCTCGCCCATTATATCCTTCTCTTCCTCGCTGTCCGTCAGCTCCACAGCCACCACGCTATTCTGATGGAACAGCTCGTTTAGCAGATTGTGCCTCGCTGTTGCGTCGTTCGCGAATAAAAGCTCAAGCCTCTGTTGCTTCGTCGGTTGATTCTCCTCCGCTGCCACCTCTTCGGCTTTCGTATTCACCAGGGTTTTCTCAATCGGCTCGAGCATCGACGCACGATTATCCTCTAACGGACGGTAGAGAGTCGCGCTCACGCAAACGTGCAGCATACATCCCCCCAGCAGTAAGATCGTCCCGTGAAAACCAAAATTCGCCACCAGAGTTTCGATCAACAGTGGAAACACGAAACTTCCTGCCGCTGTTCCCGAGACACAGATTCCATTAGCCAGGGCTCGATGCTTGTCGAAGTACTGCGAAACGATTATGATTCCCGGCGTCGTTGACAATCCTCCACCGATACCTTTCACGTTGAACATAAAAATATCGTTTTAAACGTAGCTCAAAATCAATGGATTCGAGTTAAAAAAAAGAGAGCTACTTGCATTCTATTCTATGATCAATAATTCGCAGTTAATTCACAGAGTAAAAAATTATTTCGTAAAATTGAGAAATTCAGATTATTCAAATGAAATTATTGAAATAATGCGAAATCTTTTGGTAATTGTACCAAACGCGTGGTTTGTTACTTTCATACTTAGTGTTAAACATTGGTAACTTATAAAAATATTTACTTTCTTTAACTAATTTTGTTAGTAGTGTGGGCAAGTAAATTATAGTTGAAATCCTGAGACGATATATTATCGTCGAGACGGCACACTTTTATAGCTCTACCATTAAACGTTTTAGCAAAAATAAATCCACGACGATTTTATTGTGATAAACATGTCTGCCATATTATAACTCTACCATGCGACAATTATATCATTAGTAACCCTGGAAAATTGTTAGGTGGCGGGGTTATAATGTGGTAAAGTCATCAAGTAGCCATCAAATTTGACAAAGTCTTGCAAATATTTTGTTACTGTGACATATTAATATTGATAAAAAATGTGTGCCGAAGTGCGATTATTATTAGTAATATTGTAATAATCGCATGAAGTTTTAATTTATTTTGTTGTTGTTGTTGTTGTTTGTCTTTTAAAATGAAAAGTACACGCACGTGTTCTGCATCTCTCTGTTTTTCAGAATAAGTTGGTCCCGCATTTCCAAAATCCCGCAAGGCAATATGTCTCTGCGCTTTAGCCCGCGATATCGCTCTCGCCTCGCCTCTCAATAAGAGGCGCGACGACGTTCCCTTTGGTAATTGGGGGATCGAGAGAAGCGCGCGGAATAGCTGTTATCTGAAATACTAGCCCATCAAGCAATCGATTACTCGTCGAAATTTCTCGTCGTCATTCGCATTTTCGTATCGCACGCTCGATAGGGACACGTCGTATCATTTAAATAAATACCTTTGTATATCAAATTATGCTTTAAATTTATATATTTTATATATTACATGAGGAAAATGTAAATATTATTCTTAAGGCTCTCGTATTCAAGCACCGATTTAGCTATTCCGTGACCGCGAGATTATTTTAATATTACGATGTTGTAAAGTGCTACGAATTTTTAATTTTTAATAAAAACTAGTTTATTATTTTTTATCGGCAACAGAGAAGCAGAAACAAAAACGTGTACCCGGCAGTATAAAAATCATCTTCAACTCTTAACTATTCCGAGCGTTTTCATTCAAATAACATAAATGATTAATTTTTTATTTGCCAACCTGTGAGCACGCCGAATGTGAAGAATAGATGAACGAGGCTCGTGGCAAAATAGCTTATGGTGAGTCCGAGGGCACAAAAGAGACCACCGATGAAGACTACGGCGCGGCAGCTGTATTTCTGGCACAACATGCTGGTCACGGGTGCTGTATTTACGATTAAAAAAAAAAAAGAATAAACATGTTTTTACCTTTGGGACAAATAGACAGAACAGAGCGACATTTATGTGAAGAGAAGGAAAATGACATAGGGGAGGAGGTGAATAGGACGACGATGACGAGGCAAACGAGACCACGAAGCTTTTATTCCAGGACGTATGGTGACCTGGTCCAGTTAGAATCCGAGGCAAAGGTCGGGATGAATAGCTGCTGATACTGTTGCTGACCGTCGCAGAGTATCAGAGGAAAAAAGGAAGAACGAGGGGTAACCTTGGAATATAGCACAAGTGATGGGAACAGCTACCATCACGCTCAAATGCATTCTGTATCGTGCGGAAAGCATCCAGTCATTAAAAAAAGGGAGCATCGACGATACACAGAGAGGTCAAAGTAAGTGGACATCGTGCTGTGCATTGGTCTGTAATATTGCTAATAATAAGAATTCGAAAGGGCAAGAAGAGAATAATCGATGAGACAACTGACTCATCGACGATTTCCAAAGCTTATAGCTCTGTCGTTGAAGTATACAAGTCGTGTCGTCAGGGCAACCCCCATTCGAATGCTCAACGATCGAAAGTTCTCATCCAACGCAGACAAAGGCTCGGCCGATATCGATTTCATCGCATTGCGGGAACTAACAGGGCCAACTTTGTTGACTGTTACGAGAGGAGGAAATCGAGTCACCAGAAGTCCTTCGTAAATAATATAAGTCTCTAGCTTGTCGAAAATTAATTGGCTTAATTAGATCTAATTGACGCAAGGAAAAACGTATTGTTCTGACGGAAAAGTATAAAAGAAGGAAGGTGGAAGGACATTTCTTGTTAAACTTTTTATTTTATTGCACGGAGTTTGACCTACAATGAAAAAAACGTAGTTCTATGCAGCCAAACTCAAAATGAGGTTAGTCAACCATACTTAGCTTGTTCGAAATAAAAATCAATCGGTTTAAATAATAAAAATAGTTTGATTCAACAGCATGATGCATCAGGTTGGTTCAACTTTACCGTTGGTTCCGCCGTATCCCAGTACCCCATGCGAAATTGAACCAAATAATATTCGTTTAGCTTGATGAAATTTAATTACCGAAATTCAGTTTTAATTGGTAGAAAATCACTTTGTTTTAACGTAAAGTATATAATTGGAACCACCTTATACGAATGTTCCGCAAAGAAGAAATTCAAAGTCTAGCCCTACGCCCGAATAAACGTTTGAATCGAACCCCGATAGAGGTCCTTGACCTTGGATGGTCTGTTCCATCCGTATGATCTCCGCGCATCGCCTGTTAGTTCTGGCTTCGTTTCTAGGACGGGGGGGGGGGGGCACGCGAGATGCAGCAAATCATGACACGTTACAATTAGTTTGTCGATAACTTACCCAGAGCAAGACAGAAAAAAGAGAGAATCGCGGGTATCCACGAAGCCACAGAGGCGGACGAGTCTCTGAAAGTTTCCATGACCTCGACGTAGAGTACCCCATAGGATTTGACGAGTCCAGCGACCCAGAATTGTACGAAAAAAGCGCCGCAAACGACGATCCAACCGTAGCCACCATCGAGCGGCACGTAAGTGTTATTTTTCTCTCTCTTTTCCTGTCGACGATTGCGATTGTGATGATTATTGTTGTTGCGTCGATAGGGTTTCTTCTTTTTCGTGGAATTTTTCGTCGATCTTAACTCCCGAGATTTGGCAATTAGTGGTCGAGCTGTGAGACTCGATATCGTCAAGAGATTGTCGTTGTCCTCGTCCTCGATGGTGTCCGGTGGGCTCTGTAGATGAGGTGGGACGACCGGTGTCGAGGTCGCGGTCGCCTGTACCGTGAGCAACGATGGCCTCGTTGGTGACGAGAGAATACCCGTACCGCCGCTGTTCTTCAGATCGAACACCGGTGCCGAATGTATCGAGAACAAGGAGCCCAGATGATTATTCGACTGGTTCATGTTCTCGTCGATGATCGATGGTGTCCCCCCGTAGCCGCAGCCGACCACCTCCTGAGACGCGGCCGCGGTTGGTCCGCGGTCAACCGATCTACACGAATCTTGAAGGAAACTCCACTCGCGAGGCAACGACATGATGTTAAGATGGTTTTGTCGTCGGCGTTAACACCGTTATACATTGGACTGTGTGGCTTTTTTCACGGTTCGCTTTACACTTGGCAAACGACTCTCTTTCTCCTCTGCTCTCTGATTCTAGCTCTTTCTATCGTGTGCTTGATCGTACCTTTTTCGCATGGAACTCGAAGGCTCCAGCTGTGGCTCGCCTCTTTTCCTGTTTCTTCGATGTTACTTTATTATCTCTAGGTTCTTACGGGAAAACGAAGTGATGACCGCGAGGATTGATTTTGTATAATAATAATAATAACGATTATAAAGATAGTAATGTGCCAATAGTAGAGGCTCTGGTCGCGAGTTGGGCCTACGGGTGGTTGGTCCTGACCGTCCTTCCGACTATGTGACGAGTTCTCTACACACTGCCGGGCAAATCGTTTCGTTAACGCTATTTCTCTATGCTTGTATATGTATGGAAAACGCTGACGGCGGGGGATGACCAACGCTTGCGCAACTGTGCCTCCGCGACGAGTACGAATAACGGAAACTTACAGGATCGATAGAAGGGTAGGACGTGCGGCACAGAGTGACGCACTATGGAACTCGCGAGGGTCGCTACCGCGTGGATCTGTGTACCTGGTGTGCATGCAGAGACTATTGTACGCCAGTATGCTTATTCCACTCTCCTATCCCTCGTGAAATTCCGTTAGACTTGCTCCTCCTCGACTTGCAAATCCCGACCCACTTTGGTCAGCCACTTTTCTATTTTTTCTCATAGTGTACTCTATCGTCTCGACACTTTCTCGCGTATTTCATTTACATTTTTCGCAATAACATGTACACACCGAAAATAGAATTGTCAAACTGTGCAAAGCGGAATGACCGCAATGATAAAAGTTTTTTTTGGCTTCCGATAAACGCGTCCAAGTCCGTCTTGACGCAATATTCCTGCCAAGGATCGAATAGAGTGCCGCATTTTATGGTGCTATTTTGGGGTCAAGTTACTATTCCCCTGATGACCCACTACGCGATTTACTTCCGTTTTTTTATCGACTAAATGCACTCTAGGCTATATACAAATATTAAACTTTTGGAAGAAACAAATAGAATGCCGATATGCTTATCGTAAGGTAATTAAACTTCCGATTTGTTCTTTCAAATCGGAATGATACATTTTTTATCAATGAATAGCTTCAATGATGGAACGCACTACAATTTAATAAATGTTCAATTATAATACTCCGAGAGCTTGGGAATAACTGATTAATTTCCAAGCTCGAAGGCTATTCGGCGTTTTATTTTTTTCACCCGAATTTCAACTGATAAGAGTTGAGTATTTAACATTTTCATGGGAGAATTTGCTTTATTGAAAATTTTATGAATAAATGTATTTCTTTCGTAATAAATTTATGACGTCTCTGACATTCACGCAGGTTACAAGCTATTGAACATTTTTTTGTTCATTGTCTAGAAACAGCAGGGAAATTATAAAAAAATTACCAATATAATTTCGTAGCGCTGGTACCACGTGATATTAAATACCACGGTCCTATTGGGAGATATTTGTGTGAAAATAATGATCAGAATTATGAATAGAATTACAAAAAACAACTCGATCCTCTTGTTCGTTATACATCTACAAAACAAAGCAATTACAGTGAATATGTAACTTAATTTTCGATTCCTCAAAAAAAATGGATTTCCGTCGAATAAACTGAAAATACGCGCATATTAAATTTATTACATCAATTGACGATAAAATTGCTAGAGAACATGCAATAGTTAATTTTTAATGAATTTATTCGACTCTCTTAGTAATGTATCTACAAAACAGCACAATTACTTTAGTTAACAACTCTGCTAATGGAGTTCGATCCGTGCCACTTAAGGTTTATTATCGTACCAGTTGGAACCAATCTCTCCTACAAACTGAAAAAAAAAATGCAGCGGCCTTGAGAAACTTTGGCAGGCGTATTATTTTAATTGTATATAATTAAAACTATCGTGTAACTTTTATAACTGATGATAGTTGAGCGCAATGGAGTACGAGGAGCATGTGCGGCATATAAGTTGCAAGTCGGGACGTCGGGGTTCATCGTTCACCCAAAACCGACAAAAGACGATTCTTGATAGTGCGGTACGTTTCTCGTCGAGAACATTGACTTTTCGATGTACGACCCAATTCAAGTTAAGCACGAACACCTCGTACATGAACATAATCTTCTTAATATCCAAGAGAAAATTGAAAAACCCATACGTTTCATACATATTAGCAGCCGTGTGTACCAGAATGCTTACCTAACCTGTTGATCGCAGATAAATGATTTCTCAACAATCAGTTGTTTTATGGAACATTGCCAAGTAATTTAATGTAAGGCGTGAAAAAAAGCTGTCTATAAAAATCTTTTCTTTTTTCGATACGTGTAATGAATCTAAAATTAAAGAGGAAACACGAAATTTTATTCTTTTAGGTTAATTTTCCTTTTTTTTTACAATACAATTATATCGTTTGAAATAAAGAATGTAATAATAAATTTTTCCGTCGCCTTATCAGTTCGTGATGCAACTGATAAGCAAGCTTACACAACTTCTTGACAAGCTCTGCGATATTCAGTCGACGTTACAGTTGCAATTATTACAGATTGGCTTCAACATGAGTTTCAAATTTGCCAGCAATATTTCGTTTATGTTTACCGAGTGTCCCACTATAATTGGAAGATATAAATTAGCCAAAGAGGCTGGCTTTAGAGCAGTGGAAAGTGGTTTTCCATTTGGCTTTAGTGTTCAAGAAGTTTTCAATGCAAAGACTGATGCCAATATAAATCAAGTTCTCATCAATGTATTTACAGGTATGAAAATACCATAAAAGTTCTATTGTCAATAGCGTCTGCTAGGATACAAAGAAAATGGTTGTTTTCACTGATAGGCGATGTTACTAAAGGAGAATTGGGCTTTGCCGCTATTCCTGGGAAAGAGGAGGATTTTAAAAAGAGTATAGAGCTCACCATTGAATACGCCAAAGCTCTCAAATGCAAAAAGTCAGTACACAAATGAGGATTAAACTATTGGATTTAAAACATTGCAAATTATATTGATGCAATATAACTTCAATAGGATCCATATAATGTCCGGGAAAGTGGAATTAGCCAGTGCTACCAACGATACAGTTTATGAATCGAATCTTAGATATGCCGTTGAAAGATTCAAAGCAGAAGGAATAATAGGTCTCATAGAGCCGATAAACAGCATAACTGTCCCCAATTATTATATGCACAGCTTTGAAAAGGGTTCGCACACATTTTCACATAAATAATTGTCAACTCGACAACCTTTTTAATCCAATAAAATTCGTTTCAATTATTATAGGCATAGCCCTGGTAAAAAAAATTAATAGTCCGCATTTAAAATTAATGCTCGATATATTCCACTTGCAACATTCCTGTGGCAATATTACTCACACGATTAAGGATTACTTTCCTTACATAGGTAAGTATCGATCGATGAAAATGTTCAATATCGTAGACGATGGAGCGATATGAAGCTTACTGCTCGCTACAGGTCACGTACAAGTGGCTCAAGTGCCAGACAGACACGAGCCTGATACCCCCGGAGAACTTGATTACTCTTACGTATTCTCATTACTCGAGAAGGAAGGTTACAATGATTATATAGGCTTGGAGTATAAGCCAAAGACGACAACGGTGGAAGGCCTTAAGTGGATCCATAATCTCGGCTTCACCCTTTAAATTGTAAACGTAATTGAGATGAGAAAGAAATGCTTTATACTTCGTCTTATTACTACAATTTATTGTTCTGATATTTTACAGATTAACTGTAAGTAAATATATATTTTCAAATATTGTTCTTCCTTTTATTAATTCTTCTTAATAATCATCATTCAACTCTTTATAATATTTTGTTGATTGCACGAATCACACATCGCGTCCCTGCAGATACTCCTATCAACGAACTTTTCCGCACCATAGACAGGGAATCTTCCCTACAAAAATCTTTTCGCGTTATTAATTATGTCACTTTTTTGTTTGTTTGTTCCTCAGTACATTGCTCATATTACGCCGAATACACAGGATACAGTGTAGATTTTATGCGAAACGGACACAAGCTTGAGAGCCTTAGAACATTACTTAATCAATCAAGTAAAAAACGTTCAAGTGTGCGATTTAGTCAATAAAAATGTCGTGGATTCGTGAAGTTGCGCGTTTGCAAAGCCTTGTATCATGGATTAATAAAATGTAGATTCAACTTCCTTGCTGTGATCAGTCAGATTAGCGTAACTATTTTCAACCGATAAGTTGCTGCGTGCCCTACTCTAATCCGTCGAACGAGCGGTCGTTGACGTGATATTCAGAATCAGCCAAGATTTTTAATACGACGTTGAACAATCTTTGCGCTTGCGGCAGTACAATGGGCGTTTCATCGAGTACAAATACACGTATGGCTCTATTATTTGAAATATCGATTACGTTAGCTATAACGATATTTGTCACAGATCGACAGACTACGGATCGGACGATCGAACACCGAACGCATCCGAATCAACGTCCTTTGACAAATAAATATTATAGCACAGCCTTGACATAAAATTAAAAATCTATGACGTTGGTCGATGTCAGACGGCTTCTGTTGGATCCACAAGTGGCTCGTTAGCGTCTACCGTTGGCCCTACGACAGCAGTGCTATGAAAAATTACCGATTAGTATTATTTATCGTCTAAAAAACAAAATTGGTTAGTCGAAGCTGCAGATTTTGCACTTTACGAAGCGTTATATCCTTCTTTGTCCGACATAATCTACATTGTACAGAGTTCGTGAATACGTGCCGAACTAGTTGAAGCAATAATCAGGAAAATATTGGTTGCGAATTACAGGAGAAGCTGGTTATTCTCAACTCTGTTTGCGCCAATGGCGGTGTCATATTATCTGCATCAACCAAGCGGATATCGTATAGCATCCCCGGGTTTATTATCTCCACCAACTCACCCGATGAAGTGCAATTTTACAAGCAACCTTGCTACGCATATCGATAAATCCAATAAATAAAAAATCAATAATATGAAAAACATTTATAATATTACCCAGCACCGAGAGCCAATATCGTAGCTTCCTGAACCAAGGTCATTTGGTCGACGGTATACCTACAGTGAATAAAATAATAATATGGAAAATATGAAAAATCGTGAGAACAACCGAATATTCGAGGACAGCCCATAATCGTATTTCAAAAATCATCCTCATGCCATTAACTTTAAATCCATCAAGCAATTCCCGAGCATAAACTGATCAAGCTTTAGATTATTAATGCACGAGCTCAATGGTGGTCGTAAGTTAGTTGAAAAGGAATCATTGATACAACGAGATAATCCCTTTTTTGTTGTAATCTGTTTAATATGTAAATACATAAAATGACAATTATTACATACACTATGTACAGCGAGATATAAAAATTAAATGCTTACAAAGCGATGGAGTGACGGTTTTTGGACGACCGCGGGAATGTTCATTACTGACGATACAATCTTAATGGAAATAAAGTTAGTTATCTGCCAATTGGAAATCTCAAGGTTCTCGATAATACATACGTAATGTGTCATATCGCATCTACACATTGGCAGTAATCTTACATCTCATTATTGTTCGACCGTTGGAGTGCCACGAATGCCAGGTCGGGACGATAGCGTCTCTCATCTCTATCGAGTTAAAACTACAGATAACTGCGTAAAAAAAGGAAAAAAAAGTTGCAACAATCCGACACTCGCAAAAATCAGCATTCTATTCCCGACAGTGAAATTCACTCGTGAATCAACTTCGAGAATCAAGTCGTAGGAGATATAACGTAAACGGGCAAGTAGAAAAATAAATTGGAAAGCATACAGACTCAAGTTTGAGTATGAACAAGAGATACACAGCCTTGATGGATACGAAAATGTACGTATAGTAAATAGTTACTCCTATCGGCAATTAACGAAGTTTACAAAGAACTAATCGCTAATCGATCGATGAAGAGAAAAAAAAAGGAGAGATATACAATATCGAACTCAAGATAGGCCCCGACGGTGGGATCGACGTTAGAATGAAGATTCACGAACTACAAAATACCTGAACGAGACCGAGCGGATGTCGGTGAATCGAGCTCGGTCTCATCCCTCCACTGTTAGGTCCCACCACCCAACAGAGTGTGAGTATCCTCGTCGCACAGCCGCTCAGGAAAGGTAATCCCATCTCCGAAACTGTAACCCACACCCCGAATTGCTAGACGATTACGGCCCTTAATTTATGAGTCGATGGCTGATCGCCATCGATGTATACCAATGATTAAAATACTTTTATATCTAAGAACCAGATGCACAATACCTCTCAAAACGGTAACGATCATGGGTGGATTGGTACTTGGACGATTTAACGAACTTTCAAATGGCATTTGCTACACGCACAACACGTTGAGAACGGTTCATGCAACCAAATTCGTCTACGTTACGATGAAATTGTGAGAATATGGCCATGGACACGACCTGGCTGTTTGTCTTCTTACAGCAATGGGTGGATCAATTATCGTCGTCTAATTCGGCGTCTGTCGATTAGAACGATCTATCTTTTGTCTATCAAGTTACAGGAACTTTCTACGACTAAGAGGAGGCTCATTACCGATTGAACACCGCCACAGGTACCCGCAAATGCGAGACAGAGTTAAAAATTTCGAAATGGCGGAGCTTACTTCGTGCCACATTCACTCGGTGAGCCCCACTTTTCCAATGTCCCTCCATGAATCTGGGTTCGAAGGGAAGATTCGACACCCTCTCTTTCGCACTCACATGATCCCTATGACATTGTGCCTTACTGTAAGGGGAGGTAAAACATACTCAGTCAGTAACAAATGTTTTCGTATCATTTTATTTTATGATGCATCGAGTTTTCAGAATAAAAAAAAAACGAACTTTAGCTTTTTTGTAAAGGTCCAACACCCTAGAAACAATTTGCACAGAAAGGTTTGTTACCGACCGAGTTGGCGTTTACAGAATCACGAAGGAGCGAAAGAGAACGAGAGATTACGCCTCGCCTTAAGGTGATGTGGTACTAATCGATGCGTAATCAGAATTGTAATGCAAATTTCTCTGTCATGATTGATCATTCGAATGAAGGAGGAGAATGGTGAACTACGTCTTACAATTCTACAGTTCACTGTTCTCATTTTTCATCCTAAAGATGAATCGTGGCGGAGAAATTTGCAATTGGAAAATTCTGCCATCTTTCTCGCACGCATGACAATCTGAGAAAGAAAGACGACACGTAACAAATCGTCTTAAGTCGATGGGCCGCATGTCTGTCTATCTTCAATGATCATACGTCCGAGAGAGTTAGCAGAATTTACCCATCGCTTATTTCTTTGCCACGTTTGATCTTTCGAATAAAAGACGAGAACGGTTTAATGTAGAATTGTAAAACACAGTTCACTGTTCTCTTTCATACAAAAAATCAATCGTGGCAAAGAATTTTACAATACTATTTTTTGTTACCGACGGAATGGCAGCACATCATCTCAAGGTTTAGACTTTAGCTGAAGCACAACAGATCAGGCTTACAGGTGAATCGCATTTTTTGCCTGAAAACTTAATGCACTCTAGAATAAATTTGCACGGGAAGGTTTACTGACTGAGTAGGTTTCGCCCCCCTTAAAGGTGATATGAAATAGACTCATTTGGTAACAAAAACTGTAATCCATTTTTTTTTCAACGCTGTTTAACATTTAGGGGCAAACGCGAATCTTTATCGATCAGTTACACAGACGCTAATGTGGATTACAGTTTTCGCTAGAGACTGTGAACGGAATGAGCGTAGGGGAAGAGCGTATCCCATCGTCTTAAGGGTTGGCGAAAAATGTATGTGTGCGAGGTAAATAGAACCGAATGGCAATTTACGGGAGTGAGAAAGATATACCTAATGGCATCACAAAGCGCGATTTACTTCTATATCGCAAGTACGAGAGAGAGAGAAAAACATTTCTAATCGACTTTTTTCGGACTCAGATTTTCTGACAAATATCAGACCTGTGGGGCTTACTCCGTACCACATTCACGAAGTGAACCTCACTCTTCTGACATCCCTACAAAAATCTAGGTTCCAAAAAAATATGTTAAGGTGAACTGTCGGTATCAAGCCTCACTTTAACAAAACCTGTCGGTAACAAACACTGTACTCTGAATTCCTCAGCGACGGTTAATCTGTTGGATAGAAGCAGAGAACAGTACCCTACATCTAATAATTCTGCGAGCTAGTTCGACGAAACGACCGAAGCAACATATTCCACGACAAAATATTCCAAAATATAATATTTTTGTGTCAAAAAATGCCGCGTCTGTATCTATTATGAGGGCATTTAAAGCTGCGATATATGTTATAACAACATTTATTGTGCGTTATATTTAATCGTTTCGAATTAACATTTATGGGTCTTTAGGGTCTTTGCGGTTTTCCTTTTTTTGGTTCTTTAAGTTCTTCTTTACTGGTTCTGTGCAATAAATTTGTTTGCACGATTATTATAAGGATCTAATGGCAACGAAATTAACATTTTTGTTTCTGATGCTTAAGCGTGCTTATTTAATTGATGTAATAATCCAAATTTATATGTTTTTTGTCGTGGGATGTTTTGTTTTGGACGTTTTGTCAGAGAACCATTCTGCAGGACATCCTTCTCGTCTTTTATCCAAGGGATACTCCCTGATGGAGAAATTTTGGATAAAACGATTAGTTTTATCTCTGTTGCACGCATACATGTTTCACATAATCTTAAGATGGTCGTACACATCACAATAGGCAGCAGAAACTGTAATCCTTTTTCTTCAAAGTTGTTGAAAATTTCTGGAATAAAGCAAATTCGCATCAACTGCAGAACTGATAAACGCACTCATCGCTAATTTACTTTAGGCGAAAAACTTTAAGCGACCTTAAAAAAAAAAGGATTACTGGGCTCGGGGTACGTGGGGGATATAGCGGGATGTGTCACATCACCTTAAGTTTAATAGTATTTCACACAGTATCCTACTAAAGTTCGATCAAGTCCACCAGTCTACGCCCGAATACGATGTAATCAATTTAGGAGAAAACTTAAGAAGGCATGCACTACGGAAGGTAAAATATATTGGCGAAATAAAGATAAGCTTGCGAAAGATGTAGAATGATTTAATCAAGCATTTGTAGCATGAGAGAAGAAGGCGCAATCGATATAAAGGCGATACGAGATAAATATGCTCGGATGTAGGCTTATTATAGATATCGTCCGCATGCACATGCATAAGAGATATTACGCGCTAATAGCGAGTCGATACCATGGAACTCATTGAAACACAATCATAAACTTTCATCGGTGACTGTGTCGGGCGAATTATCATTTTTATTCGGTCGCAAATACTCTAAAAATCCAACCTAGCGAGTGTAGTGGCCGAGTTCCACAGTAAGGATTTCCAGTTTTTAATCTGTTATATAAGCCCAGACGTAACGCAAAATATTTCTGACCTGTTCTGCGTACTGCCCATAGAGTTGTAAGTATTGGAGCCAGCCTGGTGCTGCGAACGAACAGGATAGACCACTCCGTTCCCGAGACTAAAACATATCCGTTTCAACCGACCCCAACGATTTAACTATCATGTTATTATTTTTTTTAATAGAAATGTAGCTGCTTTGAATATTTTTTATTTTCGTTCATATTTTAAAATCCCTCGCGTTTAAACTACCGAAGTCGAACATTTTTTTTCACTCCATTTCGCTTGTTCAATATTCTTTTCTACTCGTTTATATACACCGCGCATTGAAATACTAGCGGAAATGATAATTTATTATCTTTTGATAGCTGAAAATTAGCTTTGTGAGAAATGTAATACAGAAAACATCAAAATATATATGAAAAAAGCATGACCATGAAAAAGCAAAGTCTTAATTGTTTTCAATAGTTTGCTATTATTTTTTGCAATATTAATTCTGAACTAAATATTAAAAACAGTGATAATAGTATATAGGAAAGAAAAAAAAAACGACAATGAGCTATCGATGCAAATGCACAAAATACTATGCTGGAGACAAGACAAAAAATTATTACAATTAAAAATAAACATAAACACACGAGTCTAATGTTTTATTTGTACTGCAAACCATTCAACCATTGGTTTTTCTCTTTGTCATAGGCTAACGCGTTCTCTCGTTATACATATGGATCGGCATTGTGCAATTGGCTCAAGATTTTGGTTTCCTTTGGTATCTCTTTTCTTTAAAATGTGTTAGAAAATAGCTCAATCGTAATAATAATTTTAAAAATTGTGATATTCCATTAGATGCTAGTAGATAGGAGATTAAAAATCCAGACTCACCTAGTGAAAACTGGAAGGAACCATAATCGTTGGTTGTCTCCAAAGACTTCCTGAAAGTTGTTGTACTTTCCTAGGCTGAAGCCGTCTTTGTCCTTGCCCATGCGGAACATGGGTGGTCTGAACGCCTCTGTAAAAGAATAAAAACCAATATGAGTCATCGATTCAGCAAAATTAAACCATTATTGATACTATTTTTTTAAAATTATTTATTTTAATTACCCAGTGTCGATCTGTTGTGCAAAATGAGGTAGCAGTGGTAGAAGAAGAGCGAATTCAAACTGACGGCGAACATGAGCGCGACAAAGAACAAAAACAGTAGGTGGAATTTTCCCATACCATCCAACTCTCCCTGCGAAATGTATATCTATGTGAATGAAGTCGAAATCGCGTTCCGTCAATGAGTTTATCAGGCACTAACCTTCCAGAATTGTATGAAATATTGCAGGGAAGTAGCAGCTATGAACATGCAGTAGAGAAGAGCATACGCCAGAAAAAGCATGAAGAACTTGTAGTTGTGAAAACCAACGCAGTTGTTGACCCATGGACAGTGATGATCCATTTTAAGGACGCACGTATGACACACGCTGCAGTGATGGGCTCGATCCGGCTTTATTAATTGGCATTTTTCGCAAAATCGTATTGCTGAAATGCCCGTTAATAGCAAAGTAGAAAATCGTTCAAGCCTCTGCGTTCTTTCTCTCAGTCTAATTTCAATGGTATTTTATCGTTATTTGCTGTTTCGAACTTACAGAGTTGCACATGCAATATTATTACACTGTGAAATCTCTATGAAACATTAATAGAAAATTTGATTGGACCCTAAAGTCTATAAATATATGAATATCCATTTTAATATACATTTTGTGTTATTTTTTATTTTCTAGGTACCAGCCGGTACTTTACCTATTTATTTATCGCACTTCTTATATATTTCAGCCTTTTTGTTACGCAACTATTTTGTATTTAGATTAAGCGAGTGAAAAAATAAATAAATTGTGTGTCATTACCTCCTTTAATAGTGCGATTAGTAACAGGAAGATCCTGGGCAAACATTTCGAGTATTTGCCGTTGGGCTTCCTCGCTTTCAGCCTGGTGCAACTTCTCCATTTCTACAGCAGGTACTTTGAACTGTAATTAAAAAAAGCAATTTCTCAAACTCCTTCGCATACTTTTAGCGACAATTGCATATAGCTTGTCTTAAATGCATATTATTACCATATCTGGAACTGCGACCAGTTCTGTGAATACAGTTTGCCAGTATGACCACAGAAACTGCAGAAACAGTATGTGGAAGAAAAATAGATAAAAAGCTGAAAATAAATGATTTATTGTCAAAATTTAATTTCCAATTAAAAAATCACAGTGGCAATGATACACATACCCTTTTGAACATAGCTTTCTATTGTATCTGAAAGAAGAATAAGCCATTGTAATAAAACCAATTCTAACTATACAATGAAGAATATTGCATGTGGTACGGTCTGGTTAGTCAACTTATGCACACATCACAGTTGTGTACGAATTTCCGGGCTGTACATTATAAATATCGATTTTATCAACTCGCTTTATAGAAAATTGAATACACCTATCGCGGAGCCACCAAGCTTTTACCTACGTTGCTTCATAGCGCAACCCAAATAGCGAGAAAAAAACGAAGGTTAGTGTTTGAGACCTCACGCTCAATTGGTGAATTCTAAAGCGAAAAAACATGAATTTTTCTCTCCCGGGCTCGAGTAAGGTCATGTTATACAATCTGAATAAAGCTTACAATAACATAGTTGTACGACGTAGGCGTAATACGACCAGAAGACGATAGTCAAGATGAAGATGACGGGTATCCACTTGAAAATCTTGACGCACCACCAGCAGGAACCACCGTTTTGTTTTCCCATCTCACTATACACTAAAGTAGACGATTTGATGCGGGGCTCTTACTTTCCTAAACAATCGCATTATTTAATGCGAGCACGATCCATCATCATGTAATACGTCAAACTAGATGAAATATAATCTGATTTTCGATGCCGAGGAGAGCGTGTGGACACTGGACATTCATCACACACAACGGTAAACAGTCAGTCGAAATCCGTATCGCACTACTTAAACATCGATATCACTGATTGGGCGCAACGAGCAAAAGCAGCAACCACACGACACACGACATTCATCCGGTGCTGCTGCCACTGCTGCGGTGACTAAACGGGAAGGAAAAAAAAGTGACAGGCGCAGGCGCATCACCGACTCTCGATCCCCGCGGAGACTCTTTACGTACCCAGTGAACTTTCAGTATCGATGAGAAAAATAAGTCAACTATTTATTCTACACTATTTTTTTTAGACCACCCGAGCATAAATAGCTTTGTAGACCTATTTAACGAGGATGCATATACGGTCGATTACTCATTGATTTAGACTCTGTACAGAACTGACATTTACTTATAACTTATTTACAGCTGCTATAATTATAACGTTAACGGCATCGGGGAATTATATCTCCAGACCGATCTTAAAAGCAACGTCACTCGATCGTCTCATTTGTAATAAATTTACATACTCGCTGTACTATAATAAACGTATAAAGCAATCTTTTATCAATAAATTAACATCGAAATTAATGGTGAAAAAACATCGTGAAAGGCAGATAGGAGAAATACCTGTTGCTGAAAAAATAGTTCGAAAATCGTATTTATACATAATAATATTCGAGTAAAATATTATTTATTGTTATTCGCTGTTGACGGCACAGATTACCTATTGCGTAGTTCTATAGATGAATAGTAATCTATATGTATATATAGAACCTGAACCTCGTTTTCTATACATAAATTCTTATAAGTTTGTGAGGTAGCTACTTAGTTTAGTTATGTCGGTCTTCTATTTTAAGGCGAGGCGATCAGTAAAAAAAACTGTAACGCATGGATTTTGTGTACCGTAAACATTTCGGGGAGTTTTAGACATTAGTTTGTTGTGCTGTGTATTGTGTAAAAGTTTGCTTTTTTCCGAAATCTCAATAGTCTCTGAATGGCATGGTCTGGAAAATTAGCAGCTATATCTCTCGCACTCATGTGTCACGTGGTACATGTTTCGCCTCAACTTAAGTTCTTATATAGGTTTTGAAAGTTATCAGTTTTAGGTTCTTGAAGTAATCAACATAGGTGAAAATAAATTATTTCAGCCTCTTTTTTTTCAGTAGTCTTTTTCCAGATTTTTTTTTCGAAAGCCCTCGCGCAATTTATGTAAAAACGAAGTAATAGATCGCACTCTGTGCTTCGTTGTTGCAATCTTGCGACGCATAACCTCAATCGTTACAGAGGCCTTTGTTTCTCTCTCACTCCACCGTGAAGCGCCACTCAATTCTATCTCCAACGAACCCATACATGTATAGCTTTCACTTAACGTGACGTGGTATACCGAGTAGGCCGCTATGAATGCGAATGACACCGGTACCGTTGACGATGGTGCCGATCGTGGACCGACAGAAAGTTTTAGCACATCACGTTAAGGTTATGTGATGTATCACAGTCAGTATATAGAGCTGTTTACCTATTTTTTCAAGAATACCGGGGGTTTTAGGATAACAGCACATTAGGTACCTCTTCATCCATTCGTTATGAACATTAACCTAACTTATTTTGCTCCAGAAACATGCTGCAACCTTGAGAAAATAGATAAACAGTAAGTTTCTGATACCGACTGGGTCTGCATGGCCGCAGGGGGGGCTTGACTTAAGCGGAGGCGAAACCTTCAACTTACACAGATGTGGTGCTTCTCTTTCACTCCGCCGTGTCCGCCATACTAGTCTACCTTTTTCGCACTCATAGGTGAAGTACAGAGATTTCGCCTCGCCTTAAGACGATGTACACCTCGTCTGTTTCTCTTAGATCAGAGATAACAGAAATTTCCCAACGCGATTTTCTCCTCCACCATTGATCTTGTGCATAAAAAACAAGAACCGAGAATCCGCAAGTACGAATAAAACACAACTACGAATTTCTAACATATTTTTCCCCACTCTTTTAACGTACCTACTAGACCTGGTTGAGAGAAATATGTGTTGAAAAATTTGGGGTGAATTGTCAGTATTGCGTGTCACAACGATGTGCTATCGATTGGTCGGTAACAAAGCTGTAATGCAAATTTTTCTGCCGCGATTGATCTTTCGAATAAAAAAATACGAAAACGGTGAACTGTTAAATTGTGAGACGCCGTGAGCGCCATATTAGCTCTATCTCTTTCGCACTCATGGATGTTTCATCACCTCATAAGGGAGGAGAAACCCCTTTCACTCTTGCTCGCTCCTCCACGATCCCGTAAACGCTAACTCGGTGGATAACCGTTCAAATTTTTTCTAGGATGTCGGAATTTTACAGATGAAAGCAAAGATTTACATGGAGCACAGCACATCGGGCTATTATATAAAACTCGTTTTTTCCTAAAATTTCAATATAGTGCAAAAAAAAATTTTTTTTTGGAAACGTTTCTTACCGACTGAGTAGATTTCACTTTGTCTTATGTTGCAGGAATTCTCTTTACTCAGTAGAATGTCGTATATAACAGTAAATATTACCAGTGCCGTGACCAATTGCTATGAGAACTTCATTTTGTAGTGATCGTACGCAATAAAACTGTTGTTCGTAGGTTCTCATTTATCAGGCGATTTTGGTTTGACTGCAATGTTTTAATCAAATGTTTGACCTCGGTTGTCCTCCTCGAATTCTTCTTATTCCGAATGAGAGGATCGATCATTGGTCAATTTTAATTTAATAATAACAATCATGGATTCCATGGGATTGATAGGGTCGTCCAATAGTTAATTTTGTACAATGAAACAGTCGATTTTGTCCGAAAAGAGTCAGAGAGTGGGATATCATGACGACGGTCGTGATACTCGTGATCGCGACTGACGCATGATCGACGTTTTTAGCCAATCTTTCTACGCTGTTGCCTGCAGTTTGTTCGAAACCCCGATTACTCCTTCTCCTTCTCATTAGCCGCACAGCTCCTTCTTCAGCATACGAACCAAGCGGATGACGTACAGTGGGTGTGCCTCAGCATTGAACCACCGGTAGTCCAAGCGGTAGGTCCTAAGAGCGTTTCTATTATTTCGTTTTACGATAAAAATATATCTTAGTCGTTATTGCGTAACAGGTAGAAATAATATAATTAAAAATCACGCGGTTCTTTGGCGATTGTTCAAAATTTTCAAAAGTTGTTAAAGTGACTTGTACGATCGGTTGTCGTGTACACCAGGGGTCTCCAAACTACGGCCCGCGGGCCACATTCGGCCCGCGGACAGATTTTGGACTATTTCACTTTTTACCACCGGCAACAATGATAATATGGTTTTGGCCCTCGGAACTTACTGGAGTAATCATTATGGCCCTAAGGCTGGAAAGTTTGGAGACCCCTGGTGTACACCAAGGGAGCGAGGTGTTCGAGAACTCGTGGCGTTTCTATTCGCCGCCTCGTGAGAAATTGATCGCCGTATTTAGTGCAACTGCTACAGCACAGTACGAACCGTTGAACGTCACACTTACCGGTCGATAGTTCGGAACTAGAACCTACGATTAACAGTCCATCGAGTACTCCGTTTCACACAAAAATTCCAACTGTTTTAATTTTCCAGAGATTATAGTCCGCGATCACGAATTCAATATGACTCAACAGCAATATTATCCTTTCAAGGTAAGCCTCGAATTATTTGCATCTGTTTCTTTTTTCCTCTTCTCTATAACGCCCATGGAAGTCCCTGACCCACTTGTCACACATGCCTATCTAGTTGTATCAGCAATATAAGTATTTTTACACACTATGCCATGCTGGTTTCCAGAAACCTTAGGAAGTTGTTCCAGTTTTTTTATACACTTGTTACCCGAGTCCAAGCGATACCATGGAAAGACCTTAAAAATTGGTTCTCATTATTTCACAACTTCTTTGCTATATCCAATTATTGAAGTAGTCACATTAAATGAAACTCATAAAAAATATTTTTTTTTAGTATTTTAAAAATGATTCGACCGTAGAGCCTGATAGCTTTTTTTATATTGTTGTTATCTGGGTCCAAATAATAGGTCTTAAAAATCAGTTCTCATTATTTCACGACTTCCTTGCTATATCCAATCATTAAGATAGTGAGATAAAATAAGAAACTTGACAAAACAACATTTTTTTAGTTTTTTTTAAACTAATCGACAGAAGAGAGCTCAACGATCTATACAAGATCAGCTTGCTGTCAAATCTTTTGCTCGTTGAATATACATATACTTATTTTTAGGAACTAAACAATTTGTTATTTATCTTTTAAATCTTTCTTTGATGAATTCAATTATCAAGGATGCTAAATTAGATGAGAAACTTGAAAAATAATTTTTACAAACTTTTTCAATCAACAATAGCGCTCAATGACATGTGGGTGAACTTGGTCTTTGGCTTGTAAACCAATCTAGAAAAGCCTGTAAAAATGATTGATAAAATGTAGTGTACGTGCTACAACGATGTAAGTGCACTAATGAGTTTGATATTCATTTGCAGTGCACTCCGACAGTGTACCCAGCAGATCCGTTCGACGCCAATGCAGATGCAGCCATACTGCGAAAGGCAATGAAGGGTTTTGGGACGGATGAGAAGGCCATTATCGATATTCTCACCAAACGTGGAATAGTTCAGCGTTTAGAGGTGGCTGAATCCTACAAAACTCTATACGGAAAGGATTTGATTAGTGATCTAAAGAGCGAACTGACTGGAAAGCTGGAGGATGTGATTGTGGCTCTGATGACTCCGTTGCCTCATTATTACGCTAAAGAATTGCACGACGCCGTCTCGGGACTCGGAACTGATGAAGAAGCAATCATCGAGATTCTCTGCACGCTAAGCAACTATGGAATCAGAACTATTGCTGCATTTTACGAAAACCGTGAGTCCATTGTTACAATTATGCTTTTGCACTGTTAAAAGCTTAACAAATGTCGGAGGCGCATTATTTACGAGTAGAATTTTTGCGATTCGCCGGCATATCAGTTTACGTGCTGATAAGTCAACGTGAGAACGCATGCAAATGTATTAGCTCTCCCCTCCTCCTTTCTTCCGAGGTCACACTCCTGTTCCATTCCGGAATCACGAAAGTATGCGGTGCTGTGTGTGATGACTGAGCTTCTATAATTATATTCAGACGGTCGGTGAGTAAAAATGATGTCATCGCTTTTTATGATGCCAACCATTCATATCATAAAGGACCCCGAGGGTATTATGCCATGATACCGCCTCACTTAATGCCCATCAAATATGGCTTAGTCATACACACCGATGAGATACAAACACATGCGTTTCGGGTGTATCGCCAAAGACGTATCCCTTCTGCCTCTCCCAATCTCGGATGCGCCTCGCTCGTTAACTTCAATTGTACTCTGTACTCACAATTGCTGAAAACATTTTTTTCTCCTGGTATTTTAGTGTACGGAAAGGCGCTCGAGAGTGATTTGAAGGGTGACACCTCTGGACATTTCAAAAGACTCATCGTTTCTTTGTGCCAGGCTAATCGCGATGAAAAACAAGACATCGATCACGATCAGGCTGTTACCGACGCTCAAAATCTCTTCGAAGCAGGTACGCAATCTTGTTTTTCCGTATATCGCCAGTTCATTGATGAACGGCAAGCCAAAAATAAGTTTTCTACGTATTTTTATTTTTTGTTACAGGTGAGAAACAATGGGGAACCGACGAATCTCAGTTCAATTCTATCCTGGTAACCCGCAGCTATCAACAGCTTCGTCAGACCTTCCTCGAGTACGAAAAAATGTCCGGTCATGACATCGAAGTCGCGATTAAAAAAGAATTTTCGGGTAGCATCGAGAAGGGTCTCCTTGGAATCGGTGAGTTTTCACTGACCCGTATTAACTGCTAGTTTTGGTTGTTTTATGGAAGTACCACGATAATCATGCTAATTTTCTTTGTATATAATGCGACAGTCAAGTGCGTAAAGTCTAAAGTTGGCTTTTTCGCGGAGAGACTTCACGCCAGTATGCACGGTATTGGAACGAAAGATCGCACGCTCATCCGAATTACCGTGTCGCGAAGCGAGATAGACCTAGGAGACATCAAAAAGGCCTTCGAGGAGCGCTACGGAAAATCCCTCGAAAGCTGGATTGCTGTAAGTTTAATTCGATCTACGAATTATCGCGTTAACTCGAAAATTAAAAACATTATTTATAGGCAGTTAAACAATTATAAAATATTTATTAAACTTTAAAGAAATATAAATTATTCATTGAAATTTAAAGAACCAGAAATCATTCACTTGTTTATTATATTATGGGTTTTTCAAAGTTTTTTGAATTTTTGAGTAAACGAAACTCGCATTCGTCGGCAGCAAGAAGATATATGTTGACGTAAAGTCTTAAGAAAATTGAAATATTCGAAATTTTTAGTCAATCGACTTTTTCTAAGTTTTACGAGATCCAAATTAAAAAAAGAAATTTAATACATTTCAGGATCCTATCTGGTCAGAAATTGTCTGGTGATTGCTAATTACGCGAAATTTATATCGTAAGAAACGAATAATACAGCGTCAACTTTTGATACAATTGAGCCACTCATTATTTAGAAAAGAAAAAAAACCTGACGCTAATTCTTTCGTGTATTTATTTTCTACAGGGAGACACCTCCGGCGACTACAAGAAAGCTCTGCTCTCCCTTGTTTCCACATAAATCGAAAATATTACTCCGAAAATATTACGAAATCTGCATGTGCTTCGATTTGTGGAGCTTGTAAATCCGCGCAATGTGTTCCAGCCAATCGCTTTATCGTTTTTTTTACAAACTCAACCGCACAACGGTATTTACCGTCCAATGAATCATGGTTTCGGGGAAATTCTAATCACGTTTCGACGTCACATTTTATATAACGTATAGTCGTTATGAAACGCGTCATTTATAATTATCTCTCTTTGTCATATTACATACGACACATTTTCGAATGCCCCGCGTAAGGAAAAAAAAAATAGTAATTATTATTATCGACGATTTCTGAACAGAGATATATATCGCAAATATTATTGGTTTCTGCTAGAATGATTTAGGCTGCGCTTCTACCCGGGAGAGAATGTTAAATCGCTTATGCAGAGATTTATTTTTCAGGCATCATTGATATTAATTGTTAAAGATCAGAACGATCGTCGCATTTACGAATAATCTAAAAACAATGTATTACTACAGTTAACATCTCGACAGTGATCAAGGATAGCTCATGATTGGATTAAAAAGAAAAATGTTTTATATTATATTTTTGAAGATTTCCGTTACAAAAGCGCCTTTAAGGTGAATAATTTACATGGAACTATCTATGGCTTCGTATGTACAACGTAAAGTATTTTTTTACACGAGTTCGCCAGACAATAGTATATCGCCTATTATAGATTTTGAAATATTTATGAAGAAACAAGATAAGCTATTATTTTTTGCAGGTTTTCAAAACCAGCAAGGCTTTATATTTCCTATTCAATCGTTACGTGTAAAATAAACACGCATGGGTGTCAATATTGTTAATCGATTATTATCATACCGAGACTCACCGTTTACTCCTTCGGAACTACAGCGGAACATTCTCACCTTTGATTTGTTGTCCCGTATGCTGTCTTCGGTGATCTGAAAAATCCATTAAACTTTACATTGCTATTAGGAAACATCGGTAAACGTAGACTATAACTCACGCTGAACATGACAGAAATCTGTTGAAGCTTGCAAAACCCGAGCAGCAAACGTGAAATCGTTTAATCGAGCGACGAGTCTCTTATTGGCACAATGAGCTACGAATTGACCGCCAGCACTAGCAGAAACTATTTCGCCTTTGGCATTGATGTGCGATCGAAGCTCATTGACGACGATTACCTTCAACGACGAAAACTTGTTTAAATACACATGTTGTCAATAAATTTCATTCATAGACAAAAATTCAGCATAATTCAACGATAAACTATAACTTACTCACAGCAATGTTATTACGATTCGAGATCTTTTGTAAATCATCGAATATACGAAAATAGAACTGTATACGTTGCCCTCCGTCCTCGAGAGGACATTGCATCGAAAAAGACAAGCTGTTGACTATCACGACTCGGATTTAGAATAAAAGCACATATTGGCTAATTCTGAAGAATAAATCTGACCTCCAGTTCGTGGGTAAGAATTTAATTTAATTTTCTGCAGTTACATAGACGAACCTTCGAATCTATGCTCAAACGATCTTTCAAAATATTAATAATTGAAAGCAAATGGTCCAAGGAGTGAGACGAGACATAATTGATTCCCCTTAAAATTTCTTTTGCATGCAAGTGAGTTTTTGGGAAGTGTCTTTGGTTCCTTTGATCATATCTGAGAAATAACATAGTAACATATAATAACATAATAACTAAATAAAACGTAAAACATCGCCACAATTTCACCAGCAAAGATATTTTTTTTTATTTTCAACGTGGTAGGACAATTCGAAATAAAATGAAAATTACAATGTTAAAGTACTTTGGTGAACGTCGCGTAATTACTGAGCTACGCTGAAGTGCCGAGAACGCCGAATGAATTTTGGGGATCAATGAAATGCGTCTGTATTTCCCCGGATTCTACGTCGTCCTCGGGTTTCGAATTTACATCGAGATCTTCCTGCTTCGTTTTCTTCTTATTTCTTCGTTTCTTCACGCCTTTGCTCTTGTTTGCATCAACGATAGGTGCATCGAGAATTTCCTTCGTTTTAGTGATCAGGAAATTTAAGACACGAAGGAGACTCGGTGAATTTTCAAGAGTGGTAGCAATGTAAGCTTCTGCATCCGAACGTTTTTTAAAATTAGAGTACAGATTGTAGAGCATCGTGCCATTGTACAAATCGGCAATAATCGGATATTCGTAAGGGCATCCTAACAAGGCGTTAAGGTGAATGGCGTGCCTCATGCAACTTTGAAACTGCGAAAATGCGTGAACGATTGCAACGATAAATTTACGTGGACACTCGCAAAGCTGTTGATCCATTGAATAATGTGAAATAAAGAAAGGAGCAGCAGCTAGACAATCACTTTCAGTCACGGCATCGAGAGCCTCGATCATCGATTCGACTTTTGTATGTGTTGTCGCAGATGTTTTCCTCTTTCGTTTGGTCTCTATTTCGGCTATAGCTGTTCCGTGTACTTTATTCAAATTGTAGAAGGACCGATGATAGCCGATCTTACGATCAATGACGCCCGAGAGCATTGCAACGAGTACAGCGTACATATGACACGAGTTTCGGGAGGGTTCATCACATTGTTTCATCCAGTATGAAATTGATGCTACGTATACTCGCCATTCGACTGGTATTTCGTTAATTAGGCTTTGCTTATCCGATATTTCCAGGGTATTATCAAAAATTTGTTTCCGTATGTTCATGGATGTTTCGCGAAGATCGCAGAGTGCTGGAAAGCTCGTCGATTGAACCCCACAAACGGTATCAACGCGACGACGAATGAACTTCGTGCCTTCGCGTATGATGTAAGACAAGCCAATGGAAGATTCCTTCCGGCCAGCTACAAGAAGGCCATCAATGATTCCGACGATTTTCAAGCTCATCTCATACGCACTGGGATAGTTGAAATCCTCGATCTGCACTGGAACAGTAAAGAACCTGCGATGCATCAAGTCTACAAAGTACGCAGGAAAATCTGCAATGCTAGTGTGATACGCGAACCAAGGTGGCCAGGTCTTGGCAAACGCTTCATTGCATTCATCCGAGTCGTTCTGCATGTCGGACGTGAGAGCTACCGCCTCTTCTCTTTCCATTTCTTCGTCCGAGCTTGAATTCTCATCTGCAGCAATCTGTTCCTCCCTCCACAAATGTCTGGACTCCAAAGTACTGACGTTTCCCTGAAACTTGAATTTTCTCTGGTTTCGTCTAGCATTCATTTCAACTTCGTATTTGCTTGCTAATCCCAATGGGACTAGCATCTCACACGGTAGGCACAGATAGCCATCCACTATGAGCTCTATGATGTCTAATACTTTCTGCCGACGTTTTTTCGGTAGTTTGCTAAGTATCGCACCAACAGCGTCGTTGAGATTATAATTTTTCAACCACCTAAAGATCGTGTCTATTCTCCTCTGTCCTTCATTGTACAGCCTCTGGTTTTGATTAGACAACTTCAAGCAGTTGAAAAAATTCTTAAAGGTTTTACTATTTACATAGTCATTCCCCAGAAGGATAGCCGCTAGGGGAAGAACAGAGGAATCCAAGCCAGGAAATGATCTCAATAGATTTTCCACTCTGAACAATTTGCAACGCTTTGCGTATCCTTTGCCTCGTGAGCTTCTCACAACAAAGGGCTCAAGAGTATTGATGGGTATATATACTACTCCAAAAATATAAAAATCTGAGTCATAACTGAGTACCGGACAGTTTAAAATTTTTGCAATGCCAGCAATGCCTGCGTCAGCTTCGAGCACAGAGCGTGCAAGCTTTACACCCTTTTGTCTCAAGACAGTCTTAAAGACAATCATCATGGCCATTGGCATAAATTTTGTCTGGGATTGAGAAGCCGGAGTATAGTTGACGGCAGACTGTAGCTTTTCTGCCATTCGAGAATATGTGGTTTTCATCTTTTTGGACTCCATGCCGCCATCCAAGATTACCAGTGGTGTCACCTCACATTTGTGAAGTTCGTCGAAAAATTCACCAATTATTCGAGCGTATCTGTCATAATCACCGCCAAAAGCACAGTTACATCTGGAGGATATGTACAACTGAGCTGCTAAGCTATGGCCGTCGATTACGAGATAACCATCGTGCAGTTCGTACGGTTCGAAGAAATTGGGATTACGATTTATGTACGTCATCAAGCCTCGTATACCCATTTTCGATAATTATGCACTGTAAATCGTCAAGGCGAATCTTTTGATGCATTAATGTTTACCGCAACACTCGACTACCGATAAACCACACAATTTACAGGTTATGGTTTGAAGTTGAAATGATATCCGACACTGTTGAGTACGAAAAAATGTCCGGTCATGACATCGAAGTCGCGATTAAAAAAGAATTTTCTAGTAGCATCGAGAAGGGTCTCCTTGGAATCGGCGAGTTTTCATTGACGCATATTAACTGCTAATTTTTGTCGTTTTATGGAAGCACCACGATGATCATGCTAATTTTCTTTGTATATTATGCGGCAGTCAAGTGTGTAAAGTGTAAAGTTGGCGTTTTCGCAACTCACGCCAGTATGCACAGTATCGAAACGAAAGATCGCACGCTCATTCCAATTACCGTGTCGCGAAGCGAGATATCACTCGAAAGCTGGATTGCTATAAGTTTAATTCGATCTACGAATTATCGCGTTAACTCGAAAATTGAACACATTATTTATCGGCAGTTAAAAAATTATAAAATATCTATTAAACTTTATAGAAATATAAATTATTCATTGAAATTTAAAGAACCAGAAATCATTCACTTGTTTATTATATTATGGGTTTTTCAAAGTTTTTTGAATTTTCGAGTACACGAAACTCGCATTCGTCGGCAGCAAGAAGAAATATGTTGACGTAAAGTCTTAAGAAAATTAAAATATTTGAAATTTTTAGTCAATCGACTTTTTCTAAGTTTCACGAGATTCAAATAAAAAAAAGAAATGTAATAAATTTCAGGATCCTATCTGGTCAGAAATTGTCTGGTGATTGTTAATTACGCGAAATTTATATCGTAAGTAACGAATAATACAGCGTCAACTTTTGATACAGTTGAGCCACTCATTATTTAGAAAAGAAAAAAAAACATGACGCTGATTCTTTCGTATATTTATTTTTTACAGAGAGACACCTCCGACGACTACACGAAAGCTCTTCCTGCCTTGTTCCCATATAAATTGAAAATATTACGAAATCTACATGTGCTTCGATTCGTGGAGCTTGCAAGTCTGCACAATGTGTTCCAGCAAATCGCTTTATCATTTTTTTTTCACAAACTCAACCGCACAACGGTATTTACCGTTCTATGAATCATGGTTTCGGGGAAAATCTCATTACGTTTCACCGTCACATTTTATATAACGTATAGTCGTTACGACACGCGTCATTTATAGTTATCTTTCTTTGTCGTATTACAGACGACACATTTTCCGATGCCCCGCATAACGCAAAAAGAAATGTCTAATTATTATTATCGAAGGAGATTTCTGATCAGAGAGATATGTATCGCAAATATTATTGGTTTCTGCTGAAATGATTTAGGCTGCGCTTCTACCCGGGAGAAAACGTTAAATCGCTTATGCAGAGACTTATTATTCAGACATCGTTGATATTAATTGTTAACGATCAGAACGATCGTCGCATTTATGAATGGTCCAAAAACAATGTATTAGTACAGTTAACTTCTCGTCAGTGATCAAGGATAGCTCATGATTGGGTTAAAAAGAAAAATGTTTTACATTATATTTTTGAAGATTTCTGTTACAAAAGCGCCTTTAAGGTGAGTAATTTACATGTAACTATCTATGGCTTCATATGTACAACGCAAAGTATTTTTTTTACACGAGTTCGTCAGACAATAGTATATAGCCTATTATAGATTTTGAAATATTTATGAAGAAACAAGATAAGCTATTATTTTTTGCAGGTTTTCAAAACCAGCAAGGCTTTATATTTCCTGTTCAATCGTTATGTGTAATTTAAACAACACGCATGGGTGTCAATATTGTTTACCGATTATTAACATACCTCGACTCACCATTTACTCCTTCAGAACTACAGCGGATTATTCTCACTTTTGATTTGCTTTTGATTTGCTGTCCCTTATGCCGTTCTCAGTGATCTGAAAAATCCATTAAACTTTACATCGCTGTTAGTAAAAATCGGTAAACATAGACTATAACTCACGCTGAACATGACAGAAATCTGGGACATTGTTGAAGCTTTCAAAATTCGAGCAGCAAACGTGAAATCGTTTAATCGAGCGACGACGAGTCTTTTATTGGCACGATGAGCTACGAATTGACCGCCAGCACTAGCATAGACTATTTCGCCTTTGGCATCGATGTGCGATCGAAGCTCGTTGACGACGATTACCTTCAACGACGAAAACTTGTTTAAATACACATATTGTCAGTAAATTTAATTCATAGACAAAAATTCAGCATAATTCAACGATAAACTATAACTTACTCACAGCAATGTTATTACGATTCGAGATCTTTTGTAAATCATCGAATATACGAAAATAGAACTGTGTACGTTGCCCTCCGTCCTCGAGAGAACATTGCATCGGAAAAGACAAGCTGTCGACTATCACGACTCGGATCTAGAATAAAAGCACATATTGGCTAATTCTGAAGAATCAGTCTGACCTCCAGATCGTGGCTAAGAATTAAATTCTAATTTTCTGCAATTAAATAAACGAACCTTCGAATCTGTGCTCAAACGATGTTTCAAATTATTAATAATTGAAAGCAAATCGTCCAAGGAGTGAGGAGAGACAACATTGATTCCCCTTAAAATTTCTTTTGCATCCAAGGGAGTATTTGGGAAGCGTCTTTGGTATCCTTTGATTATATCTGAGAAATAACATAGTAATATATTACAATAACATGATAACTAAATAAAACGTAAAGCATCGCCACAATTTCACCAGCATATATTTTTTTAAATTTTCAAATTGGTAGGACAATTCAAAGTAAAATGATAATTACAATGTTAAAATATTTTAGTGAACGTCGCGCATTTACTGAGTTACGCTGAAGTGCCGGGAACGCCGAATGAATTTTGGGGATCAATAAAGTCCTCGGGTTTCGGATTTACATCGAGATCTTCCTGCTTCGTTTTCTGCTTATTTCTTCGTCTCTTCATACCTTTGTTCTTGTTTACATCAACGATAGGCGCATCGAGAATTTCCTTCGTTTTAGCGATCAGTAAATTTAAGATACGAAGGAGACTCGGTGAATTTTCAAGAGTGGTAGCAATGTAAGCTTCTACATCCGAACGTTTTTTAAAATTAGAGTACAGATTGTAGAGCATCGTGCCATTGTACAAATCGGCAATAATCGGATATTCGTAAGGGCATCCTAACAAGGCGTTAAGGTGAATAGCATGCCTCATGCAACTTTGGAATTGTGAAAATGCGTGAACGATCGTAACGTTAAATTTTCGTGGACATTCGCGAAGCTGTTGATCCATTGAATAATGTGTAATAAAGAAAGGAGCAGCGGCTAGACAATCACTTTCAGTCACGGCATCGAGAGCCTCGATCATCGATTCGACTTTTGTATGTGTTGTCGCAGATGTTTTCCTCTTTCGTTTGGTCTCTCTTTCGGCTATAGCTCTTCCGTGTACTTTATTCAAATCGTGGAAGGACCGATGATAGCCGATCTTGCGATCAATGACGCCCAAGAGCATTGCAACGAGCACAGCGTGCATATGACACGAGTTTCGGGAGGGTTCATCACATTGTCTCATCCAGTATGAAATTGATGCTACGTATACTCGCCATTCGACTGGTATTTCGTTAATTAAGCTTTGCTTACCCGATATTTCCAGGGTATTATCAAAAATTTGTTTCCGTATGTACATGGATGTTTCGCGAAGATCGCAGAGTGCTGGAAAGCTCGTCGATGTAACCCCACAGATGGTATCAACGCGACGACGAACGAACTTCGTGCCTTCGCGTATGATGTAAGACAAGCCAATGGAAGATTCCTTCCGGCCAGCTACAAGAAGGCCATCAATGATTCCGACGATTTTCAAGCTCATCTCATACGCACTGGGATAATTGAAATCCTCTATCTGCACTGGAACAGTAAAGAACCTGCGATGCATCAAGTCTACAAAGTACGCAGGAAAATCTGCAATGGTAGTGTGATACGCGAACCAAGGCGGCCAGGTCTTGGCAAATGCATCGTTGCATTCATCCGAGTCGTTCTGAATGTCGGACGTTAGAGCTACCGCCTCTTCTCTTTCCGTTTCTTCCTCCGAGCTTGAATTCAGATCTGGAGTAATTTGTTCCTTCCCCCAGAAATGTCTGGACTCCAAAGTACTGACGTTTCCCTGAAACTTGAATTTTCTCTGGTTCCGTCTAGCATTCATTTCAACCTCGTATTTGCTTGCTAATCCCAATGGAACTAGCATCTCACACGGTAGGCACAGATAGCCATCCACTATGGGCTCTATGATATCCAATACTTTCTGCCGACGTTTTTTCGGTAGTATGCTGAGTATCGCACCAACAGCGTCGTTGAGATTATAATTTTTCAACCACCTAAAGATCGTGTCTATTCTCCTCTGTCCTTCATTGTACAGCCTCTGGTTTTGATTAGACAACTTCAAACAGTTGAAAAAATTCTTAAAGGTCTTACTATTTACATAGTCATTCCCCAGAAGGATAGCTGCTAAGGGAAGAACAGTGGAATCCAAGCCAGGAAATGATCTGAATAGATTTTCTACTCTGAACAATTTGCAACGCTTTGCGTATCCTTTGCCTTGTGAGCTTCTCACAACAAAGGGCTCAAGAGTATTGATGGGTATATATACTACTCCAAAAATATAAAAATCTGAGTCATAACTTAGTACGGGACAGTTTAAAAATTTGGCAACGCCGGCGATGCCTGCGTCAGCTTCAAGCACAGAGCGTGCAAGCTTTACACCCTTTTGTCTTAAGACAGTCTTAAAGACAATCATCTTGGCCATTGGCATAAATTGTGTCTGGGATTGAGAAGCCGGAGTGTAGTTGACGGCACACTGTAGCTTTTCTGCCATTCGAGAATATGTGGTTTTCATCTTTTTGGACTCCATGCCGCCATCCAAGATTACCAGTGGTGTCACCTCACATTTGTGAAGTTCATCGAAAAATTCACCAATTATTTGAGCGTATCTGTCATAATCACCGCCAAAAGCACAGTTACATCTGGAGGATATGTACAATTGAGCTGCTAAGCTATGGCCGTCGATTACGAGATAACTATCGTGCAGTTCATACGGTTCGAAGAAATTGGGATTGTTGTTTATGTACGTCATCAAGCCTCGTATACCCATTTTCGATAATTATGCACTGTAAATCGTCAAGACCAATCTTTAGATGCATTAATATTTCCCGCAACACTCGACTTCCGACAAACCACACAATTTTCAGGTTATGGTTTGAAGTTGAAATTATATCCAACACCGTGTACGAGTTACAATACGTTAATATACTACACGTGCTTTCGCAGCACTCAACAAAACCAGCTTTGTCATGTCATTACGAGACGACGCAGAATTTGAAGACACAGAAAACTGACTTTTGCGATCCGTTTTGCGACCATACAATAACATTTATGCAACAGCAATAATGCAGATGAGTTACCAAACGAAGCAGACAACACACACGGGTGACCAATGTGACCTTAATGTTGTCGAATGGTATACACAAGTTGATGCTTACGGACCTTGAGGGGTCAAATGTAATGGACATTCCGTTGAAACATGAGAGCGCGAATAGTTTTTGGCCAAAAGATATGAGACCGAACCTATACGGCGGTAAACGGATCTACATCTACGCCCGCTTCATCTAAAGCGGTTAAATGGAATGTTATTTTTTCCCCTAGTTTTAAAACTCTAATCGACGTTGATGGGATCGAGCTCTAAAAATGAGCGGTCTCTGTATAGTTCCAAATCACGATCTTCAAAGACCGTGTTCTCACCGTGCCCTAAACTATTCCGTACTTGGAACTTTTGAATCGCGTCGGGTTGAGGGTTGGCAGACATCCTTGAAGAATCTCTCCGTCGTACCAACAGTTCTGTTGTGCAGTGATGCCAGATGCAGAAATTTTTTTCCACATCAAGTTCGGTGGGTACCCTCTCTACTGGGTCTGATTTCTCTACTGGCGCGCTGTTCAAACGTTCAAAGTACAAAATAAATTAATACTATTATTGTTAGCCGTACTATTATTTCTGTGTACTCTTAATCGATGAATAAAATGTTTGCTTTTATTAATCATTGAAATTGTCGATCTTTTTATGTGTTTTTCATTAATATTTTTAAGAAATTCATGACATTGTAGCGGTTTCTCAGTAAAAATCGGGAAAATAAGTCTTGTAATGTCAATGACATGGATACTTAGTTGGTTATATAACGAAATTTTTCGATTTGTCTTTCTTTGTATTTTGTCGCAACAATTAACTTTTCAAAAGAGAATCGTCGCCAGAAAAAAAATCACGGATTGACTAACTCGACATTCGAACCTGTTATTTTGGATTGTCAGTCTTGAACGCTACCACTACATTATCCAGCTTCTCTGGATTATTAATATTTAGTTGGCGCGATTAAATCTTAGAACACTTAATTATCTCTAATGGGTAATTAAATTACCAATATTAACGAAATGATTGCGCTTCGGTCCACTCTGCAGATCAAATTGAATCGAGAAATATCAATTGGCTCAAACTTATCGCGCTTGAATGAGCCAGCTATCTCCATTTCTCAGTCAATTCCAATCTTCGATGCTAGTCGTACTACATAGGTATGAGTATTGATAAAGCGTGCGCTAATTAATGATGACCAAATGTTTGAAATAGGCTATCAAACATTAGCAAAATTTGCTGACTCAATTATGACCTCGTAGAGCAAAATCGTTTCAGAATTGCGAGTTTTATCAACCAGAATGTGTCAATACCTCTGTATCCATTTTTCGGCAGATGCCCCAACATTCGGGCCAGTGCAACCCGACTACAACTTAGTTTTTTTGCGGAATTTACGGACCACCAAACGTTTTAATTGCCCTAGTCGTGACTATTAAATGATTACTTATGCATTGATTAAACCCCTTGAAAACTAAATTCATTGATAATAATTTTTTTAGCTATCTTTCACAGGCAAATTTTGATTAATTGATTGAAAAGAAACGGTGGACTACCAAATGTTGCAATTATGATACAATAAAGAGTTAAAATGCCAATGTTGTCCGGCTAACTTTATGTAGTTGTCTGCTAGATACGGTAGTACATACCGTATGTACAACCTGGACATGCGTTTTGGAACCGCTCCCCACGGACCTTTATTGGTCCTCACCTCATGAGGGTTCCTTATGCCCGCCATACCAAGCAACTCAAGCGACTTCTAGAAGATCAGCATTGGGAACATTAGGTCAACAGTAAAGGGGGCCGCCAGACGAAAGACCTCGGTAATCAACATGGTGGGACAGAGGACAGAGCTAGGCTGCTTTTCTCAATGAATACCCAGTTAGCCAAGTAGCATATCAAATAAACGCTACAAATACGTAACGAAGCAACACATTTTAGCGTAAATGACATGAGTCTGACCGTCCACTTAGGGACTGATATTTACCGACTTGCTCTGACGTTAAAACGCAGCAAGTGGCGTTACAATGCTGATTTTTAGATTTATGCTCAAAAACGAACACGGAAAATTACACATACAAAAGAACGCCAGAAATGTGCCACACACTGACACGTTTTATGGCGCAACCAACGTAGATTTACAAATCTTTTTTGTTGTTGATTTCTAAATCTACGTTGTTTAAACGTATGTTAAAAATAAAATGTTAATAATTTTTTTTTGTTGTGAAACATAAATTAAGTAATTATACGTTTCATATAGCTACATATAGTGAAAATCATCTTCCGGTATCAGTGCAGCTGCCTCTGAAGCCCCAAAGCATGTCACATATGCTTTACATACAACATACATGTCAAAGCATGTCATATAACTGCATTAGGACCGGGAAATGGCTTTTTTATGCGTAAAAAATAGTGGCGAAAGCCACATGTTGTCCTAACGCAGCTACTTACGTTGCTCGAATCATTTAAGTACCACTAAAGTATCTGAACAAATTTTGACCAAGAAACTTAGCTTTTGTCATTATACCTATATCAGGAAAGTATTCCTGCTCAAACAGTCCGATAGAATTTGATAAGAAACGGTAAAAATAAGACGATTTTAATCGTATTTATCGGTCCTAGTTAAAGTGCGGATACCGTTACAATCTTATGTGATAAGATGTTATCGGATTTTTTCCATCGTAAAGATACGATAGAAATGTAATCTTCTGCGCAGTATAAATAGCCCGGGATGGTTTCCTGGTAGTTCAGGAGATAGAACTAGTATGACACCTTATGGCGAGGCGAAACATCTATACTTCCAGCGTCATACCAATTCTATTTCTTTCGCACTCATTGATGTTTCGCGTTCCCTCAAGGTCAAGCCAGGGAGACTCGATGGGAGAATACTCTTGGTCATTCTAATACTCTAAACCAGGGGTCTCCAAACTTTCCAGCCTTAGGGCCATACTGATTACTCCAGTAAGTTCCGAGGGCCAAAACCATATTATCATTGTTGCCGGTGGTAAAAAGTGAAATAGTCCAAAATCTGTCCGCGGGCCGAATGTGGCCCGCGGGCCGTAGTTTGGAGACCCCTGCTCTAAACTAATAATTGCGAGCGAGATGATTCATAGTTTTAATGCGCAACTTGCAAGTATCTTAGTTACGTCGAACAAGAACTAGTATACGAGTTAAAAGCAATCGTTCGAAAATAAAATTTCGTTGATTTACTCATAACTTCTCCCAATCGTTTCATACAGGAAAGAGAACAGTTCTCATTTGGCTTCCATAAAGGATACAGCCATCCCAGAGCACTAGACAATATTAGAGTAAGTGACATAATAGTTCAGTTAGCTCCATTCCGATGATATTCTATTCCCTTGAGAAAAAGATTTGGGTTAAAAGTTGAACGAACGGACGAACTGAAACTGTTATTTCATCGCAGGGATTTCAACCAAAAGCTTTCTTCCAATTAAATACGTTCTATTTTCATTGATTTGCTGCCCACATGAGATTGTAAATGAATATAAAACCGAGAGACCTCAAAATACGTGCACGAAAGATTCATGAAACTACGAAAATAGAAAATGAATAGTCTCTGACTGTAATGAATTAGTTTCAATTATCAGGTAAGTAGGCCATTGAAAACGTAATGATGTTTCTTGATGAATTAGTTTCAATTATTAGTTAAGTAGGCTATTGAAAACGTAGTGACGTTTCTTCCAACAATAATAAAGTTTTTATTTTTAATGTAACAGGAAAACGCAACGCTTAGGTCAAATAGGTATGTACAGTTCAATCAAACTTGTCTGTGACATCCATTTTGTTGTAGCGCCAAAAACGGCGCCCAGATTTTTTAGAACGATGGCGTTCCATTGCTTCTTCACAGAAACCTGTTTCCATAGTCATCGAGTAATCAAATAGCTGCCTCCTTTTTTTCTTCTTAAATTTTCGTTTAGTGATACCTAGACCTTTATAAACATCGGCGAAATCCGTACCGAGCAGTTTTTTCACTTTAGGTGTCAAGTTTTCATTTATATCATCATCAGTAGTTGAACACTTATCATAGTTATCGGATTCACTGAGAATTTCCTGTTTTTTTGTTTGCATTCGATCTTCGTTTCTGTAGTCATTTGTGATGGGTGTGTCAAAGAACATCTTCACTTTTGCAATCAGCAGTTTCAAAAGGTGCAGAAGCCCTGGTGCCTCTTTGAGAACCTCAGTAATGTAAGCTTCCACATCTAAGCACTTCTCAAATTTCGTATACAAGTTGTACAATAAAGTCCCGTTGAATAAATTACCGATAATTGGGGACTCGTACGGACATCCCAGCAAAGCGTTTAGATGACCAGCGTATTTCATACAATCTTGAAATTGCGAAAATGCGTGGACGATGGTAACGTTAAATTTCTGAGGAAATAGTCGAAGCTCTGGATCTATCATACATTTCGATATAAATACGGGAGCTGCAGCTAGACAATCATTCTCCGTCACGCCTTTGAGTGCCTCAATTACCGAGTCACTTTCGGTGTCTGTTGTCAGAAAATTATTTCTATTTTGCTTGGACTTTAATTTCCGTAAAGCGATTGGGTATATTTTTTTAAAAACTTTCAAATTTCGATGGTAGCCGATTTTTTGATCGCCTATGCCCAAAAGCATTGTAAAGAGTATAGAATGTAAGTGACACGAGTTTCGAGATACTTCATCAGACTGTCGCATCCAGTATACAACTGCCGCAACGTACACCCTCCACTCTGCTGGTATTTCCTCTATGAGATGCCTCTTATTTGATATTTCCAGGGTATCATTAAAAATTTGTGTTCTTATAATCATTGGTGTATCGCGAAGATCACTGAGTGCCGGAAATCTCGTAGTTTTAGTACAGCGAATCGTGTCTACGCGATGACGAACGAATGTCATTCCATCGCGTATTATGATGGACAAGGGGACAGCAGATTCTTCACGTCCAGCTACAAGCAGGCCATCGATAACTCTTACTATTTTTAAGCTTATTGCATTTGCACTGGGATATTGGAAATCTTCAATTTGTACTGACCCACAAAAGATCCTGTGACGCATCATATTTTCGAAGTACAGTGGAAAATCTGCAATACTGTAATGAACCGCGAACCAAGATGGCCAGGTACTGATAAATCTATTGTTCCATTCTTCTGAGTCATTCTGGACATCAGACGTTAGAAAAGTCTCCTCTTCTTCGTCTGAACTCGAGCACTGAGTGGCAACAATTTCATATTTCAGCCATAACTTTCTGGTCTCCGAAGTAATGATATTTTCCTGGAACTTGAATTTCTTCTGATGGCTTCCCGCATTCATTGCAGCCTTGTATTCCTCTGTGAATCTCAATGAGACTAGCATATCACACGGGAGGATTAGATAGCCATTGACTACGAGCTCTATGCTGTCCAATATTTTCTGTCGACGTTCTTCTGGCAGTTTGTTAAGTATCGCACCTACAGCATCATTGAGATTGTAATTTTTCAACCATTCAAAGATCAAATTTATTCTTCTCTGGTTTTGATTTGGGAATTCGGAGAAGTTGAAAAAATGTTTAAAGGTCGTACTATCTATGTAGTCATTTCCTAAAAAGACAGCTACGAGGGGAAGTACAGAGGAATCTAGCCCTGGAAATGTTCTCAATAGATTTTCAATCCGAAACAAATAACATGGTATTGCATATCCATTGCCTTGTGATTTTTTGTTGATTGTTCCAAGAGTATCCAAGGGTACGTACATAGAACCAAAAACAAAAAAATCTGAGTCAAAACTGAGCACCGGACAGTTCAAAACTTTGGCAACTCCAGCGATACCTGGATCAGCTTCAAGTACAGAACGTACAAGCTTTATACCTTTTAGTTTCAATACAGTCTCAAAGACTATTATGCATGCCATTGGTATTAATTTTTTTCTTTGGTCAGGATTTGAAGTATGATCTGCAGCAAGCTTCAGGGTCTCTTTCATATGCACATACTTGGTTTTCATCTTCTTTGGCTCCATTCCACCATCAAGGATTACCAGTGGTGTAACGTCACATTTAAGAAGGTCAATGAAAAAATTACTGACAGTTTCAGCGTATCTATCATGATCACCGCCGAACGCAGCATTAAATCCGGACGATGTACGTTTGTACAGCATGGCCGCTAAATTGTGACCATCGATAACGAGGTAACCACCATGCAACTCGTATGGCTCGTAGAAGTTGCGATTGCTGTTTATGTATCTTGTTAAGCCTCGAATACCCATTTTAGATAACTTTCAATGGTTGAGGCGAATATTTTGTTACACGAAAGCGCGGAGCCTTCGCGGTTTCGTGCATGAAGATTGCGGTCGATCCACGAGTTTCGATAAATCTGGCAGAACGCGTAATCTATGGATTTAAGATCAGAGTTGATATAAAGCCCGTAAATATTAAAAGTAATAATGATGATTCTTCTGTATCAAATAGCTTACGTCTTGCCAAATTATCAAGCGACAAAGTCAATTTTAAGAAATAACAATAAGTTCTTTGTTGTTCTTATCAAGCAGTTACCCGCCATAGAGTTGACAGAGATTATGTGCGCATAAGACGCAGTGTATGCATCGAACTACGTAGTAGGGATGGGCGATGTTTTTCGATTAATCGAAGCAGCCGATGTTTTGGCTCGATTAATCGATTATATTTCTTCGATGTTTTAGTCAGTCGATTAATCGATTTTCGATTTTTTTTCGGTGACATCGATAACGCCATATTGTCGTTTTCATGTAAGAGACCACGTATTATTGCGTCATATTGCGTATCGTAAATTGAAATTCTGGTGGACCGGCCGGCATCTGGCAACTTATTTGAAGTGAAAATAAAAAAATTTATATAATTACGCCCGGCTCGTGCGCGAGAAATTATAGAATCGAGACCAAGAACACACGAATAAAAAAGCCGAAATGAATGCTGATGAAGGTAAGTAATAAGATGTATATATTCGTCGAGTATATATCATAACCTCGACCACATAAAATTGCATGCGCTCGTTTATACTTTCGTACACAAAGGTACTACGGAGAGTGCTCGAGATTCACAACTGGAACCCCGAGTTCAGGATCAGCCATCTTCGTCTCGGCCAAATGATTTGAACACAACAAAGAGTGTAACAAAGTGAGTTTAATTTGTCATTTTTTACAAACTTACTTTTTCAAAAGGTCGCCTAAAACATTTTCTCACTCATTGATTTCTATTTCACAGTTCAAAGCAATCAAGTATTGCATGGAAATACTTTGAACGAAAGAGTCATCACAATTACCCGGAGGAGTGTTGTAGCTTCCGACGAATTGAAGAAGTTACAAATGCGAGATGGTAAAACCCACGGAACTGCATTGAAATTTATTCAAGATGTCCCTACAAGATGGAACTCGACGCTATGCATGCTGCAGAGATTCCTCACTCTCGAGGAATATGTTTATCCGGTCGTGTCGAAGTGCCCGAATGCACCCGACATGTTGAGATGCGACGAGATGCAGATGCTGAGAGATATAGTCTCGCTTATGAAGTTAGTAGAGCTCGCCATTACTGAAGTCAGTGGAGCGTTGTATCCAACATGCAGCGTCATCATCTCATTGGTACACTGCCTCAAAGACAGTATCCGAAGATACAAGCCTTTGACACAGTGCGGAAACGAGTTCCAAGAAAAACTCCTAGCAACGATTGATTGGCGATTCAAGGACTTCGAGTTCAACAAAATATTGGCTATATCGAGCTTACTGGATCCGAGATTTAAGAAGATCCACTTCCAGAGTGCCCTGGCTGCTTCAACTGCAATAACTTGGATCAATAATTTTATCAAGAACGACGAAGTTCAAATTACGAATACTACAGCAAAAGTACTCGAGGAACCGACTGAACAGCATAGTCTCTGGAGTCATCATGACCACTTGATTGCGTCCAAAGCTGACTCTAACAGGCATAGCGAAGATGTCAGTCTCGAAATACGTCAGTATTTGAGTCAGCCAAACATCAAGCGCCATGAAGACCCTTTTCAGTATTGGTCATCGATCGGAAAGAACGCGTTTCCGTCTCTCTACAAGTTGGCAGTGAAATATATCAGCATTGTCGGAACGTCCGTACCGTCTGAACGGCTTTTTTCTCAAGCTGGCGACATAAAAACGGACAATCGAAGCAGACTATCCGGTGAGCATTTAAACAAGCTGCTATTTCTCAGCTCGCTCTCGCGTGAAGATTGGAGTTTCGAACCGTCTTAGTTCCTCTTTCCTGGTGTATTATATATTCCTATATTTACGTAATCGAAGCCTGCAACTCCGTACTGTAATTCCTCTTTTGTAATATAATATATGTTAATATGTTCCTAGAAAAAATATGTGGTAAAGTATATAGACGTGTTACAGCTAAAAATGATTATTTTGTTATACCCGGAACCTCTCATTCATTTTCCTTTTTATTCATTTTCATCTCATTCCTCATTTTGTTATCAATGGCAATATAAATTTCGTATTGAAAGATCTTGTATTAAGAAATCTTCCATTTTTAGTATTGGTATAAATACTCATGCTTCGATAACAGTTTATTATTTTTTTCAGGTACACACACTTTGGACAGAACATAATACTGCATTGAACCCATAAATGATGACGATGGAGCGTTTTTATGATAATAAAGCTGTAATGACAATAAATTCTATGCTTTTTTTCGCAACTTTGTTCATCTCCAATCTTTGTACGAAAAATTGGCTCCCTTTCGTCTCCAGCAAAAGTTCTTTCCTTATCGCCAGCCACCCTTTTTCCTATTACCGTAATCGTACAAATCATACACTATGTTTCCACCGATACCGATAGGGTCAATTTGGGGTACGGCGTGAGTGCGAGAGGGACATACAAGTGAACCTTTCTCTCGCGATAGTCGCGATAGTCGATGACAGTGCACCCGTAGTATTCTACCCGCTTTTTTCGATTAATCGATTTGTCGATGTTTTTAAGAAAATAATCGATTTCGAACATCGATACATTTTTTAAAAATCGATTTTTGAAACATCGATTTAATTTAGAACATCGCTCATCCCTACTACGTAGTCGAACATCTCAGGGACCCTGACGCGGCGCACCGACCAATCAACAGTCAGGCAGCGTGTGACGTCTCTCACTACGCCGCGCGCTGTTCAAACGTTCAAAGTACAAAATAAATTAATGCAATTATTAGCCGTACTATTATTTCTGTGTACTCTTAATCCATGAATAAAATGTTTGTTTTCATTAATTATTGAAATTGTCGATCTTTTTATGTGTCTTTTATTAGTATTTTTAAGATATCCATGACGTTGTAGCGGTTTTTCAGTAAGAGTCGGGAAAATAAATCTTGGAGTTTCAACGACATGGATACTTAATAGGTCTTATAACGAAATTTTTCGTTTTTGTCTTTTTGTCTCAACAATTCACTTTTCAAAAGTTAATCGTCGCGAGAAAAAAACCACGAATTGACTAGCTCGAGATTCAAACCTGTTATTTTTGTATTGTCAGTCTGGAACACTACCACTGCGTTACCCAGCTTCTCCAGTATTCGATATTGCACTATTAATATCACTTTTCCGTGCTGACGTTAACCCTTCGCGGTCACCCGGGATCAAAATGACCCCAAGCGCAACTTTAAGCTGGAATTACTGTAAGTTATTGGCGCCCGAGGGGACTGGCCTCCCCTCTAACGGTGCTTTGGGGTTTCCTTTGTAAGAAGAGACTAGGGTCGGCCGAATCGCGACAGCCGTTCCTTCGTGGCAGTCGATCCTAGAAGACCGTGTGATCTGCTAGGTATCGAAATAAATACCTGTTTTGAAACGCCCACTATGGAGTTATTTTTTCTCGTAAACAATGATATCTCAAGAGTATCATCCTAAAATTTTATGAAAATATATTAAAAATTGCCAGAGTTATGATTTTTTTTACGTAAAAATGGTTTTTTTACGCATTGCCTCCTTGCTGATTGTTTCGCCATTTTTTAAATTTCAAAATTCTTTGCCATGATATTCTCATTCTGAAAGGTTCAAACAAATATCCCGAAGTTTTACGAGTCGTTCGGAATGATACTGGCAGTGCGGCAATCGTTTAAACATAGCTGGGGTCATTGCAACCCCCTGTGACCGGCGCATTATTTCCAGAACGTGTGAGAACCTCGGAGGGTTAATATCGTTAATCATGTGCATTTTCCCACATCAGCGCATAACTGCTTTATGGCAGTATAACCTGTCATTTTATAAATTCTGTTTTGCGGGGAAAGAGCTTCCAGTACTGTCACGATACCCTACACGTGATCGAAGTATACACTGAGAAAAGAATTTATTTAATATTAACAAATCTTGAGTTGGATATAGCAAAATAAATGTTTCATTATTATAGCTAAATTAAATTCGAGCCAAAGAAGATTTTTCAATTGTTAGAAAATGTTTTCTAGCTTTATTTTACGCAAATCAATATTATTTAGCCCAACTAAAATTTGGTAATGATAACTAAACATTTATTTAACCATATCCAACTCTAGATTTGTTAACATTAAATAAATTGTTTTCTCAGTGTACTTGCCTTAATGATGCAATCACAATTCAAATATTGTTTCGTATGCGTCTAGCAGGATCAGACGAATCAAAAAGTGTAGACCTTGGTCTTTTTGTCACGACAATGTATTGTCAAAAAGTGAAAATGAAGTGATAGTAATGCACTATTCATTTGCTGACGGCTTCAAAATTAGTGAGCGTTTTATATGTTTCTTTAATTTCATTATCTATTTATTTATACAATATTATACACTATTTACATATATTCATTAAATAATCTTTCATAAATCATTTCATAAAAGCCCGCCCGGTGGCTGCTGTCAAGTGGGTGGGGCGAGTCAGCGTAAAGCGCAATCGAGACGAGATTTGTCACGAACATCGCAAGCCTTCCCCTGTCGCGCCTAGCACTGGCAGCGTGGTGGGGGCAGTAAGAAAATACTCCTACCTCGCCGGCCGGGATCACTGCTCAGGGTGCCTCCCCATGCCGCGTAACTTGCGTACGCGTAAGATAATCTTAACCAATCGGAGCACCTTATCTAGGGATTAAGGTATCCACTATTCATTTTACGCTTTTACGCTGTTATGCTTACACCGAAACCAACTTTTCGCGGAACTACGTCGCTGCATGTGTATTAGTGCGTCTGTGTATTTACAGCTATTTGTTTTGAACAGTTTGACACGTAGGCACAGCCGGTATGTGTCTCATTATTGAATAGCACTCGATATTAAACAAGTTATAAACTATGAGTTAATCATAGCTTATAACTTATTTCTTATTATATTTATTATAATGAGTTATAGGCTTTGAGTAACATAGCTTATAACTTATAACATAGCTCTGTATCAACTCATGGTAGTGAGCTCATAACTCACTGTATGTAACAATCTCGACTGTAATTTCTCAAAAATACAGAATAAATATATATTGAAGCCAGTTTTCCTACGACCAATTTATATTGAGACTGATCTGTGTTGATGAGTTCAAATTTATTTACAATGAATTCTGATTTGGCATTAATCACCATCTGGAAACGGTATGAAAAGTGGAAGCTATGGACTTATCAAACGCTTGAACAGAGAAAAGCTGGTCGACGCCAGTTACAAAAACTATTTGCACTGTATCAACTCATGGTAGTGAGTTATGAGCTCACTCATGGTAGTGAGTTATGAGCTCACTACCATGAGTTGATACAGTGCAAATAGTTTTTGTAACTGGCGTCGACCAGCTTTTCTCTGTTCAAGCGTTTGATAAGTCCATAGCTTCCACTTTTCATACCGTTTCCAGATGGTGATTAATGCCAAATCAGAATTCATTGTAAATAAATTTGAACTCATGAGTGAGTTATGAGCTCACTACCATGAGTTGATACAGTGCAAATAGTTTTTGTAACTGGCGTCGACCAGCTTTTCTCTCGAAGGCTTTTCGACTCAGCCTTGGAAAAACACTTCTAAGGGGTGAAATTGGCCTTCAAAGTTGGGGGTGATTATGCAGTTTCACCCCTGCAAATGAACTTTTTTCTTTAACTTTACGTGGAATTTTTATTGACTTCAATGAGGAGTATTTTGGTTTCTGTTTCATTAAAATCGGTTGACGCCTTCTGGGTGAAACTGCATAATCACCCCTCGACATGCCTTATTTTGAAGGGCGATTTCACCCCTTAGAAATGTTTTTTCGCCGATAAAAAAAATACGTATCTTTTAGTTTTCGATGCTCTACAACATACGTGAGTTTCATCAAAATCGGAGGGCACCAAACAATCGTTCCTTGTTAGTGGATTTTGTGTTGACGGAAGAGACATTGTTACGCTGAATTTTCCGGAAGTGAACCACGAACGATTGTGCATTGAAAGACTTATACGTACCGCGCATCTATAAGACTTCGCTGCAGGAGCACGAGCACGGGAAGGATTGAACTAAAACTGGGGGAGACGCGCCTTCAGAAAATAACTTCAACGCCGACGGTATTCTGGATCATCAATCAACGCGAGAAGTCTACAATCGATCGTTGTAACAGCGCCCGCCGCTTCAAGACCATCGAGAATAACCAGGATTGTATGCGAGCGCTGAGTTAAAGTAAGTTTCGAATTTCATAGTGTAACGTGGCAGAATATTTAGGCTGCGTCCTTCTCGCTCAACGGATGCCTACACGATCCCGCAGGGTTGTAGGGGGTGATTTTCAGGTCTTATTTATTATTTATTTTTATTTTTTTTTCTTGTTTTATTTTTTTTTATATACATAATGCGATTTATACGACCGGAGGGACGATGGGAGAGTACCAAGAAGAGGAGAGCTTCGGGATTCGGCCTTTTATCTGAACCGACATTTCATACCTTTCCCGGTCGGGATGTATCATTATCCCGCTCGACGTACTAAAGGATACGCGGCTTTCTATTCTCAGCCGCCGTCGGCCCACGGAAATGTATATATCTCAGGGGATCATCTGCTGGACTACGCAACGCTGGTATTGTCTGTCGCTAATTTATACATCGGCCAGCTGAGGCGCTAGTCGCGGTCAGCGTGCGACACCGGTTCCCCCAATTAATTGAGTTTAGCGGGTTAAGTGGGGATCATAGTTCACGGGCACGCGTGCCGGCAGGACCTCGGGGCTTTTTTCCCGGTGACCGTTGAGCGAACCAGACGTAGCGTACTTTCTATCGGTATCCCGCTCTATTTTTCGAAGTCCCACAAATTATTATCGAGGCAAGGACTAGAGGGTGGTTCCTCAAGCCAGCATCAGAACGCTAAACGACCAACTTTCGTAACTCGAGGAAGATCAGGAGGAATCATCCAACATCTTTCGAGGTTCCCCGGATTTCGAGAAACAACGCATCGTCATCGTCCCGGTGAGCTCTTCTCCCTTCTACGGTCTTTTGTTAATATTTATCGTTCTTTCCGTTTATTATTATGTTCATGGACTTACGTATTCTGAATTTAACTGAAATTGGTCACCCCTGCGACTCTCATACACTACGTGCAGAGTATTAATTTGTATCGGGAACCGCGGCGTCGCACAGTGGACGCAGAGCCCGAAATCGTGGCAGTAAATACAAATAACCTCCGATCGGAATGAAAATTGGTATGCAGGGGTTTTTAAGGTCGCTGATTACGAATCTGAAAGCTAAATTATTGTAAACAAAATGGCCGATCCAATATGGCGGACATGGATGTTAAAAAGGTGTCCGATCTTGACAAAAATTGGTATATGCGGGTTTTTAGGGTCGCTTATTACGAATCCGAAAGCCAAATTATTGTAAACAAAATGGCCGATCCAATATGGCGGACATGAATGTTAAAAAGGTGTCCGATCTTGACAAAAACTGCTATATGTGGGTTTTGAGGGTCGCTCATTACGAATCCGAAAGCCAAATTATTGTAAACAAAATGGCTGATCCAATATGGCGGACAAGTATGTTGAAAAAAATTAAAAATTTTCAAAAAAACTCCCTCCTGCCGTACCACTCAAAAAAGGATGAAATAATTTACTTATTTAGTATGACGTTTTCGTATACAATGATATATAACTTGCATTAGTTATTTGAATTTTAATTATTATAATTGAATTGAACAAAATTGATATACGCGGGTTGTGAAAGTGACTGATTGCGAATCAGAAAGCCAAACAATAACGTAGCGAAATTATCGTTCAAATTATCCTTTATAATAAGATATAATTCTTTCCTCGTCAAATGTACTCCTTCGTAATGGGACCCTGTAATAAAGACATAAAATTGTATAGAATTTGTGTTGAAGGATCAGAACAAAATTTTAATGAATTTTAATTATTGTAACAAATAAGTAGCCGCAATAATTATTCGTATTTTTTTTTGAAAAGTACATAAAAAACAACAGTTATGAAAAAAAAATTGAATTTAGACTATTATGAAAGAAGTTATGAGCAAAAAAACATAAACAAATATTTTTTGAACGGGTGACCAAAAACATCTCAAAATGTACCAGAAGCCGATTTTTGATGAGTACATGAAAATATGACAAAATCAAGGGAAAAAAAATTGAACTGTCCGATTTGGCGTGGAATGCCCCATATATACCTATATATAAAATAAAAATGTATCAAATATAAATAAAATGTGACGATTCAAATTAATTACTTTAGTATATACTTACATATATATGTATTGTTGTATGTCTACAAAAATAGATATATAAATGATTTACTTGAATTTGTATTTTGTATATATATATTATATATGGTATATGTATGGATATAGTCCTATTGCTCAAGTAGCAGCTGTTCAATGGCCCCATGGCATGGCGTATGGCCCCGCGCGCGCGTGCACGGTCGGCAACCGCCTGTTTTACGTTGCCAAAAACCATAACAGACAAAGTTAGGCAGCTCTAGGCAGCTAATTCCTGTTAATTTCGCAAGCTTATATAATAAACTAAAAGCCTAGACATTGGCTGTCGCAGAATATGGCAGAAAGTATAACTTTTCGGATAGTTGAAAATATAAGTTTACAAAATTCTTTCACTTTATTTATGCAGTAGTTTATACTACACTTCAATAATTTACATATTTATTTTAAACTCAACCAATGTAAAAATATCTTCTACATACCTCCAGAAGTCGTATCCATGTCTCCGGATTGATTTAAAACACTTCACTTTAAAGTTATCGATTTTATAAGTCACGGTAGTTTTCGCTCGTTCAGCGCGCGATGCGAACACTCGTCTCGAAGGCTAACTTCCAACTGACGCAGCGACGAAGGTATACGGTGAAAAAGGTTCCCCTTTTACAATTTAACGCAGCCATTAGTCCTCTACCTGACTGCCTGCTCAAATATCCCGATTGTAAAAATTTTTTTCTGACTTTTCTGCCACGATTTCGGGCTCTGCGTCTACTGTGCGTCGGTAGCATGTAACCTCGAGATCGTGTAGCGGATAAAAACCGGGGAAAAGTCATTATATTAATCGATTAATTTTGTTGACGGTTAAACCGTGTGCGCGTTAGGCCGTTATCCCGGAGTGTTTTGAATTTGTTGATTGGTTATGTCTGGGATTGGAACGGAATAGACCGTGTCACCGGTTTTGACCAGATTATAGACTTTCATTCGGATGAGTTAATTTGAGTTTTCTTGCGTCTCGATTTGGAAGATCGTGCGCGTGTTAGTACGTCGTCCCGTTGGGAACTTGATATTGAAAAGACTTGCACGTTATAGACCGCGTCGCGTACCGTTCGCAGTAATCGGCGTTTCTCTGTTGTATTTATTATTTATTATTTATTATTTATTATTTATTATTTATATATTTTATTCAACCCACGAGGTACGGATCGAGAATAGCAGTCTCACATTAATTATTTTATTATTGTAATTATTCTTTATTATTATTGAATTACTAAACATTATTTATCCGGTATCTGATATCTTACGTACCGCAGCAAATTCCGGCGGTTTGACTTTTACACGGCATATTTTATTCGGAATTGTAATAGCCAGCCGTGGGTCGCTTCGCGTACGTGACCTCTCAACGTCCCGTTGTTTTGGTTTTGTTGAAAATATGTGGGATTAGCTCGGGATAGGCCGTATCGCGGACGGTGAACAAGGACTACCAGGCATTGAAAAGGTATCGATGAATATGATTGGAAATTAGAAGTAGGCGAGATCGGCTATACGACATATGCCGTGTATGGGAGTGAGTGAGAGCGTGGGATAACTGCTGCCGTTGAAGTGAAGATTAAAACTAAGATACCTAACTAAATTTAGAAAATTGTTAACACGAGAGACTGATTTTACGGGACATTTTATTTGAATTCTAAATTGTTGTTTATTGGAAATTATCATCAGGTCGCCAGAAATAAAGAAGTTTGTAAGTTCCGTACTTGCTGTGGTTGTCTAAATTATTTACTGCAATTATTTTATTTGTTTATTTATTATTTATTTAGTAGCCTACCTTCCTGTTTCTCGTTTGACGTATTTATTGATCTTGTTTTATTATTTGTCCGCGTTCCTTAATTTTAATGACTTATTTTTATTAATGGATTTTATTCGTATCTTATCTTTATTTTTTTATCTTAGTTGACTTATTAGTGGCTTGACAGTCCGAACCACCCACTCTGCCTTGAACAGCTGTAGCTGGCCTGGGTTGAGACTGGTCATCCAACTCTGTATTTTTTCCTTCCGGCGCACAGTAGACGCAGAGCCCGAAATCGTGGCAGAAAAGTCAGAAAAAAATTTTTACAATCGGGATATTTGAGCAGGCAGTCAGGTAGAGGACTAATGGCTGCGTTAAATTGTAAAAGGGGAACCTTTTTCACCGTATACCTTCGTCGCTGCGTCAGTTGGAAGTTAGCCTTCGAGACGAGTGTTCGCATCGCGCGCTGAACGAGCGAAAACTACCGTGACTTATAAAATCGATAACTTTAAAGTGAAGTGTTTTAAATCAATCCGGAGACATGGATACGACTTCTGGAGGTATGTAGAAGATATTTTTACATTGGTTGAGTTTAAAATAAATATGTAAATTATTGAAGTGTAGTATAAACTACTGCATAAATAAAGTGAAAGAATTTTGTAAACTTATATTTTCAACTATCCGAAAAGTTATACTTTCTGCCATATTCTGCGACAGCCAATGTCTAGGCCTTTAGTTTATTATATAAGCTTGCGAAATTAACAGGAATTAGCTGCCTAGAGCTGCCTAACTTTGTCTGTTATGGTTTTTGGCAACGTAAAACAGGCGGTTGCCGACCGTGCACGCGCGCGCGGCGCCATACGCCATGCCATGGGGCCATTGAACAGCTGCTACTTGAGCAATAGGACTATATCCATACATATACCATATATAATATATATATACAAAATACAAATTCAAGTAAATCATTTATATATCTATTTTTGTAGACATACAACAATACATATATATGTAAGTATATACTAAAGTAATTAATTTGAATCGTCACATTTTATTTATATTTGATACATTTTTATTTTATATATATAGGTATATATGGGGCATTCCACGCCAAATCGGACAGTTCAATTTTTTTTCCCTTGATTTTGTCATATTTTCATGTACTCATCAAAAATCGGCTTCTGGTACATTTTGAGATGTTTTTGGTCACCCGTTCAAAAAATATTTGTTTATGTTTTTTTGCTCATAACTTCTTTCATAATAGTCTAAATTCAATTTTTTTTTCATAACTGTTGTTTTTTATGTACTTTTCAAAAAAAAATACGAATAATTATTGCGGCTACTTATTTGTTACAATAATTAAAATTCATTAAAATTTTGTTCTGATCCTTCAACACAAATTCTATACAATTTTATGTCTTTATTACAGGGTCCCATTACGAAGGAGTACATTTGACGAGGAAAGAATTATATCTTATTATAAAGGATAATTTGAACGATAATTTCGCTACGTTATTGTTTGGCTTTCTGATTCGCAATCAGTCACTTTCACAACCCGCGTATATCAATTTTGTTCAATTCAATTATAATAATTAAAATTCAAATAACTAATGCAAGTTATATATCATTGTATACGAAAACGTCATACTAAATAAGTAAATTATTTCATCCTTTTTTGAGTGGTACGGCAGGAGGGAGTTTTTTTGAAAATTTTTAATTTTTTTCAACATACTTGTCCGCCATATTGGATCAGCCATTTTGTTTACAATAATTTGGCTTTCGGATTCGTAATGAGCGACCCTCAAAACCCACATATAGCAGTTTTTGTCAAGATCGGACACCTTTTTAACATTCATGTCCGCCATATTGGATCGGCCATTTTGTTTACAATAATTTGGCTTTCGGATTCGTAATAAGCGACCCTAAAAACCCGCATATACCAATTTTTGTCAAGATCGGACACCTTTTTAACATCCATGTCCGCCATATTGGATCGGCCATTTTGTTTACAATAATTTAGCTTTCAGATTCGTAATCAGCGACCTTAAAAACCCCTGCATACCAATTTTCATTCCGATCGGAGGTTATTTGTATTTACTGCCACGATTTCGGGCTCTGCGTCTACTGTGCGGCGCGACAGCGCCTGGCGCCCATCTCGAAAGAGAAAATAAAAAGGAAGGAAAAAATAACTTGGACCAGTCATAGGTAACGTGGTGCGTTGAGACACAAATTTATCGTTACAATAGAAACTGGCGACTCTTTTGTGATAAGACTTTTCCGCAGTTATCATTCTGCGCACGATAAATAAAAAATAGGGAGTTGTAATTGCCTTATCCTCCAAATAACGCAATTGAGTAATTTTGTGTGTTCAACGCCGAAAGAACCACTAGCATTGAACGCTATGTCCAGTTCAAAGTAACAAAAAGAGACACGGCAAATAATAGAGTCTCGTTACTATATGGTATATGAAAAAAAATATATATATATAATTTTTTCATTTTCATAAAATCTGCATACAATTTACAAAAAGTTCTCGGGTTATAAAAATCTTTGAGACACACAACATCGCTCAACTAAGCGTATACACATATATATCTAAATAAATATTGTAATATAAAATATTGTAATTAGCAATATATTTGTGAGCATTCTCCGATGAGAAATAGAATACAAACACACTACTCGACACTTAGTTCAGTCAATTGAAAAATTTGCAAACTTTGAGAGCAAAAATTCGATCAGTAATAGATATCCATCGACACTACGAAAATCAAAAAGTAATGTCAACACCAGAAAAGAGTATATCTGGAAGGAGTATCATAATTCAGGAGATACCCAAACACGTGAAAGAGCTTCGGAAAGAACTTTCGCGCATTCTATTCAGCTATTATTTCTATTATAAAATTTACCCCGAGTGGAATCTTAGAATAGACCTAGCGACATTAAAAAAATCCGAGCACATCAAACCCGCAAATTGGGAAAATCCGAACAACCATGCATACTTATTAGCGTATCATGGAGCATCTCATGCACTGGATTACATTCTTGTAATCACGGGAAAAAAGAGCATCGAGTAAGTTAGCGAACAAAACCTTGCAGTAGCAGTGCTACCAGAAAACCGAATTGCTACTTTTAACCCCAGAGGAGTAGAATCCGAAGCATCAAGTATTTGGGAACTTAAACCACCTCGTAAAAAACAATTAACCGAAAATTCCAAAACTTTGAAAGAGCTTGAAGACGCAAAACAGACTAACTCTCAACTCGCGTTCTGAATAAACAAGTACGTGGACGAAGGACTCACACTGAAAGACAGAGCAATAGAAGAAGTAAAATATCGAGACACGGGAATTAAACAATTGCAGCAGGCACTTGCAGAATCAGATATCAAGATAAAACACTTAATGGAAAAAACCAAACAACAAAAGGAGCAGATTGCTCAATTTACTGTAGAGAAACTAGAACTCGAAAGAAACCTACTCGAGTTAAAAACCGAAGTAAGCAATTTACAGAAAAAATACGATCTTAACCTCGCACTTGCGAAACAAACAAGCCAAGCGAGTACAGAACAGAACAGCCTCATACACACGCTTGAAAACCGAAATTCGCATCTCGAGAGTCAATTCACAAAAGTTTTGCAAGAGAAGAACGTAGAAATCGCGAAAAAACACGACGAAATATACGAACTCGGACAGATTTTACAATACACTCAAACCGAAAAGCAAGCATCAGACAGTAAAACCTCAAAACAAGGAATCGAGCTAAAACACTCGAGAGACTAATTGAACGCTACTAATATCCAAATCCAAACCTGTCAGGAAAAAATCGGAACTCTCGAATATATAAATTTTTCGCTACGATCCTAAATAATAACTCAACAAGAGTACCTCGATAAAGAGCCCATTGAAACACAAGATCACTTCAAAACGCTTCAAGAACAAAACGTCGAGACGCAAAGGCAACTAATTATCGACAAAAAAAAGAATTATAACACTCAATTCGAACAACAATTTGAAGAAAAGATACAGGAACTCAAGAGAACGGAAGATAAATTTAATTACGAATTTCATCAGGGTTTTCTACGAGAACAAGAGCTGCTACAAAAATCTACAGTTGACTCGCAAATTGCGATTAAACAAAAAGATCAGCAGATTACAGATCTGCATTCTGAGATAAACAATCTGAAACAAATACACCGACAAAAAATGGCTATTCGCACAATAACCGAGGCCCGAATGAACGATTACGAAATGGAAACACTGAGGAAGGAAAATTCTCAGCTTCAAGAAGAATTGATCCAAGCGCGAAACTAAATGAGAAAAATGGAGGCTACTATGGAGAGACTACTACGGACACAAGAATTTCAACATAACGAAAGTCAACGTGACCACAACAGAAGACCATCGAATAAAGGGGATCACAACTAAAGTAATCCACCACCGGAAGGAGATCCAGGAGACGAGTATCCTGATGACTTCGCTGATGGTGATGGGAGTGAATTTAACAACAGAAGAAACGATCCATTCAGACGACGAAGAGAATTCCCACCTCGGGACCTACTTCCGAACGAAAATGCACCAGCGAAGGAAACTATAGATATAGTGCCTATCTTCACTGGGGACATAAGAGAAGGATCGGTAAACATTTCGGAATGGGTATCGAAAGTCAACCGAGCACGATACTAGACAATTCCAGGCCAACATGGACTTCTTTTGGAAAAAATATTAACAATGAAAATCAAAGAAAGAGCATAAAGCTGCATATCGACCGTAGACATCAGCACGTACGACCAATTGAAAGATGTATTAGTGAAACGAGTTAACCCGATAAAATCATCCTTACTGCTTAGAATGAGATGACAGCATGCGTCCACACTCAAGGGACGATCCAGGAACACAACACCAGATTTCGTAAAATTTATACATCTTGGCTAAACGCGAAATGACTCGAATTAAAACAAGCTCATCAAACCGATGAAGCAATCACCATCTACTTGCAGATATCTGACAAAGACGTTATTCAGACTTATCTACAGAATCTCAAGGAAGACACACGAGCATATCTCCGAACGAAAGATATCTATTCGCTCGCGCAAGCAGAAACGACTGCTCAGGAACACGAAGATTTCAAAAGAAGTATTCAAAGACAGCGAGGAATCTTTCACGAGTCTCACCATCAACGGAGACCGGAACAATCGAGATCCTCGCACGAGAAACCGAGATCCAATAATAAGCACGAGAAGAAGAGCTTCTTCTCTATGAACAAACCGAACGTTTACCACACCAAGTGTGCATCTTCTCATGAACAGGAAGAGGAGCAGGTGCAGATGACAGAAGAAGAACAACAGTACCAGACTGATATCCGACAATTCAACCTCGATTAAATAAATACTATGGATGAAATAAGAAAGGCGCTTGAGTACGTCATGGTAATAAATCGCCCGGACAGAGAGTGCACTTACTGCAATCGGCGCGGACACACTGAAATGTACTGCAACCAGAAGAAGGAAGATACAGGTATACCAAGCCCATTCAACAAAAAGCACGGACAGAAAAAGAAGAAGTTTCAGAAGGAGAATCAAAATTTTCAGAAGACTCCAAATCAAAAGAGACCTCCTCAACAGAAAGTGAACGTGACGAACGAAGAAGGAGAAAACACAAGCGACGACGAGAGCATTTGCGACGAGAGTGCATTTCAACAATAGATAAAGGACATGTATTCGTGGCAAAATTCGACTTAGACCAAGCGACATTCATAAATTTAACAACTCTAATAGACACAGGAGCATCTATTAACATTGTTAAAGAACACCTTGTGAAAGCGAAAAATACCATCAAAAAGCTGATTACCTTCAAAACCGGAAAAAAGACGAACAAAACGCTCGGATATATGTACATTCATCAAATGCAAAGGTAATCTGAACGACAGACATGACAAGTTCCACATAGTTCGGTCCGACTATCCGATACGAGAGGATGCTTTGATAGGAACGCCGTTCATCTTATTACAACGACATGATGATTGACCTACCTCGAGAGAGGATGAGAGTCAATAATAAATACCAACGAATAGAACCGTTTGAAATCACCGTCCCCGCGAGACAATTCATCACTATCCCCGTCGAAGTAGAAAAACAGAAGGAATGCCTCAAGGAGAGAGCATTCACTAGATGAAAACGGAATCGTAAACATTCCGTTAGCCAACGAAGGAAAAAAGAATTTAACTTTTCAGACAAGAAACATACAAATTTTCGAAGTAAAGCCAGGACTGACCACCAAGAAAATTAACCAGAGTAGGAAAAGAATCAAAGAACTGAAAGCCAAGACAAGATTAGATCACATGCGAAGCGCCAAAGAAAAAAATGAAGTTTGGACAATTATACAAAATTACGCCGATCTGTTCCAACTCGACAACGACGAGCCACCAAGTATTAAGCTCGTGGAACACGTGATGGTCATCGACCAATCGACAAAACCGATTAATATTAAGTCTTACAGATCACCCAAAGTCCACCAAAGTGAGGTTGACAAAACAGTGCAAGAACTACTGAAAAAGAGAACTTCAATTCAACACTCGCAATTACCATTCAATGCACCTATTTGGATTGTACTGAAGAAGAAGGATGCATCAGAGAAAGCGAAGTGGAGAATGGTTATCGATTATAGAAAATTGAACGAAAAAACGGCTCAGGATTCATATCCCCTGCCAGTCATCGAAGACATTCTGGATGACTTAGGAAAAGCATCAGCTTTTTCTGCATTGGATTGAGCGCAGGATTCCACAAAATACTGATGGAAGAAAAATCGAGAAAATACACCGCTTTTAGCACTCACCAAGGACATTTCGAGTACCTACGAATGCTCTTCGGATTAAAAAATGCACCCGCGACATTTCAACGAATGATGAACACCGCATTGAAAGAGTTGATAGGCAAAATTTGCTTCGTATATCTCGACGATATAATAGTTTTCGGGAAAACGATGGAGGAACATAATAAAAATCTGACAATCCTCTTCAATCGATTGAGAGACACCAATCTGAAACTTCAACCAGATAAGTGCGAATACATAAAGCCGGAACTCGAATATTTGGGACACATCATCACGCCTGACGGAGTAAAACCGAATCCCGTAAAATGTAAAGCCGTAAAAGAATTTCGAACACCCAAAATACCGAAGCAGATCAAATCATTTTTAGGCCTCGCAGGGTACTATCGGAAGTTTATCCCAAAATTTTCAGCAATCGCTAAGCCGTTGACCGATCTCACGAAAAATTATCAGATGGATAAAACCAAATCCGTAATATGGACAGACAAATGCCAAACGGCGTTTGACACACTCAAAGAAATTTTGATCAACGACTCTGTATTAAAATATCCGGATTATACAAAGAAATTCGTGTTGACGACAGACGCGTCTAATCAAGGATTAGGAGCCGTCTTATCACAAGAAGGACATCCTTGTTCTTATATATCAAGAACATTGAATAAAGCTGAAGTACGAATATTGTTTTTCGACGTTTCTCCACGGGAACCTGAGTACATGGATATAAAGAAAATGATATCTGAAAGCCACGGAACTAATTTGAGCTCGCATTTTGGAGAATATAAACCGATACAAAGAGTAAAAGAACACATGGAATGGGACCATCTCGAGGAGGACGTGAAGGATTACATAAAAAATTGTAAAATTTGCGAGAAATTCAAAGCTGTAAGAAACCGAGACATAGTTCTGGCTATCGTACCCGAGCTGCCAGACAAACCTTTTGAAAAAATTGCATTAGACATATTTGGCCCACTGCAAAGAGCGCGATCAGGTCACGAGTATATACTCAGTATACAGGATTGTTTAACTAAATATCTCGTGTTGTGCCCGCTCGAGACTAAGTCAAGCTCGGAGATTGTTCAAGCACTAAACGATGACTTCGTGTTGATCCATGGAGTCCCCAATGTTTTCCTTACAGATCAAGGACAGGAGTTTAATTAAAAATTAATGCAAGATTTCGAACAGTTACACGGTATATCTCATATAAAAACCACCGCATTCCACCCTCAAACTAACGGAAGCATCGAAAGAATGCATGTCTTGCTGAAGGAGTCAATCAAAACTATGTGCGAAGGACACATCGATAATTGGAAAGATATATTCAAATTAATAGCTTTCACTTATAACAGTTCCAGGCACAGTGCAACTGGATATCGACCTGACGAATTAGCATTCAATAGAAAACTCAGAAAACCATCGAGCCTACCTCATAAGAAATCATTAACATACGATGATTTACTGAAAAAATGGACACTTACACACGATGCTATACTCTCAGAAGCACACGAACGATTGCGCCTGAGACAAGAGCAAACAGCCGAAAGACTCAACAAACATAAAAATCGAACAGACTTCGATCACATTAAAATAGGACAGACAGTTTGGCTTCACAACGAAAGTAAAAAACATAAGCTCGACCTCGAATGGCTAGGACCATACGAAGTTATAGAGTTATACCCGGACAAATCTAACGTTAAGATAAAAATTAATAATAAAACTAAAATAGTTCATTTAAATAGAGTAAAGGCATTCGTTTCAGATGACGAACACAATGAAAATGTTGTTGATGGCAACGATCGCATTGGCCTTAATTAACAGCGCTTTTTCCATTGAACTGGTAACCCTTGGGAACACTTTATTTATCGAAGGATATCAATCATACGTATTGACCTACAGTGAAGAGATGAAATTCACAATAATCATAGACCTTAAGAGTATTCACAAAGCTTACGCGGAAATTAAACGACAGGTTGGCCAGTATAAAGCGTTGCCGAACTGGCCTGAAGAAATGGTTAGTCCTATCAATCAAAAATTCAATAAACTGAGAAACCAAATTCAAATTTGACAACATTGAGTCACGGAATCACGGATAAAGACGATGCCTCTAACGGGAGTTCGCCTATCAGAGAAATAGAGAGGTTCGAAGACGCGAAACCATACCAAACGTTGGGAGCAATAACACCCGCTTGTAGTGAATACACTTGCTTACACGCAGAAAAGATAATTCTAAACCTTCAGACAAAGTTCTTACTACTCAATAATAGCAAAAACACACCGGAAAACTGAAAAAAGGTAATATAATACCTACACTCCAAAGTCTAGAGAAAATTAAAAAGCATGTTACGAAAACGGTAAATCCGGAATATCTTCCAGTTTGAATTGTAAAGTCTCAAAGAAAACGAAAAGGAGGACTTTGTAACTTCTGAGGAAAAATCCTAAAATTCTTCTACGGAATTCCTACTATCGAAGACATAGAACGAATCTACAGTAATATTCAAAACATGACAGACTCAGTAAATATTATAAAAATCTCAGTTCAGAAACAGTCCGGGGTCATTCAAAAACTCGCAACCGAAATAGGAAATTCCATTGCCGACCTGAAGGAAGCACAACTCGGACTCAGGCTATGCATTTTCACTAATGTCATGCATCGATATTTTGTTTGTCGACGTAAGTAACGTAATTTTGGCTTTAGAAACAAAAGCAGTGTTGCCCCAATTGGTGGAGCCGAGCACCGTTCTGAAGATGATCGACCGATTGCTGAATGAGTCGAAAAACGACCACGTGTTCAATTATTTTAACGACACTAGAACTCAACACTTCATAGATATTGCGGATAGAACGATACTACTGAGAAAAGACAATCTGATATTCGAACTGACTATTCCGAAACTAGAAAACGACAAATGGGACTTGTATAACATGTAACGTGGCAGAATTTTTATACGCTATTTAATTATTTATTTATTTATTTTTTTGTTTTATTTTTTATATATATATATTACAACTTGTACGACCGGACGGAGGAGAGCACCGCATTTGCCGATGGCTGGCCTTTGGATTTGGCATCGACTTTTTGCATCGACAGACTGGTTACATCTTTATCTATGGGGAAATATTAGGGTCCCGCTGGATGTTAATAGATTAGCTATACGCCGCTATCTATTGTCGGCTGGCATGTAATAGCGACAATCCATCGGTCGTTTGGGGTTCACCGGCCGGACGGAGCTACACGTCCCGAGGGTCGGTTGTTAATTTTATGCGTCGTCCAACTGAGGCGCTAGTCGCGGTCAACGTGCGACACAGTTTCCCCCAATTAACCGAGTTTGACGGGTTAAGTGGGGATCATAGCTCACGGGCACGCGTGCCGGCAGGACCTCTCACCTCAGGGCTTTTCCCCGGGGGCTGTCGAGCGAGCAAGACGAAGCGTGCGTTGTTCTTTTGTCCCGCTGTACTGTCGCTATTGTTCGAGGAAAATGGTCGAGGCGAAGTAGAGTAACGCTACCGGAGATAACTGTTAAGGAGCCAGCCTGCATAATATCGATACCTGCTGTCATACGATCTAGACAGGAGAATTGAGACTTTGAGGATATTCGAGTTTTGTTTCCCGGATTTCAAGGAACATCGCAGCACCATCGTCCCGGTGAGCTCTCTTCTCTTCCACGGTCTTTCGCCATTCTTTTATTATTTTGTCATTAAATTTGTGGACTATTAATTTATTCGAACTTGGTCATGCCTGCGACTCCTGTACATCTCGTGCAGAATATGAATTTGTATCGGGAACTGCGGCGTCCGTAGCGTGTAACCTCGAGATCGTTTAACTGGTAGAAGCCGGGGAGAAGTCATTGTATTAATTAATTGTTTTCTGCTGACGGTTAAACCGTGCGCGAGTTAGGCCGTTATCCCGAAGTGTGATCGTTTGTGTGGGATTTGAACGGGATAGACCGCGTCACGGATTTTATCGAATTATGGGTTTTAGATTTACATGATTTTGTTTGAGTTTTCTTTCGTTTCGATTTAGAAGGTCGTGCGCGCGTTAGTACGTCGTCCCGTTGTGAATTTGATGTGAAAGGGACTAGTACGTTATGGACCGCGTCGCGTATTATCCAAATTAATTGGCGTTTCTCGATAACTAAGTGATCTATTTATTTATTTATTATTGTTGGTCTTAATCTTATCTCAGCAGCGCGGAGAGCGTAATCGGCCGTTCTCCCGTATTTAATTCTTGGATTCGAGGGATTTGAACGTTCCGAGGCGTATCTTGCGTCGTTAAAGGCGCCGGTGTATTTTGCAATATTTCATTTTATTAATTAGTATTAATATTCTTCTTTCCTTGATTTACTTTATTCGTTGGGTCATGGGCGTTGTGTATTGAGTTATTGACCGATCAGGGATTTATGGTTAGACAGAGTACCCCTGTTGAAAAAAAAAAAAAAAAAAAAAAAAAAAATTTTATTCGTTAGACTACTGCTTTTATTGAAACGATCGAGCGGTTGAACGTTTCGCGTACGTGACCTCCCGACGTCCCGTTGTTATTAGTTTTGGATATACGTGGGATTAGCACGGGATAGGCCGTATCGCGGACTGTGCTTGGAGTCAACCTATTATTTGACTTTGTCTGCGAACATTGTGCGAAATTCGCAACGAGCGTGATATGCTGTATAACATCTGCAGGGTATGAGAGTGAGAGAGAGAGAACGGGATAGCTAGTACCGCTGAATTAAAGAGTAAGACTGAGACATCGAACTAGGTTTAGAATATTGTTAAAAGAAAAACGATTAATTTTACGGGACATTTTGTTTAAATTCATTATCAAGGTTTATTGAAAATTCGTAATTGTTTGTTAAGAAATAAATAAATTGCCCAAGCGGCATTTGTAAGTCCCGTACCTGCTATTGTTGTTGGAGTTATTTATTGGTATTATTTTATTAGCTGGCCCTTGTTTATTGTTTGTGTTTGGTATGTTTATTGACGATATTTTATTGACTGATTTTATTCATGGATTATTGATGACATATTTTAGTTAATTGATTTTATTCGTATTTTACGTGGACTAATCTGTGACTTGACAGCCCGAACCACCCACTCTGCCTTGAACAGCTGTAGCTAGCCTGGGTTGAGTCTGGCCGAACATTCGTTATTTTTCCTTCCAGCGCGTAAGCGCCTGGCGCCCATCTCGTGAGAGAAAATAAAAAGGAAGGAAAAATAGCTTGGGCCAGCTATAGGTAACGTGGTGCGTTGAGGCACAAATTTACGTTACAAACATCATATACATTCCTAAAATTCACAACGATACTTACATTGTAACTGCACCACGATTTTCTCACTAGCTGCGACAAGGAAAAAATGACATAGTAACTAACGAAAACACAATCAGGCAGATGAAAAAATTGACAACTATTCGATCACGCACTACACACATCCGATTTACAACAGAATTAAACACCGACTTGTCAAAACAATATCAACCAATGTAAGCTCAGCCAAATTCACGTAGATAATGGAAGTTTCATATCCCTGTATGATAATCACGGAGTATTGATAATACCGGAAATTGGAAAATCTATCTTGGTCCTTGTGAATTGTAAGAGTTATACGAACGAAATTTACATCAAAGAAGTTACACTGTTGAAAACTACGGAAAGATGTATTCTGGTTCAGGATAATACTAAAATGGTCCTGAATGGTCTTCCAGAGAAATATCAGTTAATAAATCCGAGTGAAACGTATTTGGCCACGAATTTTTCGGAACTAACTGTTCGTGTTACAGAGGTAGCAAATCAAATAGATGCTACGTATCTCAGAGATATTGGTCAGGACTTGGATAGAATCAGTAAAGATCTGGAGAAAGCTACAATTGGGCTGAAGCACGATAATGTTTGGAACACCATGAATGGATTATTCAACGGATTTATGTATAAAAATAGGCTTACCCTCAATAGGAGTTATAAGTGCACTCTTAGTTTTATGGCGCTTCGAAGCATTAATGCCTATCCTCGGCTTCATTGGGAAGGGACTGTTCAAGTGTTGTTGTCCTGGAGCCAATAAGAAACTCGAAAAATACGAAAGTAAAGCCCAAATAGAGTTGAAAAAACTTAGAAAATAATTGAATTCCATGGCAGAAGAAAAAAAGGAGAAATCCGATTTCTCAGAAACTTCAGAGAACATCAGACCAAAACCAAAAGGTGTACAACCTTCGGTATCTAGCTTCACTATTGCCGAAGTTCACTCTAACGTCGGAGATGTTAAGCTTCGCGTTTAAAAGAGAAGACTGTGCTTTGCATACGCTGCGAATTATCGGCTTGCGGTGAGACACCGTCTCGTGGAGAAAGGGTCCAGATGTATCCTTTGTCTCGTGAGATATCACCCCCGCCTCTCTCCCACTGCATGCTGCAGCAAGATGCATCGCGAGGCGAGAAATGATCGACAGAAGTCGTTGTGATGCGATAGAGTGCGGAGGTCCTTTCTGCCGCAATTAGCTGCTGCGCTAATTGCTACGTATTAATAATGGAATAATAGAGACTCTAACTAATAACGCGGTGCATGTGCTACAATGTTCTACAAAGCATTTATTCCGAGAAACTGTTATTTGTATCCGATAGCAAGTGATAATCGACGTGAATAAATATCACCATTCGCTTATAAATTGTGATCCTCTCCTTTGCGTAAAGCCCGAAGACATCTTCCTGATTCCTAGAAAGCTCTGATTCTTCGCATGCTTCGCATCGTAATCATCAAGGTTCGTTACTCACTCTCTGAAAACATCGTCTGTTTGCTGTAACGGAAGTCCAAGGAAACGAAACCTTTGATCAACATTTAGATAAGTATATTCATACGAACGGCGTTCGACTCGCTTCTCATATTGATCCTGACTCTGACAAACGAAAGAAGACTGCTCCGTCGATAAAGACACCGTTGGGCTACAGACCTATTGTTACGCGTATACCATCTGATGACGTAATACAGCCTTGGAAAGGCTTCACCAAAAAACTTAACCTGGCGATTCGAAAACCTTAGGCTCTTTCTTATGATGGGTTCCCTTGTGATGTGTATTTTGCACAAGGACAGAGTTGATAACGAACGCTAGTTGGATTCGAGTCATTTTCTGAGCCATATGCGTAACAAGATGATATATTATTGTTTATAGGTTAAAACTCTTATTGAGTTTATAGGTTAAAACTCAATAAGAGTTTTAACCTATTTTAACCTAACCTTGAGTTGAATTTATATTCAGAGTGATCTGTGTTGATGAGATCAAATTTATTTACAATGAATTCTGATTTGTCATTAATCATCATCTGGAAAGGGTATGAAAAACTATTTGCTCTGTATCAACTCACTACCATGAGTTGATACGTTGATACAGAGCTATGTTATAAGGTGTAAGCTATGAGTTACTCATAGCTTATAACTTATTATAATAAATAAGTTATCAGCTATGATGAACTCATAGCTTATAACTTATTTAATATGAAGTGCTATTTAACAATGAGACACATACCGGCTAAACGTGTGCCTACGTGCTGAACCATTCAAAACAAATAGCTGTCAATACACAGACGCATTTTTCTCAGAGTCAAGTCTAAACTGTCCTAACCTAAACTGCGTAAGAATTGAAATTGCTCGTGCAATACGTCCTGAATGCAATCTGGTGGAGATATTACGATACAAGTTGCGCTCTACCAAGCATCATATCGTAGGGCCGCACCGTGACGCACAGTGCGACACGGTGTCATTCAATTAGAATACACACGTTTGGATTAATTTGAGGAGTTGCCAGTGAAATTCGGCAGATTTTTCTGAATTAACGTTGCATTTTTACATACGGTGATATTTTTTATGTGCAATGCCATATTACTGACCTGTGCGTTAAGCTGCCAGCGCCGCTCGTGGTGAATTTTTGTAGCTTTGTACATCACGGAAAGCATGGTTTCTTATGGTGGAATATGTATTAAGGGAGTACTGAATATTACTTTGGAGTTAAACTTGTGTTTGAAATAAATCTCACGGCAGATATTCCAAATTACCCCCAATATTAGTATTGTATTATCAATTGCGAGAATATTACTCTTATGCCTGCTTTCCTCGACAACCCGTACTTTATTAAAAATAATTATTTTCAGTCAAGAATACGAGACATTCAACGACTCCGGAGTCTTGTCAGTCATACACTTCTCAATAGATTAAATTTATTTGAAATTAACAGAAAAACACATAAGGACAATTAGGAATATATCAGTTGTTGACCGCAGAATCTCACACCACAACACGTCATTTTTATCGTACAAATCTACTTTCTGTTCGTTTAGTGTTAAGAAAGTACGGTTGAATGCAAATTACATATTTTTTACATGTTCTATTATGACAAATCTACAGAATGCAAGTTTTTCAAAGCTTAAAGTTGCCTGTATTGGATTGATATTGCTTTAGGACCGAGTATTCCTATCTACCCAATGCTACATTCTCTTCGAAATTATCAACTTCTAAATTGCATCTAAAAAAGTCTACACGGTCGATATTTTTTCAAATTTTGGAAATCATTGTATCTATTTCTTGTTTATAATGTTTTTTTCTTGTTTACACTGATTTTCAAACAAAAAAAATCAATCTCGTGTAAAATTCGATCCCCTGTATCAATTTTGACCAAATTCTTTACCAAACATTCGTACATAAGTACGGACTTTTAGTTCATTGTCTCAAAACTTTCGGAAATCTAAGCAGTAATTAATTGAAAAATTACAAAATCCACTAACTCAGATAGAAATTTGATGGCACAGATCGGCCCAGCGCGACGGGACAGTGGAATCCTGGAGTCATGTATGTCCGTACATGACTGCTTCCAAAACTAATTCATCAAATTTGACGAAATTCTGAATGTGTCATGATCCTAAAGGTATACTGCTAACGAGATGTCGACTTGCTGTAACGCCGACTTAATTAATACGCCGACATTAAAACAGTATAAAATAATAATATTATCGAAATTAGAAACAAGTCATTTTCCCGCGGATTTGAATCCTAAACTCTCCGACTACGAAGCCCGGACACTAACGTTGCTGCACCTTACTTAAGGTAGTTCTGCCGTGAAAGCGCTTCGAACTGTGGTATCTCAATTTATTATATCGTCAACTTCAAGTAATTACGGAGATGTTATCAAGATTTCAAGTTCAGTCGTGAGCTATTGGGAAGAGAAATAAAATGACCAAAATCGACATTTTTTAAATCGGATTTTATGACAGAAAGATCGAATCGCGACTTCAGCTCAACTATTTGTATACTTCGAAATGAGATAAATAAAATAGAAAATGCGTCATGTGTCCGCTAGACATTACGGATATTTGTTGTTGAAAAAAGAGAAGGTCGCGGGACATTTGGAGAAGTTATTTCATGTTAGCAGACAATAAATCAGATTGACGTACACGTTATAGTAAAAGAATCGCGCGGAAGTTCGGCAACAGTGCGTTGTAGCACACGCCCGGCGGTGTATTTGGGTCAGACAATTTCTAGTTATTATTTTCAATCATATATTGGCTTTTCATATTGAGACTTCACACAGTGATTCGTGGAAGCTTAGTGAAAGCTTCTGAATGCATACTTTTGTCTCGGATAAAACAAAATCATAACCTCACATATTAGCATGTGTATCGTGGATAAACCAACAGCTACAAAACACTGCGGTAGCAATCGAGCAATCACGTTTCACGGATCGTGCAGCCGTACATAGTATACAGACCTCGCTTGTTACGGAGTTGTCACGTTGCTGACTAGTTTGTCGATCTAATGATAATCATACCTTGAACATAGTCAAATCAACATTGACAATGTTTCCATCGGTGGTTGGAAATCGGTGGTGGTCAGAGTCGGGTTGGCTTGTCTGTTTCCGCCGGACCAGATTTATACTAGGGTTGTGACGTGGATGCGACAAGGTTGTACGTTACCAACCGCATAAAATTACATCCACAGCAGTACCTGACATATTACGGTAATGTTTACGTCAGAACACCGGAAAACATCATGGACCCAAGAGCGATCATGATGATTTGACAGTATTAAGGTAATATGCAAAAACTATAAGTATCAACGAGTATAAACACTAGTCACAACAGGATACGTGTATAGCGTTTATAGCTTTGCAGTAACGGAACTCACCTTTTATCGTTTTCACCAAACCTCATTCCGACCTGACCTTAACATTTTTCGTGGTTGGGTGCAGGTTTCAGTTCGGTATTTCCACCGCAGGAGTGCTTACCTCAACCCGACTCTGACCCGATTCCAACCACCGATGGAAACATGATCATTAATAATTATAACTTGTTCGATAGTTCGGCCACACCACATAATTGCACCTTAGTGAAAGCTTCCAACATTCAGCACACACTTATTATTGAATAATATAGTCTCTAGGGTCTATGACTTCTGATTACCAGCAGAACTACCTTAAAAGAAAATTCATATTAGTCATTGATCGGGCTATAGGACACTTGGTTCAACTGCAGCACGGAGTACGCTTCCGTGTAGCGTTAAAGTGAGGCGAAACCTCTATACGCTATGTACGCTGTCATACTATAGCGTCTGGCTAGAACTTAGGTCGCTTATGGTGGCCGGAATTCGCACTTTTTACGGAGTGTCAGTCGTTGGTTTATAGAGCATCGTCATAGAAAAGCACCGTAAAGGAAACGTTTGTTTGTAACATATAACCTAAGGAAACATTTTCATTCCGTAACTCCTTAACACGAATCACATGCGAAACAGAGCTTTGCCCTTTAAAATCGTATTCCGGTTAAATTCGACATCATGAGTGATGGGTCCAAACCCCGTTTGTATAGCAATAAGGCTGATTCCCGAAAGTTTAACAGTAGTCACTTAACCCCAAATAAAAAGGGAAAGTAGCGAAAAACGTATTTTAAATGTTTGGTACTGTAACACAAATTTTTTGTATTGCACTGCCGTGGTTCAACTTACCTTACGAAAACTACTTTAAAAGAAATATTAAAATTTTTTTATGAAAACAAATTGTCCAAATGTATGTGCCTATTTGAACTATGTATTTCATCCGTAAAAAGTGCGAAATTACACGGGCGCGGCGCCACTTGGCTCTGTGCACACAGCGAATACTTCACCCATGAGTGCTTCTCACAGATATGCTGCTTCTCTTTCATTCCGCCGTGAGCGCTATACAAGTCTATCTCTTTCGCATTCATAGGTGATGTATAGGGGTAGAGGAAGTACATTCACTCTAGCGTAGAATTATAAAATTAAAAAAAAAATTACAGATTAATTATCCGCAGTTACCTGTAATGGAAAAATTACTTTTTGAAATGATTTAGGGCACAATATGAAAAAAGACCGTATGTAATCTCTAAGCCAGCACAAAAACATAGACGGCACACCCATTCCGATTGTGATTTAGGCAAAAAAAGTACCTCAACCGTGCACGTGAATTGTTGTTGATAATAGCAAAAAATAAATCCGCGAGACATGGCCGCTGACTCAGCTGTATGAAGGCAAGGGGAAATATCCATGAGTGCGAAAGAAATAGAACTAGTACAGGCTGCGCCATCTTTTATGTCGGTATGTAAATATTGAATAACTTCACATTTATCAACGGATTGGCTTGAGTAGATATGTTTTTGAAACGTCAATTCAGTACAATTTTAACGATGAATCGCTTCACACCGAAACAACGCGCCGAAATAGTGACTCTGTCCATTCAAAATAGTCGTTCAGTTGTGTCAACTCAACGTGCATATCGTCGAAAATATCGTGGCCAATAAGCACCGTCTGACAACACTATTCGTCGTTTGGTGTCGATTCCAATAAACTGGTTGAAGCGGAAAGAGAGAGTGTTGCCGAGAACCCACATGTATCGTATTGTCACCGCGCTCAGCATTTTGGCGTCAGTGGAACCACTTTGCGGCGCATTTTGAAGGATGATTTGCATTTGTTTCCGTATAAAGTGCAATTGACTCAAAGAATATTGCCGACAGACCGTCCATGTCACTTGGAATACGGCCAAACAGTCGCTCGAATGGTTGACATTGAACCTGATTTTTGGAAGCAAATTTTGATGACCAACGAGGTCCATTTCACACTCTCTGACGCCGTTATCAAGCAAAATTGCCGCATTTGGGGAACGGAGAATCCACACGAGATCCATGAAACACTATTGTATGACCAAAAAGTAAATGTTTGGGCCGGCGTTTGCGCCAAAACCATCATTGGGCTATTTTTCTTCAGAGAAGGCGAAACAGTCGATGGGAATCGATATCGGTGGATGTTGGCTCATTATGTCTGCCCACAAATGTGTGAAAAAGGGCTGGACGGTTACTGGTTTCAACAAGACGGTGCACCATGCCACACTGCAAATCAAACTATGCAGTTTCTGCAACGAAAATTCCCTGGACGTGTGATATCAAAAAATGGCGACACTGACTGGCCACCCAGATCTCCAGATTTGACCCCTCCGAACTTCTTTTTGTGGGATTATTTGAAGAGAAAAGTGTACGCCAACAAGCCTCAGACCATTGACGAGCTCAAGGCAAACATTCGTGCCGAAATCATCGCTATACCGCCCGAGATGCTCGAAAAAGTGACGGAAAACGCAGCAAAAAGGGCACATTTTCCTTTGGCCAATAAACGCGGCCACTTGATTGATGTTGTATTAAAAAACTAGTTCAAATAAATTGTAAAGGACCAAATTAAATAAAAATACCTCATATATGGAAATCGGTTGTTTTTTTAAAAGTTATTCAATGTTTACATATCGACATAAAAGATGGCGCACTCTATATAGTTTTGTGGCGACGCGTAGGTAACGTCACACCCTACCTACCGACAGGGCAGTATAAATGCCCGATACACGTTACGCCGATTCAGGCAGTGTGAAATTTAGACAATATTTAATTGGTTGGTAAAACACCCGTTTATAGAGAACTGTTTTCAACGACTACTTCCGTTTTCCGTAAGAAAGGTTAAGGCCACGCGATAAGCGTAATGCGAAACGATTTATGTATCCGAACGATCTTAAATGAAGTGCGACGAATTACGATCGACCAGCGAAGTCTGGACAAGTCTTGTGTTGGGTAATCCTTTCCCCACAGACTTTTGGTGACCCCGACGTGATTATTCCAGAAAAAAGGAAAAACTGCAAGAATGCGTGCCTAACCTAAAAACGAGTAGCGGGCCGTAGCGAAGAACGTATGGTGCTTCCGAGATCACCACCGCCCGAGACCAACGACCACCCGGGGAACATCGAAGGTAACTCGGATATGGCGGAGAATGGACAGAACTCAAGCGGCGACGGGCCATCACACGTTAATACCGGCGGCAATGTGGAAATCGGAGCGACGCGTGCCGTCAAGCTGCCCAGTTTTTGGAAGGACAACCCGATATTGTGGTTCGCGCAGGTGGAAGCCGCTTTTGCCATCTCGAACGTAACGACTGATACGACAAAATTCAGGTATATCGTGGTTAATTTAGATCCGTCGGTTCTTCCTTTCGTATCTGACATTATTTCTTCACCTCCGGCAAACGGAAAGTATGAAGCTATTAAATTAAGAATCATTGGGTCTTTCGACGAAACGAACGAATCAAAATTAAGGAGACTGTTAAGGGGCCAAGAATTTGTCGACGAGAAACCGTCACATTTTCTACAAAGGCTACGCAACCTCGCCGCGGGTCAATGTAACGACTCAGTCCTGCGTACATTATTCCTCGAGCATTTGCCCGATCATGTGAAGGGCATACTATCAATCAGTGAAGTCGTTGACATCTCTAAACTCGCTTTGCAGGCGGACAAAATTCTAGAGGTAATGGGATCGCACGCCGCACCGCTCACACCTGCCGAGTCCATAGCCCAAGTGCGACAGAAGGAAGACTCTTCCATGTCCGAGTTGAGGGAGCTGTTCAAAAACCTGGCACGTGACATCAGCGAACTTAAAGGCGATAAGTACCGGTATCGCACCCGGGACCGCACCAGATCTTCATCTCGAGGTCGCACGCCTTCACGAGATCGTAATAACAGGGATACGTGTTATTACCACGAGAGGTTTGGCGACAAAGCGCGTAAGTGTCGCGATCCGTGCACGTGGAAGGGCAAACAGCCGGAAAACTAGACGAGCCGACCCACGTTACGGCGACAGTGGGCGGTACACGAGCAGTTCGCCTTGTGATATCGGACACAAAGACTCTTATTAAGTACCTCATTGACACTGGTGCAGACCTTTCGATCCTACCCAAGGAAGCTCTAAAGAGGGATTATAAAAGGCCGAAATTAACGGATTTAAAATTATTCGCGGCCAATGGTTCGCGCATAAACACTTACGGTGTGACCATGGTCAATGTAAATCTCGGATTACGAAGGGATTTCCCGTGGTTTTTTATAATTGCTGACGTTTCGCAGCCTATACTCGGAGCTGATTTTCTGTTTTATTACAGCCTCCTAGTCGATTTGCGGAATCGGAAACTCATCGACAACGTCACGAAGCTATGCGCAATCGGCAAAGTCATCAAATTAAATTCTACGGGAGTCTCGACGATCGATCCTAACAGCGAATACAGAGCGCTTCTTCGAGATTTCCTTGACGTCACCATTCCGTCGAGCACCAACAAGAAGCGGCCGTCACACAACGTTCATCACCACTTGGTAACTACAGGACCCCCGGTTGCCGAACCCGCTCGACGACTCACGGGGCAGCGATTACGAGCCGCTTAAGACGAGTTCAATTTCTTGTTGGAACACGGGATTTGCCAGCCGTCCAGCAGCGCGTGGGCGAGCCCTCTCCATCTGGTCGAAAAGAAGGACGGGAGTTGGAGACCGTGCGGAGATTACCGGCGATTGAACAAGGTTACCGTGCCCGATAGGTACCCGATTCCTCACCTCCATGACTTCTCCCACATTCTTGCCGGATGTTCGGTATTTTCAACACTTGACCTGGTACGTGCCTATTATCAAGTCCCAGTGGCGCCCGAGGATCGCCATAAAACTGCCGTCATTACTCCTTTCGGACTGTACGAATTTAACGTCATGACTTTCGGGTTACGGAACGCTGCCCAGACGTTTCAGCGCCTCATGGACGTAGTGCTTCGTGGATTGACATTTTGTCATTGTTATATAGACGATATCATAATCGCATCTAACGACCAGAGCGAGCACGAGTCACATTTACGACAAGTGTTGTCGCGTTTACGCGAGTTCGGACTCTCAATAAATGCATCAAAGTGTATTTTCGGCGCGAGTGAGGTCAGTTATCTTGGTTATAACATTTCACGTCAAGGGACGAAACCCCTTGAAGATCGCGTCGTCGCGATCAGAGACTATGAAAAACCAAAAGACATTAGTTCCTTACGCCGTTTTCTCGGTATTGTTAATTTTTATAGACGATTCCTACGCAATGCAGCAGCCATTCAAGCACCGTTGCACGCTCTACTAGTCGGAGCAAAGAAAAAGGATAAACGTCCAGTAAGATGGACACCCGAAGCCACTGCGGCTTTCGAAGGTTCTAGACGCCAGATCTGTGAAGCAGCGCTCCTCGCTCACCCGTTATTGAACGCACCTTTTCGGCTACAGACGGATGCCTCGGATACTGCAATGGGAGCAGTTTTGGAGCAGTTCCACGACGGGCAATGGAAACCTCTTGGTTTTTTTTCAAGAAAATTTAGCCCCACGCAGACTCGTTATTCGACATATGATCGGGAGCTGCAAGCTATTTTTAGTAGTTTAAAATTTTTTTTGTATCTTGTTGAAGGCCGACAACTGACCATTTGGACCGACTACAAGCCGTTGATCTATGCTTTCCTCCAGCGATCAGATCGAGCATCCCTGAGGCAACAACGACAACTCGACTTCATTGGACAGTATTCCACAGAAATTCGGCACGTCTCGGGCGAGGCGAATCATATCGCGGACGCTTTTTCTCGTCTCGAGATTATCGACATGCCAGTTGTCATCACTACTCAGGAACTTGCCGAACAGCAGAAGGCCGATGAGGAGTTAAAGAAGTTGCTTGAATCCATATCGTCATCATCGCTCGAGTTGCGCAGATTAAGGTTGGACGACTCGGAAGAGACAATTTATTGTGATGTGGCAGGAACCGACGTTCGACCTTTTGTGCCGAAAATCCTCCGAAAAAAAGTATTTGACGCGTCCCACAACCTTTCGCATCCTAGTGGGCGCACGACAAAAAAGTTCATAAGCCAGCGTTTTGTGTGGCCCGGAATGAATCGCGACGTTATGGAATGGGCACGCACGTGTTTACCATGTCAGCGTAGCAAGATACACCGGCATAATAAGAACGTGCCTCAACATATCGAAATTCCAGACGCACGATTCCGGCAAATTCATATTGACATTGTAGGACCGCTTCCTCCATCGAAAGGCTACAGATACTTATTAACAATGATCGACCGATTCACCCGTTGGCCAGAAGCAGTCCCCATAGTGGACATTTCTGCCGACACCGTCGTCAGAGCATTTTTTTCCGGATGGATCGCTAGATTCGGAGCTCCTTCTGTCGTCACAACGGACAGGGGCGCCCAGTTCGAGTCGCAGCTTTTTGACGCTTTGACGGACCTTATTGGTAGTAAACGCACAAGGACTACTGCATACCATCCCGCTTCAAACGGCATGATCGAAAGGTGGCATCGCTCCCTGAAGTCCGCTTTAATGTGCCACAATGTCAAAGAGTGGACTGATGTCTTGCCCGTCGTTTTATTGGGATTGCGATCAAGTTTTATAGCCGATCTGAAGGCATCGGCAGCGGAGTTAGTTTTCGGGACCACGTTGAGATTACCTGGCGAGTTTTTTGTCGATGAGGAGCCTTCTACGGACCCAAGGATTTTCGTGGAGTTTTTCCGAGAAGCTATGCGCAACATTCGCTCAGCTCCATCCGCACACCATAATAAAGCAAGAGTTTTTGCGCATAAAACTCTTTACACATGTACGCACGTTTTTGTACGCGTCGATAGCGTAAAAAAGCCACTACAACAACCATACGACGGACCTTTCGAGGTCATCGAGCGAGTTACTGATTATGTTTTTCGAGTGAACGTGAGCGGAGTACCAACGACGATCAGCACTGAGCGTTTAAAACCAGCTTTTTTCGAGGCGCCGGAACCTTTCGCGTTGTCTAAACAGCCACAGCCTCCCAGCCCCGCCGGACAATCACCGTCCCTTATTATTCAGCAGCCACCGACGCAACTGAGCGTATCACCGAACGACACCCCCGCGGGATCAGCGGCATCACCTGTAGAGAAAATGGCACAAGAAGCACAGGTCCAGCCCAAACTCGCAGATAGGCCTCCTTCGGGCACAGGCCACTACAAAGTTCCATTTAGGACGTACACTCGAAAGAAACGAGTTTATTTCGTTACTTAACGACGGCGTTAAGTCACTCGGAGGGGAGTAGTGTGGCGACGCGTAGGTAACGTCACACCCTACCTACCGACAGGGCAGTATAAATGCCCGATACACGTTACGCCGATTCAGGCAGTGTGAAATTTAGACAATATTTAATTGGTTGGTAAAACACCCGTTTATAGAGAACTGTTTTCAACGACTACTTCCGTTTTCCGTAAGAAAGGTTAAGGCCACGCGATAAGCGTAATGCGAAACGATTTATGTATCCGAACGATCTTAAATGAAGTGCGACGAATTACGATCGACCAGCGAAGTCTGGACAAGTCTTGTGTTGGGTAATCCTTTCCCCACAGTTTCGCCTCATCTGAATTCTGTGAACGAGTGTTGTTAGTAATCCATATAGCTGCTTCTCTCACACACCAGTAGAGTGAAATGCTATTGTTTACAGTTTCAGTTTCCTACTGAGTAGGTTTTGCCTCCTCTTAATGTTATATTATATCCTGAATTTTTGACATGTGGCGCTAGGTATTTGCTATGATGAGGACACAGAACGCCGTAGCGTACCTGTGTGTGGTATGTTTTAGTGTTTCCGTGGCGTTAACACCGTTTTCAACAGCAAGTTTCGTTATCTGAGGTATATCTAACGGCAAACAAGTGATATCTAGCCTAAGTTGACTTGTCATATCCCGTTTCCCCGTAAGTATAGCGTGTATGGTATTTAGATAGATATCTATTTGGTTTGGGGTGGCTCTAGTTACTACTTGTACGGCATTTATGGTGTACCTGGGTCCAGTTTGTTAGTCACATACTACGGTCTTACACAAGGTCTAACATAAAGGAAAAATGGCCGCTTGAACCTAGTCGATCGAGGAGTTTGCAATCCTCAAAAATGACCAATATTACAGTATTAATAAATATTTGTGCGGAAAAGTCTGTTTCAAATGTGAACAATGGCTCAAATAATGCAGCATATAATATTCTCCAAAAACTTATAGGTTATGACTACTGGAATGGGATGTGCATACCAGTAAAATGGCCTTGTTCGTGAGGCTCTTTAGAAGGTTACATTTTAAGCCTACAGATAGCGTATTGTTCTGCGAGCACACCAGAGGACACAAATACTGTGTGAAGCATTACACAGTGTAATTGCCCTGAATTAAAAATGATACCGTATACCTTGTCACGACATGGTGCCGCGACAATTCATAAAAATTATACAAAGACTGATAGTAGCCGATCTTTCGGTCATCGACTCGCAAGAGCCTTGTAAATAGCAAAGCTTATATGTCGCAAGATCTTTGTAGAGTTTCGTCTGTCAGGTCAATTCAGTAATAAAATGCAGCTATGTATGCTCTCCGTACAGATAAAGATATCTTTCATGAGGCTTTTCTTACCGGATATTTACAAGGCATCGTAAAAAATTTGTTTCTTCAGAAAGAGAGGCGCATCACCATGAACTTATTAAGTACAGAATAGTTCATCGAACTGATACTATGAATTTGCCTGCTACAAAGGCAAAGTAGCTTCTCCTATATCTATTTGAATGTGATCTTTGCATTGTCAGTGACAAAAACATTGAATTATCCTATACTGAGCGTAGACTTGGATTTTTATATTCTTAGAGTCAAATACATATCCCTTGTAACTCTAAAGATATTTTTCACAAAAAACAAACAAAAACAGAGAAAATTGTCTGGACTCAGCAAAGTACTGATATTTTCTTGAAATGTAAACGTCTTTTGTATGCTTTTCACTAAGATTTCGTCCCAGTATTTGTATGCTCATCACAACGGTTCTAGCATCTTGCAAAGAAATCAAAGGTAGCCATTGACTATGAGCTCAATGACGTCCCTAACTTTTTGCTGGTATGTTACAGTTAAAGTGCTAAATATTGCAGTGACAGCATCATTCAGCTTTTATTCACTCAGCCATGCTAGAATTATATACATTTTTATATGCTTTCGATTGCAGTGACTCTCGTTCTTATTTAATAAATCCAAGCAGTCAGAGAAGTTTTAGAAGGTTTGGCCGCAGCATTGTTGTTTCCTAAGAGTACAGCCAACAGAAATATCAACTAATGCTAACCAGGAAACAATCGTAACAGGTTTTCCACCCTGAATATCTGAAGTGCATTATGTAATAATTACCATGCATTTTTCTTAAAAGAAATGTCTTTAGAGTTTCGAAGATTATATATTAACTTCAAGTATATAAAAATCTGAGTCTACGCACAATACAGGATGATTCAATATTTTTATCACTTCAGCAATGCAAGGATCACATTCAAATATACATAGGTCAAGCTGCATTCGCCTTTGTAGCAGGTAAGTTCTAAAAGCATGCATTGCATTTGTCGGAAGACATTTCTTCCTGGTCTGTAAAGCTGGAGTGTAGTCGAAAGCAAAACAGTTTTCTTCCTCTCTAGCGGAAACTTATTTCTATTTCCACGACCTCTATCCATAAATACAAGCGGCATCAATACACAATTTTTCAGTGTGACGAAAATCTGAGCAACCTACTCGACGTATATACTGTAATCACCGTCAAAAACACAATTGCAATGCACTACGCATCCATATTCTTGTACTAAATTTCCATTGTTTATGCTTACGATGTAACCGTAATGAAATTCGTATGCTCCAGCAATCCATCACAACTATTAATGTATGTTGTCAACTCTCTAATACTCATTTTAGGCAATAATCGCAACCATCAATTCTGCAAAATTTTCGAATGATTAGGAGCTCCTATCAGCTGGTATCATTTAAGCTGGAGACGTGGAGTCCTGATAGCAAATTATAGGTTAAGGGTCGATGTTGATACGCAACTGTCGGCCCTCGACTAATCATATCCGTCGAGTAGTAAACAAGAAGGCGAATGTAGAAGACGCTGAATTCAAGCATTTAGAACAAATGCTATATCATTAGTTAGCTACTCATTATCATTCCGCGAATAAAAGAAGACTGCTGAGTGCCGAAAATGTTTCGACAACATATACTATAATGTAATAAACAACAATGAGTCATTTTACAGATGACATGTATTTTTATTCGAATGCGTGTCACGTGTGCAGAGCGTATGGAAATAAAGTGCAACTTAAAAGATGCGCAGGCTGCAAGATGATTGCCTACTGCAGCAGAGAACACCAAAGCAAGGATTGGATACGTCACAAGGATCTGTGTAAGTTACTGACAGGAATAGTACAGCACGCGGGAACGACTTTCGGCATGAGGGATCGACGCGAATCGAGCATGGAATCGTGGACACGCGCTAAAACTAATCTCATGCTGTTGGTTCAGATGAAATTGAGACGAAAACTCAAGCCCCATGAAACGGAAATGTTCAAATTTCCTAGGGCTTGCACCGTGTGCCATGAAACTGATTCCCAGAGGCTTGTAGATTGCTTTGATTGCCCAGGTGCAAGTTTTTGCTTGGATCACGAGCAGAACAACACTCATGCAATGAAATGCAGCACGCTGAAGCTTTGCTTCGACATTCAGACAGCACAGGTGCCTTTTTCAGCACAAAAAGAGAAAATGATTAGCTTAATCAAAGGAGAAAACATTCCAAAAACTATGCAAGAAATTGTCGATCCGTATGTATCACAGCCCAATGAAAATTCATTATCGTCAAAAATTTTGACTGCCTGTGTCTCCGAGTATCTTACAAGACCACTGACCTTCCTCTATGCACTAAAACAATTGAATAGCCTAAAATTGACTTATACCAATGTTCATGTGATAGGCGCTAATGCTATAGAGACCGAAAGCCTTGTGTTTTGGGAAAGTCTGGCACATTGCGAAGATTCGCTGACTGAACTGCGACTGGTGCTCGTAGGACCGGAGCTTGATCAAAATGTTTTTCAAATGGAGCTGTGCAAAGATTGCACAATGAAGAACACAAAAATTCACATTCAGACTGTGGACATGTTGTATGCGGATTATGTAGCCAGCAAACAGTTTATAGAGCCCAATTACATCATTGGTTTTAATCTGGGAATTCACGAGTGTGAAGACGTTTCGTCATCCAATGACACATGGGCTCCTTCTATTAAAGAGCTGACTCGGCAAAACTGTCCCTTTGTCATGACTTCCTATACTTTGCAAGAATCTCAAGAAGAACAGAAGAGGCTTGGCAACATACTAGGCAATCCCATTGAATTTTGTTATAGTGGAAAAAATCCGTTTTCGAGTTTAAGGCCTTACAGAGATTTCGAGTCTGAAGATTTTTTCTATCAAAATAATTATATAACCATTTACAAGAAATTGTGTTAAAAAATCATGTGATTTCTGTATCGGCAGAGAAAGTCAGCTCCTGAATTGAAAACTGATGAAATTTAAAGTTTTCAGATTTTTTCTGTCCATTTAATTTCGAGAATTTACAACAAGAAAAATGCGCCAGACAATCGTGTCAAATTTGGTTACAATAGAAAAATCTTAAGTTGAAAGCCTTTGAGTCTGTAGCTCTGTTATATCAACATAATTGTACGTTTTACAAAAAAATTAAGTTAGGGGCCAAATTTTTCTTACCTAGAACTCTAGTAGGTGAAAATCCGTTTCTCGTATCGATATAGAGGCTCTGGCTGTTCAAACCTCCGCACTCCTTGGGCAGTTGAGGCACAACACTCATTTGCATACTAAAAAATTTTTTTCATATGGTCTTTACACATTGTACGGAGCTTTAAATTTGTATTTATTTGCTATAAAATTGTAACACTGTATTATTATTATTATTATCGTGATAAAATACTCGAAAATTACCAGATTTGTGATTTACCAGATCCATAAGCCCCGCAAATTTCGGTTATTTCTCTGCATTGAAATCCACCATCGAGAATATTGTCGAGACCGTCACAAAAGGTCGTTAAGTAATCTCGTTGCAATTCCACCTGAATCGACGAGTCTCACGATAATTATTTTCTTATTACCATATTCTTGGAACAATAATATACGCAATTTTTCAAATTTCTTACTTGCCAGAGATCGAGAGCTGATACGGTGGCGGGCACTTGTTCGAATAATTTGTTATCATACTTGTTTACCAAATCTGCAAGCAAATTATCATGTTCAATAACATTTTTAAGAGCCCAATATTGAGGATAATTATATTTATGCCGTCTATGGATGAATTGCAATAAAACAATTGCCCTACAAAGCCTCTCGTAGCATACGATGAATTGTAGGCAGCTTGTTTTTCGTTATGCAAGAAGTAGGTCAACTCCGATTTATTTCATTACCTTGTGCATTTTTAAGGTCCTCGATGAATTGACAGGAGGATTTCCCGAGTTCCAATATCGCGGTAGTCGAGAGCGGAAGCGTCAAAAGCGGTCGCAGCATATTTGGCGTTTTAACATTTGTACAGAATGCCGTTAAAAAACGAGGTCGGAATTTGTATAACTTCTATCAGCTGGTAGGAATGAGTTAAACAGCTGTTTTGTCGGTGGTTCAACGCGCTTCAAGAACCGCGCATCAGACCATTCTCTGCCTTTGGTGTTGTCGGTTGTCGGGACTGTGAAAATCACTTTACACGTATATTAAGTGTATCGTGATCGTCTAGTTTTTTGTTGTTTTTTTTCCGTTCCTAATCTACAAATGACTTTTGTCCTCGGTTTTATCAATCTCTCGTGAAAAAGGAGCTCGAAATTTCTAAGATGTGAACGGTCTCGCGAGTTGTTTGAGTCGGTTTTACCATTCGAAATTATATTGTCTCGATCAATTACGTTGACACTTGGAAATTCATTTAGTTTTATGTGTGATAAGTAAATATTAATACAATCGAACTTTGCTATGGCTCCCAGCCGATTGGATGCTGTTTACAGAAGTATTTTGCTTACTAAATTTTTTACCAAGGGATGGGGCAATCCCGATAGTTTACGAAGGTAACCTGATTATCGTCGTTTCGTGAAGTTTGTATGCAACAAGGACTAAGTACTTGTTAACCAATTCGATCGAGAAATAGCAGTGACGTGTGCCAAAATTTCACGCTTCGATGTAACTTGAATACTCTTTGACGAGCACATTCGACCGTTGTTTTCAACAATTAAACGAACATTCTTGAACGTAAAAATGTTCATATTTTTTTCTTTCTTTTCGTTTTAGAATTTTCGAATTTAGGAAGGTTGTCAACAATCGAGAAGCATGCTACAATCTTATACCTCGTGATTATCCGATAATAATAACCAAGGTAACATTTTTACTTTATGCTTATGTTTATGCTTATCTGTTGATTTTGTGCTATATAGAAATTTTACACTACGCTTGGTAGGATGAAGAATGGTCTGATTGTCACATTGTGGAAGGGTCTTTTGAGAGTCCTTTTGAGCATCATCTGCCTGACATAATGCCAGAGGAGACTAAGATATCGTATTTTCAGCTAATTTTACCTCTGCACTGGGCTTCGCACAAGATCAAGCCCGTTTGTTTGCACCTGGCAGGCACCGGTGATCATGTAAACATTTAAAAATGATTTTTTTGAATAAATAAATAGAAAACAATACTAATACTAATAATAATAATAATAATAATAGCATTAACATTGAGTGGTTGCTGAAATAACTTGTTTACCTTTGCAGTACTTCTGGAGACGAAGAAATTTGATCGCTAAACCATTGCTCAAGGAATCTGGAATCGGTTCGCTTTTACTTGAAAATCCATTCTATGGCCTCAGAAAGCCAAAAGATCAAATGTAAGAGAAGTATCTTTGGTGAGAGATTTATCAAATGATTACCAAAGCTTTGTCGTATTTCACGAGCTTGCAAATTTATAGAGAAACTATTTGATGCCGACAGACGTTCGAATTTGCACAATGTGGCTGATATATTCATTATGGGAGGCTGTTTAATAATGGAGTCCATTGTCTTGCTGAATTGGTGCGAGCAGCAAGGATTCGGTCCTGTGGGCCTCACAGGATTATCCATGGGTGGTCATGTTAGTCTATCAGTTTTTAAAAATTCGACATTCGAACTAGAGTTGGGCATTTATTCCAATCACAATATTTTTATTATATGAAATCGATTACAGGATATTGTAAAATCGGTTAATTGGTGTTAAATTTTACATTCTTTGAACGTGATATACAACGAATTTTCTCCACGATCGCCAATGGTGCTATTTCATTTGTACTCATAGCGGCTCAATCGGTATAGCATATCGCTTTATTAGGGTCAAATATTTTTGTTATTTTTATTTAAAAGTAAATTATTTTGTTAGACAATAATTTGAAGGGTGCCCAATTCTGGAAATATAGTTAACACGTTCACGATGAACGTTAGATCGTTTTGATATGTTGAGAAAGATAATGCATGCGTTTGGCACAAATTTTCGCAGATGGCTTCATTAGCGGCGACCAATTGGCCAAAGCCGATACCTCTAGTTCCTTGCTTGTCATGGTCGACGGCTTCTCCCGTATTTACGCAGGGTGTTATGAGTGCCTCCATTAACTGGGATCTCTTGAAGTCTCAGTACTTTTCAAACGAGGTCTATCAGAATGATCTCGCAAAAATGGTCAAGATAATTGATAAAGACGTAAGCGAAAATACTATTAAAAACATTCCCTCCCAATATATATTATGAGAATAAAGGTGCGCTTAAACACATTAATAAAAAAACGGAAAAATGACAACCATTGATTCGCACCGCTATTCACGTAGTTACTCACAATGTAATCATTACCGAAGTACAAATAAAACCGTTTGGAGAGTAGATTCTTATTAAAACTGAATTGTCTTTTGATCAATAATTCCTTGATAATTGCAGGACGCTTTCTTGGCTGGTCAACATTTTGCTATGCATTATCCCGCGAGTATGAAGAGAATGAATAAGTGGAGAAAAAAATCGGAAAATCCGGACGTTCATACCTCGGAAAGACGTCAACGAACCGGAAATGAAAGTCAAAATAGTACGAACAGTCGAGATGCCGATGAAAATGCAGCGGCAAGAATGTTTCCTCTGAATTTTATTTCTGCCAAGTTCAAGCCAAGTGAGCCGGATACTCTCAAGGGTAAGTGCCTCCCTGACACGACGGGAATTTGACTCCTACAACCGTATCACACAGATTTATTCTCTATCGACCCTGTCCCGACAATTGTTTCTCGAACTTCGATTCGCAAAATATTCGTAAAGAAGGGAAAAAAATTCGACAGAAGTTTGCGTACTGCCTTCGTCGAAAGATCCATCGGTATCAGACGGCAAATGGCGGGAGCGCGAGGCATTCCAATTCATGCGAGGCCTTATGGACGAGTGTACGCATCTTCGTAATTTCGAGGTGCCCGTTGACACCGAACTCATTATTGCTGTCTGCGCGAAGGACGATGCTTACGTGCCGCGGGAAGGCTGCATGAGTCTCGAGAAAATCTGGCCGGGTGCTGAAATTCGATATATCGCCGCGGGTCACGTAGCCGCCTATTTGTTGCATCAGAAGCTTTTCCGGTATGTCGACAGCCAATTTTTATAAACCATTCTCTTTGAATCCGTGATAATAAAATTGACATTTTTATTCTTCCCTTATTTATCTCACAAGTTAATAGTTATTTTATAAATAATAATTCACAACCTCCACAATTCACGTACTTTCGCCACGTTTATTTGTAATGTCAAAGTGGCAACTCCTTTCTTATCAAAGTCCTTATTAATATATTGAATTGAATATTGGCAATATTGAAAATAATTTATCATTCGTTCTCATAACACGGACGCCTTGGCAACCACGTTTCAGGGTCTTTAATCAATATAGTAAAGACCATAAAAAATGTAGTTAATTAGCTTTAGATATGATTGCCAAGGTCCTCTTTGTATTAGAAGCAATGGTAAATTATTTCCGATTATACCAGAGGGTGACGAAATAATACGTTTTTTTTCTTCGTAAAGCAATTTTTCATTGATTTTTCAAAAAATCTTTTAAACACCCTAGAACACTGCAGTTTATCGAAGCCATTGGAAGACTTACGTTATTCTTTTATTTCAGATCAAGTATAGCCGAAGCGTTCGAGCGATCGTTAAAAAAGTATCCCATCAAAGACAGAAGCTGACAGAAAGAATGACCATGGTTCATAGATCTACAATTATTCGATTCGATAAGTTCTATCGTGGATTCTGGCACCGCAGGTTGCACGATATTCAACCGTCATTTTTCAATCGACAAATATATTTCGAGTTTTTCTTATTCGGATACCGTTTTACTTTAAAGTTTTTATTTTATTATCATCGAGAAATGCCGGAAGTGAAATTAACACTGATGAAAAAAAAAAAAAATTGTTAGTACAGCGATAACAAATTGAACGAAAGTGCTGCGGAATTAGGCTAATTGTGCAAGTTGTTATGTACGAACACGAACACAATCCAGCAATTACTAAGATTGTACAAATGTATGGAAATTTCTAGCTACAAATTAACTTTGTTAATGGATGTTATTGTATCTGCATATTTACGTTTACAAATACTATGTTTTTTACACATATATACATATATATATATATATTTATATATATATATATATATAAATTTATATATATTATATATATATATAAATATATATATATATATATATACACACTTACCGAAAGCAATAGCAATGGGTTTGTGTATTTTTTTAAACCTTCCCGATTCCCAGCATGAATACACGCCGTTTGGCGGCGTAATTCTCTCTCTCTCCCGAGGGTTTTTGAATTTCGGAAAGAACCAGTGGCGTCTCGTGCGCCAAGCCGCCAACGGCAGTAAGTGGAATTCGTTAACCGGAAACCCGGTGAGACCCGCTGCTGCTTGTGGCTCGCGCACGCACAGAGGCCAAGAATCAGCGTTGGCCACATGTGTTTGCAGAGCGCTTTCCCGTAAGGAAACTCCACGAAAATGCAGGGTGTTTACGTAATACGTGAGAACGGGTGTTTGCTCGTGAAATGTTAGGTCGCGAAGAGTGAAACAAGTCCATGGACGCACCGAGTTGATAAGAAGTTCGCGGTGGATAAGGAGTTAAAGAGAAAAAAATCGCGGTGCGCGGAACAAGGTGCTAGCTGTCTGCTAGTCTCACGAAAGAGCGCACAAGAGTCATACGCGACACACGAACGCACAGTGCGGACTTGGTGGTTTAATTGCATTTTTACGATTTATCGTGGTTGCATAGAGCCTCGTAGATATAACCTGTTAACCCGTGAATATCGATACAACGCGTAGTGAATATTTAGCGGCGTAGCTACAGTCAATATTCGTTGAGTTTCGCGAAATCGCCGAGTCAGCGTGCTTCGCATGCCAAGTACGAGCCGAGTGTTCGGACCTCGTGCTCGTGAGTCCCTACGGGGGATAACACTCTAATTTCAAGGTGTCTCGAGCGGTGACCCGAGTTAAAAACATTGCCGACATTATCGATTGTGTCTCATCGTTCGAATAGTACCAATTACAAGTTCGATAAACACGACGATACAATACATATTGCTCGTAATATTAAGTGCGGTGGTCGCGCGCACGCGGTCTCCTGTATGCCTTCTGGAAAGAGCCATTGCTCTGTAAGTAGTTCGCCGGATCACCACGCGGCCATCGGCGGCACGGCACAGTGTGCGCTGCGAGAGAGCCGAGACGAGACGGTTCGCGTTCCTCGTGCACGGTGACGGACTTTTCGTAAAAGCGTTAATCAAAGGTGATCGTGAAGGTAATAAGTAGACGCGGGGACGTAGAGGTCCGTCGGAGTGTGAGGATCATCGTTCAGGTCGAATATCCACGTCGGCCTGCGTAAGTAGCGCGGTCACACGGGAATATCCGGGGGGGCCATGCGTTCGGTGGCGCAAGGCAGCATGGACTGTTCGGCTCAGTGAGTCCCGGCGGCCTCTTCGCGTGCCGCGAAAAATACGGGTCGTCTCTTGCTTCATTTAAAAAAACGCTAAACGTACATAATCGGTAATTTTTAAATAAATCAAAAATAAGTAGATATATATATATATTGATGATAAAGAGGGCGAGGTGGATGGTGCTGCGCGTCTTTCCGAGCGAAGTGAACGCCTGATTGTACGCGAAATAATCGTTGCCGTGATCGGTTTTCCTTCGACTCGCCTACGTCTTTCCGTCGTAACGATCGCAAAGGAGGATAAATAGCCGAGGAACAGCGACGATTATTACGTGCTGCTGTTGCTGCGGACACCTCGTGTTTTTGTCTCGGCGAGCCGAGATTTAAGATGGCGGCCAAAGTGGCTAGCAGCGCTCAGGGTAGTAACGAGAGAGAGGAGGGCCCTGGGGTTTCGTACGCTAGCGTGCTTAATCCCACAAGGAGCGGCGATACGGTTATTTCCAAGCCAGCGAGCACAAAGGACAATAACAAGGAAAACATAGGACAAGTGGGCCCGTCGCCAGCAACAGCGGGGGCCAAGGAACGCATAGCATCGCAGAGTCAAAGTGCAGTACCCAGAGGCAAGTCCTACCAAAAATCCGGCAGAAGATTTAACGCTTATCCTCCGTCGAAGACGGAAAGACGTCCGTATCACGGAAACGCCACTGTAGCCCACGGTGAGCGTGAAGCTTCCAGCAAACCTTTGCATAACACACCAGAGACAACGCCGAAGCAAAAAGATCCCTCTATACCTGTTAGGGCTGAACGGCAAGCTACAGGAACGGAACATCAGAATGGGGATGTGGGCAGCGACGGAGAATTTCAGACAGTGGCACCCAAATCTGCACGACGGAAGGAGAAGCTACACAGAGACTACAGAGATCACCAGCCCCATAGAGAGCGACATAGGCATCACGATAGACAACACCAGCAGCCCAGGGGACACAGTGCAGGGGGTAGCAAAGAGAGGCCTCACAAGGAACGAGGTGAGAGATACTCCGTGGAGCATCCTCCCATCAGCAAAGATGCGTGCCTGGAGAAAGAGGAGAGTGGCGCCGAGGGTGAAGGCGACGGCCAGCAGCCTGTGAAATACATCGAAGCACCGCTGCCTGTCGTGAATCCTTGGATGAAGAGCAAATCACAGAATCCACAGAATTCTCCTGTTCCTCTACAACAAAAACAGCCTCAGCAGCACCAGCCACCGGTTGCTGCCGTTGTTGCACGCGCCGTTATTCCAGTATCTGTGCCAGCATCAGCGGTTGTAAATCCAATGCTGGCAACTGCGCATGTTGCACTTCCCACTGCTGTGCCACCTCTCAAAGTCGAGAAGCCCATGCAAAGCGAAAAGGAAAAGAGGGTACTGCAGCCTCAACAACAAGTCAAAATTGGTGAGTGCCTGTTTCAAAGTATCTGGCTAATCAACTGACCTCTTTGGATAGATCTTTGTAGTTTGAAACCATTCTACTGTGGTGTTGGTATGTCGATAAATACATACAGAGACCTCAACACTGTTCGTAACTAATATGATTATAGTTCAACAATAAGAAATCAGTTGAAAAATGCCTAGAGATTCAAGCCAATTCTTTGAGATAATTATAACCTACGGAATCGGCAATTTTGCTTTCTGGTTGTTTTCATAAACTGATTAATGCACCAAGTGGCAAAAATGCACTTTTGCTCTAATGTTACATTTTTTTACGAATAAATCGAGATTGAAAATTTCGGAATCACTGAGTGGTTGAACGAAGAATGAGTTGGCGGGTTATGCATTCTTTGAAGAAAAAAAAAAGGCAGCGATTTTAATAAAAATCTATTGGGCGAACAGAAAAAGGTGGTACTACGGCCTCGGAAATGGCAAAATTGGTAAGTTCCTATATTCTAAAGTATCTCGATAATCATATAAGAGATACAGGCGATACGTAATTGCAAGGAAGGACGTTAAGTCGATAGAGCCACGGCAAAAGTGCCCGCTATTTAACTAATTCTTTTTATTTATTTTCACCGCTCCGATCGTTGAGTTGTACGCGATTGTCGTGCTTGTATTAGAAGCAGTTTCGTACTTTGTGCGGATGACGCAAGAGTTTCTCTTATCAAATACAAGTTAAACGTACCCGTAGAAAGCGAGCCATGTATAAGTACGTGGACCGTATGTGTTTAATCCTCGTTTCGTTATTCGTGACACTTGTCATTTCGCAAAACTCTACTCATATTTCGCCTTCTCTTCGATAACACGAATATATACATTCGTGTTTACTGCAAATACTGGTCCGATGATAACGTGTGCCGAGAATTTTCGGCTTGCGAATAACCTCAGGGCCGTACGCCACTAGCGGAATTCCGCGGGACCACGGCGAAAATTTACAGCGACCACGTGTTTCAGAAATATTAAATTCTCGTCTTGCCATTGCTAACAGTGTAATTCTACAAGATTTACAAGTAACGCGCCGAGGAGAGCGGGAGAGCAATTAAAACTTTATCGCCTTAATACTCGAAAGAAAAAATAATAGCTTGTCGAGCTGCTGTAGACAACGCCTGCAAAGTACGACGTTGGTGTACACATTAGCGCTGGTCTAATTGCAGTTAGCGCGAGAGGACCAGACGATATTACAAAAGAGTAAGCAGGTGTCTGACGACGGAAGATCATTCTCGCTTTTAGTCTTGACGAAGAAACCTCGGAATCGCCCGCGATACAGTCAGCGAATAGTTGCTCTTTACTAGGTCTGTTCGTTATCAGGGCATACTCCAGTTTTGGGATTGTAACGACTCATGCTGAGATACGGATGGGTTCTGATTTGTCATGAAAACGACAGGCCTCATCTTTGGGTCTCCCACGAGAAATGAGGGGCGAGAGAGAGATTTAGTTCTCTGCGGCGACTCGAGGTGCCGCTGAACTTTATAGCATCACGCTACACGAGACTCGGTGGCACGCGGTAAAGTGTAGAGTCTTGCGTCAAATACATTGCCGGCATGGCCTCGTTCAACGCTCTTTTTCACCAATTAGCAAGCTTCGCCCGGTAGAGCAGTTAACAACCTTATTAATTTCAGAAACTAAATTCCGATTGACTCATTAACTATCTTAAGACATAAAATTTATATTCTCGAAGCGTGTTGATTTTTTAATTCAAGTTTCTGCTCAGCGGTGGGGTATACGCACTCGCGAGCTTCTCGCATCAGCCACCGAAAAATGATGTACAGCGCTAAGTATCTAGAGCCTCGCGCGTACTCTGTCCGCTCTTTGACGTGATGCACACCATGCCGTACGAATTCACAGGCACGTGGAGCTCGATGGCTGCGCATCCTGAATTCGTATAATTTTGGTACATTTATAACTTTCCCATTAATTGTTCTACCAAAAAATATCTCTGCCACAATTTAATTCCGAAGAACATCTCTAATACAATTCTACCAGAATTGGAAAATTTAATATCTCTGCCATGAAATAACACTACCATAATTAAGACGATGTGATATACCCTCACCCTACCTTTCTGTGCCCAGTCGGTAAGAGAAATGAATTAATATTTTTCAAAGGTGCTAAACGGAGGGGTGATTAGAGCCTGTACAACCTATAGATAAAGACACAAATAATTTGCATTTACCCAATAATGTTCAAGAGCCTCGAAAAAAAAAATCGGCTACAAGCCGATTGTTACCAACTGAGTCTGTTTCCCATGACCTTAGGACCTCCCCGGGAACATCTCCACCATGTTACAAGTCTACCAGTTTACGTGGCTGCCACGAAACAACTATATATCTAGTGGTCCAAGATTGGTGGTAAATGTTCCCTGGTAAAACAGCCCCCCTCCCGGCTCCACTAGTGCTCTCTCTTTCCCGATCCTAGTTTCACCCGGGAATACTTATCATCATTCTTAGAACATGGTAGAGATATTAATGTGTTTACTTCCGGTACAGGTGTATTGTGGTACAGATACTTTTCGGAATTAAATCGTGGTAGAGATGTTTTTAGGTAGAAAAATAAATAAAAGAGTTGTAAATGTGTTTTCAGTAAGGAATATTTTAATAATATAAACTTTGGTCGTAAAAATTGCAGGTTGGTAATTGCTTTGTTCAACCTTTATTCATCTTTAGACGATGTGAAACATGTACCGGTGTGAGAGGGATAAAACTGTACATTTTTATGTTCAGTTTTGTTTAAACCAGTCTTTTGTTTAAACTTTTTTGTATAAATGACAAAATGAGTTTTATTTTAAAAGCGAAAACGTAAAAAGTAACGTAAGTACTAGTTTTGTCAATTGTTATTTTGTTAATTACGTAAGTTTCATGACTTTTCAGAAACATCTCAGAGTCAAAGTGTCCGTGTATTAGATACAAAAAGCCCGCGCATGGATCTACGGGTTAAAAAAATTGACATTAAATGCAGAATATTGCCAAATAATTGAAACATAAATTCTGCAAGGAATTAAATACTACAGTATACTTGTTTAACGCCGCGTTACTTCTCGGAGTCTAGTCTTCGCAAAAAGAACTACAGAACATCTTTACAAAAACATTTACAATGTAAAAATTATTGCGAAAAAGAATTAAAACAATGGTTATTTTGTCTGTGCAATAAAAACAAGATTTACCGTTCCCTAGTCGAGAAAATGAACATTAAAGTTGGGCTAGCATATATCTCCTATAGCAAACACACACAAACAAAGATTCAATAATTGAAATAAAAACGAAAGTATTTCAAAGGATCATAGAATAAATACGCTTTAATATTTGAGATTGGTTTACCATTTAGTTTTTGAGTTATCATGAATTAAATAGAAACGTGGTAGCACATGCGTGACGCACGTATCTGGGGAAATAACCCTGTACAGCGTGCGCTACGACTGTGGCGCGAAAATAGCGCTTCAAGCACAGCATATCGATACTTAGCTATGTGTTTGATCGGCTTAAAAATTTCTATTGAGTGAAACAAACGTGTTGGAGTGAGATTTCTACAGCCCCTTTGTCATTATACGTCACGTGTGATCTACGAACCGCGACGCGACGTGGCTTCTTCTCCCGTTTCACTATGTCCGGAACCCGAGGGAAATAATCCGTCCGTATCACATTTACGAGACGATCCGCGAGGATTTTCCCTCTCCTGCCTCTGTGCTAACAATAATAACATCACTTCTCACCGAATAGATCCAACGTTGACGCATAATGCCTGAGGTACTTACTGCATTATCCCCGCCGGAAAAAAAAAACGGTTAATTTGGCTTCGATTACTCGCGTGCGACCGAAGAATATTGCGCTTACCGGAAACGGATGGGCGGTATCATGTGCTCGTTGGAAGCTATGGAATCAATGCTCATAAGGAGTCCATTGGAGACTTGGCGATGAATTAATTAAAAAAAATTATACTTAAAAGTTTAGAAAGTCTATAAGCTGCCGAATTATTGGATCTAGAGCAATAAAAGTTCACGATAAATAAGATAAGGCCGACAGAAGAACAAGTCTCATCCGTTTTATATTTTGGAAGTTGCGAATTCTTTTTAGCATTGTGCTTTTGTTGAAGAACTCGGTGAATTTTTTATTACTGAAATAACATAATTTTTTTTACTTGATAGTTTATATGATAAATTTTATATAGAGCGTTGTTTATTCTCGCATTTACTGTTAATATATATATAAAAATATTTTTTTGTACATTTTTGCAAACATGTTAATATTTTTTTTCGTGTAAATGATAATCACGATGATTACTGGCTTAGTTTGATAGACGAGAATGTTGAACTGTAAAAATTTAGATTATTCCTATGCATTGAATGCCATATCTGCAACGGTCATCGAAAGCAATCGCGCGTTATATATCGTACCGGAGGAATACGTTGTAAATCATGATCCGAACAAGCCGGTCTCGTACATCACCGCGCCAAAAACAGGTTTCTACCGCGCGCAGCAGCGGTTTACAGATAAAAGAGCGCTCGCGCCTTAAAAGCAAAAAACTGCGCTCCTGTTCTTTCATCGATTGTATTGATTAATTTTTTGTTAATTTTTCAATAAGACCGAATGACGGTTAATTTGAGAACCGATAATGATACTTATATACAGTCTAAGGCTTAATTCGGTATGGTGTTGGCGTGTTTTGGGCAAAGCTACCGCTAGCGGTACTGCTACTGATAATTGATAGGATCGTCATACCGACGCAATTCCATTCACATGCTTTAATAGCGCCACACTGAAAAGCATAGCTCTTTTTCTCTCTCTCTCTCTTGTGTTCGAAACTCGTGGACCTTGCCCCGAAAAAAAATATCGCGACACTCTCACGCGACACGTGGCAATAACCCGAATAAATTCGTCCCTTTCTCTCGATACTGTCATCAAAGATATATATTGACGTGTAACAGTCTCAGATTCAACATCTGAAACGTAATGTTAGGTGGTTGCGAGGGGGGAGGAGATTGGTAATTCACGAAGAAGTTTTCTTTACTCGTGACGTCCAATAATAATAATTAGCTCAAGCAAATTATATAAGAGTCTTGCGGATCTGCGAACCTTTGGGTACGCCAAGACGTTACTAAATTATGTAAGAAACTTAAGGAGTGACGGAGGGAAGAATATTGATTTAGGAGACTATGGGTAAAGCGGATGAGCTCTAGGAACTTTAGGGACAGCGTGCTGACCTTTATGATGTTCTTACAAAAACAAATTTTAGTTCGTTTGTGTGGGAATTCCGTCAATTCGTAGAAAAAATGACGCCGATTTTTTTACAATTTAAAACAAAAAATCTCATGGTATAATTTTTTTTAGCAATGTATACTTAAAGATACTTAGATTTACGTCGTCAAAGTTGCAGAAAGTGGTCGACAACAATATAATGTACCGATTTTATCCGCCGATTTCTGTTTGATCAGAATAAAAATACCTTAAAAAAAACTAAAATTGATATTTAAAGCAGGTTAGGTCCAAATATGAAGATCATTTAAGGCTTCATTTTTTAGTCAAATAAGCTTTGAGCGTCAATACCTTTCTACGTATACCGTTCGACAGATTTTTGGCGCCTATACCGTTGTAGCTAATTCGCTCAATGGAAGTTTTTCTCCATTTCTCCCTCGCGATTCCAGTAAGAATATTGTTAAAGTGACGAAATATGACAGATTCGTCTATAGGACCGTTTAAAGTACCAAACTGTAAGCCTATTTTCGCAGAATTGATTGATTTTTTAGGCAAAAATAAATTGGGTTCGACTTTGTCGATCTATTCTGCAGTCAAACTTACTTTTTTTCTGGTTTACAATGTTATTTAACGATTGCGATATGTTATATCATTTTATGAGCTTGGCCAAATCAGAGAAAAAAATAAGTCTGTTGTGTAAACTTATCAAGATATTTATTTTTTTATTTTTTATATAATATTCCAAGGGGACGTTCGAAGCAGCTGTCTAATAAGAATAATAATGATAATACGCGATAGCATGCAGTGTAGATACTACAAAAGCGAGTTTCAAGTAATACGTACATAGTTATGTAATTATGAAATACGCGCGAGGGACTAAATCGAACGATCGAACGAACGTGGCGTACGAGTTGGATTTATCGACGTGGGATTTTTCATGCGCCACGTTGCGCCTACGTCGATGCTACTGTGCCGGCAATTTGAAGATAAGACCTCTTTCCAGTGACTCTTCAAGCCTCGAGTAAATATTTTTTTAGGTACATTCATAGTATAATCGGAATGGTTAAGAGTAGCTTAATTTGTAACCATTTGAAAGCGTATTTTCATTTATCTCTTATTTTTCTTTATTAGCACGAACTCACGCGTCACCCACGGACTTGTCGCATCCATTTCTTTTATATTATTTTTTAATTATATTATGTCTATTCTGGATTGCGTGTTGCTGTGTTGTTTGTTTGATTAGGTTAGTCATGTACTATTTAAAGTGTACGGATAATGAACTCCGAGCACAGCATCGAAAGCCAATCGAAACGACGAGTAAGCGGCTTCATTTATATATCGCAGATGATGATTTCGTCACTATTTCTGTTCTTTATTACATCTTCTTAGATGTAACTATCCTGTACGCTTCGCTCTTATGCCATTATTACTACAAGAAGAGCCTTTTTCATCCCAAAGCGAGAAGATAGGTCCAAGAAAATAAGAGGGCAATAGACTCGAGGGACAAGTAGAATCGATAACATAAAAAGAAGAAGAAATATTTTCTTTCTTTTTCGCTTCTTACGCGGCGTACAACGCACTTGGCGAATTTCCGAAGCCGCTTCCTCAACGCACTCACTTACTCGCCAGTGGGTAAAAGCTCTAATGTAATTTTATTTTCTTTTTCTCACGTTTCTGTCAGTCCACGTCGTACACGTGCGACACGTAGAGTTCTCTCTATTCGTTCTATCGTTGCCGCTTTGTTCCGACTTATCGCTCGGAGACTTCGTATTAGCTCTTCTATTTCGATCCCCGGTGGAGGTGTAGAATAGAAGGCTTTTGTAATGAAGTGTGGTCGTGGCACGCGCGAGACATCCCGCACGTACGCACGACCACCACCAATTCCAATGAGAACGATCTTCTAAGGTTCTCTCGACGGATACGGTATTTACGACAACGGAGCGTTGCTTCACCGTGAAATTGATCGCTGTACCGCGTGACCGACTCGAGGGTGGCTCTGTAACATTCAACGAGCGATTCTCAACCTCGCACTTAAAGTCCAATTGGTATTATTCCTTAATTGGACTTCTCGAACATAATTAGAACAGTCGACTAATGTTCTTTTCGTATTTCTAACGAATCGGCCTTCGTAAATTAGGAAAAGAAAACTTGAAAATAGCTTATACATATGAGCATTACAGCTCATAAAGATAAAGCATTTTTCCTGTTTTTTTTAATCGTAATGTGTAACATGACGCAATACGGTCTCGGGCAACATGCGATCGAACCGGAGGCGTGTTCCGATTTTTATCTTGCTTCGTAGAAACCGAGCGAAGCCGCTATTATTTCGCCGAGGTGGATACCACGCGCGTCATAGAAATAGGTATTTTTCGTTTATTTGTCTCTTCAGCTGTTTCATAATTATTCATTTGGTAAAAATTACCTATATTCGTGTGAATAACTTTTTATTGAAAAATTTGCCGGAATGCATTGATACTAAATTTCGTTAAAAAAAAAAATTGAACATAATAACTGTCTCAATTTTCGCGCGTTAGATACTCGTTATATTTGTGTTTTAGGAATTTGTTAAAAATAAACAATAATACTGAATAAATGTAATTTTTCAAATTTATTGAGTATAAAGTTAATATGTGTGGAGTTACGAATACTGCCACTCGGAGAAACAATTTGTCAACAAATTATAGTGGATTTTGATAACATTTTTATCACTATACGAACAAAAGTTTTTTGGTTGAGTAAACAAATTGTTTTGACGTTAGTAATATATTTAAATGTGAATCAAATAAAAATTTTAAGTGTAACATTACGAAATTAATTTGTATTAACAAGTGAATTTTGTTCTCATTGCGTTGATCATTTCTATAAAATAATTAATGATAAATAAGTTGTAGGAACAATAAAGAAAGAATGCTTATTCTCAAGTAACGAAAGAAGCCTATCCTTTTTAAATTGTATTGTCGTACCGTTTTTACTTCTGCTATGCCAAATATAATAAATGTTTTTTCGAAGGTATGACAATGGTCTCGCGAGCGTTGGTACGCAGGATCAGGTTTAGTGAAAGCCCGACGACAGATAGGCGCAGAGCTAACAATGCAATTGCCAGAATGGTCCAGGGGAAGGGATCAATTACAGTCCGTAGTAGTAACGATATAATCGTCCAATGAACCAAGGGATCGAACATACTTGGAATATAATCTTACGTAGAAGTAGGACAAATACGCAACCACTATCCACGCGTAACTATCATACACACGCTAAGGTATCGTTCGTACTAGTCGTACTAATTGTGTCGCGCATCTGACCGCGTGAATGTTAATTACGACATTGAGAGCGATAGACGCGGTGTCAACGACTCGGGTTTTCTATAAGTTGATCGAAAATTTTCCTGGGTTGATACTTGGAGAAATCACCGATTGTCTCGAATGATATTGGGAATTCTTTATTCTGAAATAATTCTGCCAAGTCCTTTATCTTGAATTGTGGATATTTTGCACGAATTCGGCCGCTTTTTAACTGAGCAAAATTTTAATCGGCTCTTTCAATTGTAAAGCGGGTTAATAAAGAAAGAATAAAAAATGTTTCTCAAAGTTACGTTTTTGAAGTCTTAGTATAAAATTTGAAACTGCCAAAAAAAGGGCTGGATCATACGGAATACCCCATCTTGAGAATTGCTTTTTCTGAGAATTATTTTGTGGGATTCAAATGACGATTTATTATTTGATGTTTTCTTTAGAACACGTGCGCCAGCATATTTCGATGTAAGAAATAAAAACAAGGCTCTTCCATGAGCAAACAGTCAAAAAGTGTTCTCTGGTCGAGGGGTTCGACGTAACTTTGCCAAAAAGTTCGGGCGGAATCCTTAAGGTCCTTGATGGCATCTCTGGCGTACCTGATGCCTGCGAGTTTTCCAAACGTAAAGAAAGCACCCCGGGCAGCTGGTTACCGGCGTAACTACGCGCAAAGCGCCGTTACAACGTTGTTTGTCGGTAGCGAAGAGGGAGGGAGAGAAGGCTCGACCGCTGTTTTGGCTGTTTCGTCGCCGCTTTTGCCAGCTCCATCTACGTTATGCTCACGCGCCGGAGGTGGTGCTCTTTCATCGCGATACACCCTAGAGACGAAGAACGGTACAACCCTTGTGCCCGCTACAGACCGAGGTCGCCCAACAGCAGCTGTGCCCACCTCTCACGAGACCGTGATCACTTCTACACGCTTTTGCCAGGCTCTACCTATATTCAGCGATACTACTACCACTGCTTTACGCACAACCAAGAAGCCGCCTTCTAGATTCACACTCCTCTCTCTTTTTATAACCGACATTTGGCTCAGTTTTCCGCGGGCTTTCGTGCCGCCTCGATCGAACGCACGAGTGTAAAATTTTCCGCGCATATTCCGTTGCAATTGCGGATACAAGTCACTTTAAAAAAAAAAAGCGATTACATTTCGAATTGAACATTGTGATTTATCACTTGAAAGAAAAAAAAATAACTGGAAGATATTTACTAGCATGCAGTAATATTTGTTAAATCGTTGGCACATTTGTGCTTCTATTTCCTCGAGGAATGTGAGTGAGTGTTTTTGATCGAAGATCTGTCGAGAGATTGTTGACTTTGGCGTACGTTGTTAGCAGAGCCGCGACACTGTCTCGTGCTGCACCGAATGATGCAACTGGCGATATCGACTTCAGGATGAAAATCAATGAGAACGAGACTGGCGACTATCAGCGTGAGGCATTGTATACATGAGTCATTCTCTGTTAAATGGACCCCACTTGGAAACCATTGGTTGCTTACAAAATGTCTCTGTACAAAAGTTACGATTTTTCATCTATTTTCTACGATAGTATATATTTATATATATTCAATCTAAAAACACGGGTTTTTTCCGGTCTTCATTCCTTGGAGTTGGCGGCATTACGTGCAATCTCTAAAAAATTCGCAGGTTGAGAAGTGTACGAGTGTAATAGTTGTGTGGGGAAAAATGATAAAATCACGTGAAATCGTATAAACCTAGTTACGTTTGCTCGTATGTCCATGCGCAAGCACGTAATACATTTTCGTTGATTTCTTTTCAGATGGATGATAGTCGGATTTATACGATTTCACGTAGTTTTCTTATTTCTTTACTATGCAAACTATTATATATTCCAAACTGGCAATTTTTGTTCAGAGTCCGCACACAATGTCGCGATACTCAGTAAAATTGGGACTGCAATAAAAAGTGTGCTTTTAGGTTTACATTTTGATTTTCTGGTTTAAAAAAAATGTCGCAATACTCAGTAAAATTGGGACTGCAATAAAAAGTGTGCTTTTAGGTTTACATTTTGATTTTCTGGTTTAAAAAAAAATATTTTTATGAATAAATTTTTTTTCTGGTGCTAAAAATGGAATTTTTAGTGTTAAAAAAATGATGTCCTTTACTATATTAGTAAGTGAATGAAAAATAATTACTTTTATATATCGACACATTTTTCAAGTGACCGATAAAAATTCGAGATTTACCGAGTTGACAAAAAATAATGTATCGCTCGAAAGGTTGGGCTTCAAAATCTAAAAATAATCACATAAGCTTTTCTTAAGTAGTACTACAAACTGGGAAATAAAAAAAGAACATCAAAGTCGTTAACTAAACTGAAGTGTTTCAGTTGACAGACAATGCCTCATACTGCATTTTCGTCAGAAATCCTTGAACTTGCTCTGTAATATGTTCAACCATGAAAAAAGGAAATTGATTGTTGCTAGAGGGGGGTATCTCGAGAGTACATGACTGACAGTTTGCCAAACGTGCGAGACGATCGTTGTGTAAATAAATCGCTCACTCCGAGATCGTCCGTATACCGATCACTTATAATTTAATAAGAAATGTGAGCAAGAGATGGAACTAATGTATTGTTAGGTGCTGCATCTGCGTTACGAGAGAGATCAACGAACCTTTCGACATGTTTCCTGACGATTTAATTAATTGTCTTTATTAAGTAGTAGTAATAATAATTATTATTATTACAGCACCAGTAGAGAGGGCTCCATTCTTACCTTGGCAGGCTTCACAATTCCTTATACACTAAAATACTAGTTTTTGATTATTTCGCAATGTCTTGACAACTGTGTTACTAACTACAGTAGATGTACCACTACTCGCTTTTCGGTTTTTATTTAGGATGCATTAACCAGCAACTGGTCAGGAAATGATCGAATTTTAATTCTATTTGCGATTTTTCATTCACACTGAAATTTAAGTTCGATCCAAAGTATAGGTTACGATTAAGATTGGTCGATTCATTCACCGGTATCGGATTTTACGATCGAAATGTTTTCATTTACTCAATTTCCAATGAAAATATAGTAATTTTTTAGCCGTTACACATATTTTATTACATATGATATTGAAACAAATTGCGGTAGCCGATCTGGAAGCATTTCTTTTCGCGATGATCGATGATAAAGAAATTGTTGCGCTCAATTGTTCCTTCGCAATTGACGTGACCCTATTTACTTTCAAATTTTCCGACGTTGTTTTAAAGATTACTTAAACTTTTTATCGGGACTGCATGTAATTGCACTAAATTTATTAGTTTTCGTTTCACCTACGTGCCTTTTAAAACAGGCTTTCAATTCGTTGGACAACGTGTCCAACACAAAAAGTCTGTCAAGCTGATAACAGGCAAAGACTCTTTCTCCGCACCTCGTAGGCGCTTTTTCATTGCTGCTTATCGCATAATTCATCGTCGGCAAGTTTGTATGCACTCGACGAATCGTTTTTTCGGTTTACGTTTAACTTAATAAATAACGAAAAAATAAATTATAAGACAAAGTACATTGAAATAATAACAAATAAAAAATATTGTATAAACAGACGTTTGGCTAAGTTTCATTCGATAGGTCACTCGACGAATCCACGTGGTGCTTCGTAATTACGAGATAGCTTATGCCTGGTTACGTGTTGTACTATCCGTACGATGTCACTACGGGGCTCACTGACAGTGACTCGCCGTTGCCGCCGTCACGATGGTTAGGAGTCGATTATATAAGACTTCCCGCGCATGCGCTCGCTCGACAGTGTGGGTGAGAGAGAGAGAGAGAGAGGCAGGCAGACAAACAGAGACAGGGGAATACTTTACTACGAGAGAGTATTAGGATCGCGCGACGGATTCCACGAGTCACGTGCTGCACCTGGTAGCCGGCGCATCCCATATCATATGCACCGACGTCGAGACTGCGGATATAGTTCCCTCGCTCTTGCCGTGAAGAAATAATTCTGATATCTGAGAAAATGATTCTTAAGGCCTTCAGTCTCTGCGGTTCGCATCGGTAATCGCCTTAGGTGAGAGGCAATTATGAGCGTAATTAATGATCGAATGTAGAAAAAAAAGAGACGGTAAAACTCGATTGAAACACCATATCGACCGGTTTGCCATCGTAGCGAACCGTGGCATATGTTCAGTTATGCGTTTATCAATTTCGGATAGCACTGGCGCTACTAGCAATGCATGGTTTTATCTACTAGCCTTCAGACATATTCTCCTGAAAATTCGTTGGAAGCTTGTGGATAAAAAATTTACTACACTCTGAAACAACCACAAAATTGTTATACCCGTTGTGCCTTAAGCCACGTGCCAAAAGTGGCTATTAAAAATTACTTATCAGCTCCGCTGACGTCGAATCTCGGTCTTATCGCTCGATAGCGCTCAACGTGCCTTGTAGCCACGAATCGGCTGGTTCGATTCGTCTGACATCAGGCATATTGGTCCAACAAATCGAAAATTTCATACCCTCGTTAATACATTATTGCCGACACTGCAATATCATCAATTACTATAAAAAGATTAATAAAAAAAAACAAGATATTTAGTTGTTAGAAAATTGTAGATAAGATTTGAGTTCGCGCTTCTTTATTGTTGATATGCTAAATAACGGAAAACAGTTATCCAATTATAATGAAGCGATTTTAAAGTTCTCATGTCCGGAGTTAACAAATGCTGTAACGGACACAGCATAAAGACTGTAAAATGATGTCAAAAGTTGTGGAAACAGCGTAAATGTAGAGCTCACATGTGCTTTTGCCAATGTATGCTTCGTTCGCTGTTATATTACTTAGCTAGGCACAGAATGTGATAAGCTGTGAGTCGGTACTCACGACGATCGAATAGTTCGCCTATTCCGTGCCTCATTCGTACGAACTTTTCCTCGTTAAATTCTTACAGAGAAGTTAGATACTGCAGCGGACGAGGTGGCATTATTAGCCAGCAGTACAGGTGCTCTCCGACGTATTTAGTTATTCGCGAATATCATCTCGTTTGTGTTCTGCTGGACTTCACCGCTTAATCTCGTAATCGTCGACTGTACGAGCATCAAGTGCAAAGGATTTGTGAAGAAGGAAAAAATATATTGCCGTGGTAGTTCGTGTCTAGCGTGCTGGTTTTCACGGTGGATCGGTTCGATTCGTTGGAGCGCGTCGAAACAAATAAGGGAGTTGCAGTTTGGTCGATTTTAGTCGTATGGTCTTTCGTCGAAGTTGTTTTACCACGGTGGTCCTAAAAAGCTTACCGGACACACCCAAATAAACTCGCACAAGTCATTGTTATCCTCATACTCCCTCGATCAACGTCGGCGTAGCGGTATTGTTCATCAAAAACATGCCAATGTACAGGGCACTTCAGATATATGGTGAATTTTCAATATGCGACTATAGTTAATGCATACGATTAGTAATATGTAACTAACGTATGGTAATATCGAAAAAAAAATACTAGCATGCGGTGCGTAACGTCGCAATAAGTGTTCAAACGATCCATAAACTGCATTAGTAAGGTCAAGCCTCGAGTATACTGTCAACCCGATAAGAAGCATTACAAACAAAGCGCCTCTGGCGATGTGTCGTTCATGCTTTCTTTATATCAATAATATTTTTAGAACTAACGAACAAGAATATCGACAGTTTTTCTGCCTAGTAATTTTCTACCGTCGTTTATAGCACGATTTCACGTGTTTAATTTTTTTTTAATATTTTATTTTTAGAGAATGGACCCACTGTCGGAGTTCAACCAACAATTGTCAAAGCGCCAAAGGACAGAAGAAAATTTAACCAGAGGGTATGCTCCGACTTTTCGATTTTGTACTTGACAGTCACGTTTAATGAACTTGCGTGTAGTCAAACGAGGGCTTTTTATAGCCTGCATAAATTTATTATTTATTGAAGCGAATGGCTTATTTTCCAGGCAAGCGACTTCACGGATATCGGTGATTGGCCGTCTTTAGGAGCCCAAGGCGAGGTAGGTCCACTTCGTTTTCGCTACCTTCCCCTCGCTTCGAACTCTTCCTCTTATTTCTCGTTCACTATCGTCACCTTGTCGCTCCTTGGACGCGCGCAACGACCAGCTTGTATTAATTGGCTGGATGAACTTTGATGTATTAAGTATGCAAAAACTAGAGCCCGCAGTTTCACATTATTCCCAGTACTGCGGGTGTAGAATTTTTGCTAAATTGACACGAAACATTGAAATCTCTACAGACGTTGAACAGATATCAATGGCAGCGTCCTTGGATTTTTTTAGTGTTCCGACATTTCGTTCTAATTTAATTAATGTCCCCTCGACAATTATGCGTCGGAATAAAACGACTTTTTCTTCACGTAGAACAAGAAAACAGCGGCTCCGGTTGCCAAACAGAATGGCGTCGTTGAACAGGGCCATTCGAAGGAAGCGCCGAGTACGCCGAATAACGTCGAGAGCAAAGGGAAGGAAAATAAGGAACACAACCACTGCCAGGAGGACAGTGACGAGCACACGGACGGTAGCGATAAGAGGAAGAAAGTGAATAAACAAAAGTGGGTGCCGTTGGAGATCGATCTCGCCAAGAGCAGAGGAAAACGCGAACGCTCGCCCAAATATCATGGACCGAGGGAGAAGAACGGAGAAAGTGAGACAATCTTTTATATAATTTAACATTTACTTCGATTAACGCTTCATTCTAAAATTAATTGAATGTCTATTTTATATTGTTGTTTCATTGCAGATGAGGAAAATTGGAGAGACAGGGATTACGAGAGACAGGGAAGTAACTTCAGAGGTCGTGGAGGCAGAGGATTCCGCGGCAGGGGTGGCCGAGGTCGAGGTGCGTCTCGCGGTGGTTTCCGACATAGACACGATCTCGAGTATCCGGATTATCCGACAGATTTTACGCAGGTACATGTCGATACTTCATTATTGATTTACTTAACTGCAAAACTATGAAACGAATGATGAGAAATTGAGGATTTTTCGATTATACTGTGAAGAAACCAATTTGATAGTAGAACTGACAAAAATCAGAATTTATAAAGAATTGAATCTCGCCGATGATACAAGTCGTAACCAAACGTACACGATTTTCAGTTGAATAAATTCGGACAAGCCGACCCGTCGTACATGATGCCTTACATGGGAACATTTTATTTTAATAATCAGAACTTCGTTAATCTCGACACGATAACCCTGAAAGAGTACATCAAGAAGCAAATGTGAGTATCGGCGCCGATTTAAAACAGGGGTGGGCACTATTAAATGGAAAAACATCGTTCAAAATTATTACCGGAGAAAATAATTTGAAATTACTCTAAATAAACAAAAATGATAATTTTTCATGAATAAACGTGCGTCTGTTTTCGTTGTTCTCGGATTGACTGTTCGCAACGCTTTACTGAACGTTTTTAATTTTGTAAAAACGAAAAAAATATCAAGTTTTAAAACATTTTTTTTGCTTTGCCGCATGCTATTGTATTAAATACTTTTTGACAATGATTTGATGATGAATTCGTTATCCATTTTCTTGTAAAATCAATAAATGGTGAAAGCCCCTGAAAACGTGTTAGTTTTTAGGTTTGTCAGAATTTTACAATTACTTATTGAGATTTCAACAAAAATTCTAAGAAATTCGTAATCAGTGGATAGTTATCAATAAAATATAGACTCAATACGTTATCGCTGGAAAAGCAAAAACGCATTGCAAACTTGCGAAGCACGTCGTCCCTGATGTAAGTGAAAAATTATTTTACTTAACTTTTGTGTTTCTTACGACCTTTTTAACGTGTTTAGTGTACCGCTTATTAATTTGATATTATACTTGTATATTGAATTTAATATTCAATCCGGTTTATGTATAAATGCTACCTGTACAAATGTATTCATTTTCATAAAAAAAAAAACATTTTGACTACATTTTAAGTGTAGTTTTGTCGAAAAATAATTCTTAATGGATCTGTTTTCCTTTTAATGGTGTTCGTCCTTGATGCGAATCTTCGAGAGCTATCGATTAGTGACAATGCGCTACAGTTTAACTATATGAAATGTTATTGTGATACAGAGAGTACTACTTCAGCGAGGAGAACCTTTTACGAGACTTTTTTCTGCGTCGTAAAATGGACAGTCAGGGCTTCCTACCAATAACCTTGATCGCCTCGTTTCATCGCGTTCAGGCGCTAACGACGGATGTAGGTCTCGTTATAGATTCTATCCTGGAATCCGATAAATTGGAGATGGTCGATGGCTTCAAGGTGAGTTGTTTTAAGACTTGCCAGTAATACTGTAATATCTCTCCGTGCACATACAATGCTACACGATTTTTCGATCTTCGATGCGTCAATTAGAAATCAGTCAGAAATGTGCTAGAAAAAATTACGAGGAGGATTCGCTAATGCCACTAAGACTCTTCGGAGCCTGATGAGTGGAATTTGATAGTAGACCTCCTCACAATTCAGTGAAATATATAAGATTATCGAATTTTGCTAAGTTAACGAAGAACTAAAGGCAATTATTATTTTTTTTATTTACAGGTGAGAACGAAAGTCGATCCATTAAAATGGCCGATATTGGTCGAAGCACCTAATCCCATTTATGAACAATCCGAAAATATGCACGTACCTTTAACTCCGTCCGAATCGGCACAAGCCTGCCAATTGGGCAAATTCGAATTTTGTCCTGCCGCCCGTCCCCTGTCAACCATTCCCGTTCCTCCGTTGCCTCGCATTCTTCAGACCATGGCGAGCGCGATACTCCCGGGCGTTGTGGGGGGGAGTCTTAGTGAGTCTGAGAGCATCTCGTCGTCGACAGGTGAGAGCCTGAATCCCGATGTGCCAGAATTTGTGCCGATCGTGTTAGCGGCCAGCAAACTGGCCAATGACTCGACTCTTAATCACAATGAGAATAATCGACCCAAGCATGAAGAAAATAACAAGGGTGAGACTAAGAAGAAGGAGGAGGCGTCGACGACAGCGTCAAAGAACCCTTCTTCTTCTGCGTCAAGCGCGAAACGAGTTAACGCGCCAAAATCAACACCGACAAATAGTAACGTCCAAGCACAATCGTCTCAGGCAAAAATTAATGGAGATATCGAACCTTCCGCTAACGATGTCTGGAAAGAGGTGCGTGCTTGATAAAACTCTTGAGTTTGCCATCGTCGTCGTTGGACTTCACGATGGGGACTCTGTCATCTACTACTAACTGAACACAACATTCGACAGGTCAAGCGGAGAGTCAAGCAGCCGCCTAAAGACAAACCCGCGGATAAGGGCAGGTCCGATCACAAGGGAGAGGAACGAGAAGAGTTGGACTTTCAGTTCGACGAGGAACTCGACACTCCACCACCGACCGGCCGTCACAATGCTTTCTCCGAATGGTTTGTCACGTTCTATTTTTACGCTACAATCATTTTATTTGAATTTTGGCAAATACAACAAAATTTTATTGACCCATTAGTATAATTATAATTGCTTTCTTAATACGACAAACTATATTTTTTTAATTGTCAAATTATTTTTTTATTTAACAAGTTGTGTAAAGTATTACAAATTTTATTTTTCTTATTAAAATTTATTCATCTTACGAAATCATTTTTTAACCTTTTTACAAATCTGTGCATAAATAGTTGGTGTTTCGCACACTAACCCCCGTCTACATTACACAAATATCTCGCCACCGCCGTGTAGAAAAATCTAAAGAACCTAAAGAACTTGGAAATTCTGGCCTTAGCGGTCTCTTGGCGATCCCAGAGACATTTCTCGATGATCCTAAACTGCGGCAAGATATTTTTATAATATAGAGAAATCGACATCCAATGACGTTACCGACCACGTTTTTTATTGAAATGATGAGTATCACTTTTTTGTCTTCTTTTCCCGACTGAGGAACCGTGAAGATTATTATAATCTGATTCACAAAAATGTCTTACGCATCGGTTTACTGAGATTCTGGTGTGTGCTATAAAAAAGGTACTTTGCTTACCATTCCCAGGTCCGAGGACGACGACGACTACGAACTCTCCGACAGAGACATCAACAAACTACTCATTGTTACGCAAACTAGTGCATCTGGAGCAACTGGCACCGTTGGGGTTGCTGGAATTCCTTCGAGAATTCCTAAGCACGAGGGACATGATCGTACCGGAGATTGGACGACCAGAGTAAAGATGACCCAGGATTTGGAACAGGCCATCAACGATGGTCTCTATTATTACGAAGAAGATCTGTGGGACGAAGATGGCAACAGGGTGAGATGAATACGGCATTTTCCACTGTAAATTGTATTCTATCTGCACTAAAAGACGATTTTGGGGATTTTTGTGTAATTTTACAAAAAAATGTTGTTCCACGAGTTGAATAGTAATATTTGTTAATTATACGTTAAAATAAACAAATGTTTTGATTCTTGAAGATATTTACAATAAATTTTAACGCAACAATCAACGTTTTATTTCATGGATTGTTACGTTTCGTATTTTAACGTTTACGTATTATTTTTATGTTTTCATTTTGCGACAATATTTTCCTGTATTATTTAACGATATATTATTTTAGACTTTTGCTTTTTTGATAGTATGGCTCCTCATCGTCGATCGGTAGCTACAAGACTGTCAATGTGATAAGCCAGGCAGCTTTCGAGAAGATGGCGCCGAAGGCTCCCCGCAAGGCGAATCCCGAAGTTCCGCCACCGCCACCCGCAGCCGCGGAGGACATAGAGATTTCGCACTCTCTCCCGACACATGTAAATACTCCGTGATGCACTCACATCTCATGGTTATCCCAAAAAAGCACTCTGGAATAATTTCGAATATATTACTTGTACGCCATAACAGTTACCGAGCAACGCAGATGATAAGCGCGATCGAAAAGGCGACAGGGGTCGATGGAAGGAGGACAGAACGCGAGGAGGAAGTCGCGCCCGAAGAGGCGCCGTGCCCAGATTCTTCGCCGTTGTTAAAGATGAACCAGCAGTCGATCCTCGTACCCCGAGAAAACGCAAAACTCGACACAGCAATAATCCTCCTGTCGAACATCACGTTGGTTGGATTATGGACGTCAGAGAGCACAGACCCCGTACTTATTCCACCGGGTAAGGTTGAAAACTGAATATTTCCACTGCGAAAAACGAGCGACACATTTAATTCTAGTACTGTACATAGTTCGATACAAAAGTATTGGAAATAACAGTGAAATTTATAAATATCAGATAAATTAATAGTCAAAAAAATGTACCAAAAAGTATTTAACCCTGTGCGGTCGTTTGTCTACTCTCAGCCACCAAAGCTATACTACATTACATTAAATACGACCGCAAAGGGTTAATAGTACTTAAAGAATATAGAAAAAAAAATAACGTTACTATCGTTTCAAAGTAAATGTTGGTTCTATTTCAAATACTATTTTACCCAACCCTGCGACTCAGTAATTAATGCAAAAAATTCGTTGAATATCGATTTTCAGAAGCAGCGCAGGTACCAGTCCAAACGAGGGCTTCCTCGCGAGCAGCTACGGAAGTGCACCACAGTCTCTGCCAACGTTCCAACATCCGAGTCACGCATTGCTCAAGGAAAACGGCTTCACACAGCAAGTTTACCACAAATATCACTCGAGATGTTTAAAAGGTTAGTTCGAAAAATCATCCTCTGCCTTGACGATTTTTATTTAATTTTTTTACATTACCATGATGATTCTATCTTTATTGTCTTCTTTTCCCGACTGACCAATGTCTGTGCTGAGATACTTAGATCTGAAAATTACACTCTTTAATAAAAAATGGTTTATACTTGTACGAATCAATTGTGCATTTGAGGGTTGTTGTTGATTTTTAGAACGCAAAAGACTGGGCATTGGCCAGTCTCAAGAAATGAATACGCTCTTCCGATTCTGGTCATTCTTCCTGCGAGAAAATTTCAATCGTACGATGTACGAAGAATTTAGAACCATAGCCAAGCAAGACGCGACTGAGGGATATCGTTATGGACTCGAGTGTCTTTTCCGTTACTACAGTTACGGCCTTGAGAGAAAGTTCAGGCCTCAGCTCTACAAAGATTTCCAGACGGAAACTATGTGTGACTATGAGAACGGTAAGTTTATGAATGAGCAAAGCTTAATATGATGCACAACACATCAGGCGTAATGTCAATGCACCTTTGAAAAAATTGGTCTGGAAGGTTTTGTTACCGACTTAGTAGAATTTGCCTCGCCTTAAGGTGATGTTGAACATGTTTGAACGCAACAGAAATGAAACTAATCTTACGATCCCGAATTTCTACGCCACGGTAGATCTGTTAGATAAAAGACGAGTACACCGTCCTCTAGAATTGTTAGGCGAAGAGCAATGTTGTCGGCTTTCATTTGACCGATCAACCGTGAGAACGAAATTCAGATAAGTTTTTGTTACTCACCGGGTAGTACCATATCATTTCAAGCTTAAGGATTTGTCCGCGTTTTGCGTTTCATCACATGCACGTCGTGATTTGAATGGCTATAGCATTCAATTGCATAGTCGAACGACCGAACAGTGCGAAAAAGAAATGGTGCGGTTTCGCTAACACCACGAGACCTCCCGGTCGATGAGTGGAGTTTGATAGTACCCCGTACTACAGTTATATCAAAAAGAGCAAGGTTTAAAAAAAATCTTTGTTTCTTCCCATTAGTGATTCATCTCCATTTGCCTTTCAGGTCAGCTCTATGGACTGGAGAAGTTCTGGGCGTTTCTAAAGTATTATAAGCACAGCGATAAGTTGCAAGTAGAGACAAAACTACAGGATTTTCTTTCAAAATTCAAGAGTATCGAAGACTTCCGTGTTGTTGAGGTAAGCGTTCAAGTAATTTAAGAGTCGAATTACCGTGGATATATCTCTTAATAGCCGCGGTACTATTTTTTTCGCTTATCTCATAGGATTTTCTATAATTTTTCAAAACTTATTTAGTGAATATAACGATGTAATTTGTGAATAAATTTTACACGCTTCTAGTATTTGCGCATAATACTGTAGAAATGATTGAAAGCACCGCAATTGGTGTAACAGTAGACTGCACTTTTTCTCCATTTAAAATATTTTTTTAAGTTCTAATACCTTTTTACTTTGAAACTAAATTTTGTTATGAAGGTTAAATAATCATAATAAATCTTGGTCGTTATAGTTATCACGGTAATTTGAATCCTTGGAAATTTAGGGATTCTGGAGGGTTCGCGAAAACTGATATATGAGGCATTCTCTGTTAATTTAATCATTTTTCTCAGCTCAATCAGATATTTTTCATAATTGGTCTGATGTTACCATTATTTCATTTACCTGTGATGTTTTTTTTCAGGTTTATTAATCTATTACATGCGTGTGTGAGTGCGCATGTGTGATGAGCATGGAAAATTGACATGACTATATCTCGAGTACGGGTTGATCGATCTTGTTGAAACTTTGCACACGAGTCTTATCACAATCCCCGTCGATTTTCTGCAATTTTTACTTAAATCGCTAACGGGTGTTTCATTTTGTGGTTCTTTAAATTTCTCGAAAATAAAGGTGTGATCTCTAAGTTAAATGTCTAGCTATCGAGCTAGAATTTTCTATAAGAATAGACTAGGGGTTAAGGTTGTTCGGTATTGTGTTTAACATAAATCAATGAAGGCGTTCAGATTTTATGGAATTATGTTTACAACGTTTTTGTAATTTTTCGAAAAATCAAATCTTCGCTCTAACTTTCGTAAATTTTCATCTATCAAACCGAAACTTGGCACACAAATACGCTAGAGAACAATGACATTTGGTGTCAAACTTGGTTAGAACCGATCGAGGGATTTAAACTTTATAAAATTTGCATTCTTACAAAATTTTCAATACTTTTGAAAATTTTAATACCCCTTCCTCTGTGATGAAGCGAGAATTTAGATGGCCAATGTGCAAATTTTCAATTTGCACGCTTTTTTTTTTAAGTCAACGAACCTGGAGGTCACAGAAAAAATGTTTCGGCCTAACTATTGAATTTTCATATGAGCTTTTAATATTTTTCAAAAAAATTTATTGGTCATCTCTTAGTTTTTTCAGAAATGAAAAAAAAATTCTTTTTATTTGTCAAAAAACGCCAATTCTAAGGCATATATTTACGAATCTCCAGACTTTGGCATCGATTCCATAAGATAAAGTCGTCAGAGTGGGGGGACTGATCGATCTTCGTAGGAATAAAAATTTAATCATGCGAAATCATATGAAACCGATAATTATTATGTTAAAAAAGTTATAACCGCTATAAAATATCAATTATAAACCACTGGCAAATTCAAAATAATTTATACTTTTCCACGGTTAGAACATTTTTATCTAGATAATGTATCAAAGATCGATCGATTCCATGACAGAACCGACTGTCACGTTTTTTAATATAGAATCGACACTAGTGTCTGAAGATTCTGCAAATTTTCCCGTGCAATAAAGATAGGGTTCTTTGGAGAAAAAAATCGTTCCTTTTTTTGTGGATGAATGAAAGTTATCAGTTGATATATAGTTGAATAAAACTACAAATAAAAAATTTCGCAGGAAGCACAACCAACTGTAATAAAATCTGGCTAGTTATGAAATATATCTGAGAGAGCTGAGCAAAAGTGACTGAATTGCCTCATGTACATCCTACCGCATGAATAATTGCAAATGAAATAATTTCAACGATTTCGCGTTTTTTTCTTTCTTACCAGCCTCAGATAAACGAGATGCTCCAAGGATTCAGTGGAAATCTACGCTCTATGATGGCAAACAAAAGACGCAACCGAAGTGTATCTGAAAGTGCGAGTGCAGCGGAAGCTGCATCGTCAAATCGAGTGCGTCGTCTGTCCGGTGGTTCAAGTACCGTAACCCTGCCAACGTCAAATGCCGCAAACACGAATAGTGCCTTGCAGAAACCGTCGATGAGTTCGGTGAATCTTGTGCAATATCGCAACAGAACGGGTTCCTTCGGTTCTGGTAGACTAGGATATTCGAAGCGTCGCAATGACTCGATGTCATCGGCAAGCAGTCAGCGAGATCTCAGCAAACAGCAGCCTAGAAGTAGACACAATTCGGGCTCATTTACAAAACCTCACGAAGTTCCAAAAGCTCACATCACCGGTGGTAGCGGCACTGGCAACAGCAGCAACGCTGCGACCGCGACAACGAGGGATCGGCTCCCGGTGAGCTCGAAGCCCGAATCGATTAACAAACCGGCCTCCGTGTTGAGCACCAAGAACGAAACTACGACGTCATCCGCGTCCGCATCGAACCTCCCGCAAAAGTGACGCGTCTCAAAGACTTTCGGGTAAGTGAATGTACGCGGACACTTGGCGCGTCGATTCGCTATTAGCGGTGTTCACAAAACGATACGCTAAAAATGTAAGCCTTCGAAGGAGTCTCACGGATGAAACCTTTTTACTGGTATGCACGTGAACTAGCTACATTTTCTATTCGTGGAGACTTCTTTCAAATCACGTGATCTGGCGCTAGCAACGCCGCATCGGTCATGAAATTCGTAAATACGAGCGCCAAGTCATACCGGACATCGGAGAAGTTAACGATAAAACCCACTCGAGGATCCGCATAAAAATGGAAAATCTATTCCAGACGAGTGATTGATTACTAGCGCGATAACCCGAAACTGGAGATAGAAAATAACTAACAGTTTAGAAGGATCTCGAACTCTCTCCCTCGAGTGAATATATATTTATATATATATATATATATATTTAACAAACAAAAATTGGAGTAATGAAAAGTTGCGGCTTTATCAAAGTACGACGGGGTGAGAGCCAGCCCTCCCCAGCAGCTTGTGCCTAGCGTCGTTCATAATAATAATAAGTCAGAAAGCGCTGTTTATAGCTTAGTTATAGTAGGTCTTTAAGGTAACGGATAACGAAAAACACTGATATAATCGAAGAGGAATCGAGATATCCCTGCTTAGCAAGGTGCACGGCTAATGCGTTCAAAACAAAATTTTATTCGATGTCTTTACGAGAGAAAGAGGGGGAGAGAGATAAATGATAATGATTCAACAAGTGGTGGTAGATGTGTGTAAGAGAGAGAGGCTCTAAAGTTTTAATTGGCCGAACTCAATATTACGAAAAAAGCGGAAAAGAATGAAAGAGAAAAAAAGAGAAAAATTATGATGATAAGTTCGGGGCGCGTATATGGACGACGAAAGGTTTTCTTGGCAGATATTCGTTCGGGGTAGTACACTAATTAGACTACATTGTATTTAATTTCCTGCATCGGTGCTTCTACTCATTCTTTATCTTTTTATCATATACGGGTTTCGAAGAATTTTCATTGTGATCGATAAATCACTCCGAGGAAACATACATACGTGAAATAAGAGAGAAAATGAATCGTCGTACTTATATTATTTTATAAAGGAGTAAAATCGATGAATCGCTAGTTTTTTTTCATTTCTCAAGTCTTCCATGTCATTCGTGCGAATCGCCTTTGCGTCTTTGTTACTACTTATCCTCTGCTATTGGCGTTCGCGACAACCGAAGGCCTCAGTGAAAACGATTAAACAAGGGAGGGAAAAGATTAAGAGCAAATATGAGGTCAGGCCTCGGAGGATTAAGCGAGCGAGACATGCCATCAGTGTAGACACGAGAATTTCCGTCGATACTGAATTATAAAAAAAGAGAAAAAAATTAATAAAAAAGAGAAAACGAAAATAAAAGTATCGGATTAAAAATCGAGAAACCATACCCAGTCACTGGCCGGTGCACAATTAATTGCATCTACATAGAAAGTTACGGATTTATACAACTACTTTCCATAAAATACGTAGGTTTAGATTTATAAATATTATTATTATTATTATTATTAAATACTTAGTAATAGAATTATTCATTACTACCGTTACGATAAGGAGCTATATAACCTTATTATAGCGGTGGATGGGTCTATCTAGAACGTATCACTGAACGTGCAAAGAGCTGCCAATTATTGCAAATCGTTTTCACGTTTGATAAGAACTATGAATAACAGTAGGCAATTAGATTTAGCCGCGAGCAACACGACGGGACCGCTGTTCTCTCTATTTTCCGTACGCAAGAACACGCGCGCGCGCGCGCGCCTGATTGCCGTGATATATATTTTTGCCACAGAATTCGATGAAAGAAAAAAGGGAGAGCAAGAGAGAGACGTCGTGGAGAGGGAGAAGAGAAAGGAGCGGGTGATGACCGTGAGAAAAATGTAACGATACTGCCGATGAAAATGCGGCTGAAACGTATTGCGAACACGACGTTCAACAATGCCTGCCGAGCGTCAACATTTTCTGGTACACGTCCATTTTATTTTTTCTGAAGCTGTTGTACGTTTATTATTGATATGTTGTTTAAATTTAACTGAGAGAGTTCGCGGGACGTCTCCGATTTTTTACATATGCTTCGCGATACAGAATTCGAGGGTAATCGCAACTTCGTCGTGCTTCTTCGTACAGTTTACACGACGAGTCTACATAGATCTCGGATAGCCATAACGTGCCTCCAATTTTTTACACGACGAGGCAATTGTGAATCCACTGGTATCGAAATCGAAAACGATCATTGGAGGATCCAGAGTCTTGGCCACAAAAGCTAAATGCGCATAGATCGAGCGTAGCAGCAATAAGTAGCATTAAAAAAAATAATAAAAACAAAACGAATCATCGAACGGGCGACGCGGTATTCAGCTCAATTCAAGGGCAATAGAATCGAAACCGGACTTTTGTGTTGTTTTATAGTCTCTGACGACCACGCATCATCATTCGATGACACCGACTAGTCATGCACCGAGCCTCGAGTCATCGATTCTCTCTTCGCTCAACTCGAAAAAAAACCTATAATTTGTATTAAGCGCGACAGTCACACGGGAGTTACCTCGTGCTATTGAGTCTTCGCACGTTTCATCTTCCGAAAATCGAAATTAATTGCTGAGATAGTCGCCGCCCATTGATAGAATGTTCGCAGTACAGTGATCGGACAACGCGAATGCTCAATTTTCTTTTCCTTATTATTTCGCGAGACGTAGCCAACCTGCCCAATCCTTTGGTATTATAATGATGGAATAACGCGACCACGATTGAAGCGCAAGAAGGTGTCGAATCACGAACACTCATTTCTTTTCATAAACCTTCCCGAGGCTCGCGAGAATAAAGCGACACATAACGATCATAATATTCATAATAATAATAACAATAACAATTATGATAATATTAATATTACTGATAATACATATACCGTTAGGCATATCGATATAATATTTACTTGTATGATGACTAGTTTTGTACATTAAAGAAGCGTATTATGTACGTGAATACTATGAGATAGTGATATTAATTAACGATTTGTTGGCTTTTAAAAAATAATGGATAAATATATGCGAATAATAGATAGCTCGCACGTTTTTTACTCCCGTCAAATGATGAAAAGCGAAAAAGAGGGGAAAAAAGAACGAAAGACAACGAGGCACGTCGCAGCGTTGCCGGCTGGCCCGCTCCGTTTCTACGTTAGTTCGAATGTCATAATGCTTGTTCAACGAATACTGGATGTTAAAAGCAAGCAAAAAGAGAAAAAATCGGTTTTTTTTCTTTTCTTTTTTTTTTTTTTTTTTTTTTTGATAAAATAATCATGGAATCGTACAGGAAATCATGATGACGGTGTCAAGGCATCGCTTGGAGGAAGGACGCTCGTTCCTCAACTACTTCTGGCCAACCCTTCTCCGAGTCATCTCGGTATTATACCGTCGTGTTGAAAACGTATATACGATGCCTGCGCGCTCTCACAATGATTGGCACACACCGTGATTATTCAGAGTACATGACTAGATGATTATGAAGGAAAAATCCGATTGATTAAGCTTAGACATATTGGCTCGTTAAGTTCCGCGAGGGTTTATGTTCGTCTTGACGTACACCCTGAAGTCTGTTTCTCCTTAATTTTTTTCATTACATTTCTGTTTTTTTTTGGACATTGTTTAAAATATGAAAACACAAGAAAGGCGTTGACGCACCGTGACTTAAAATCACGAGAACCACTTTCGATAGCTGAGCGGCACAAATTTTACAGTTTTTATACATCCGCCGAATGTCGAGAAACACAGATTTAATTATCAAATCTATTTTATCGAATTTTTTTTTTTTTTTTTCAAGCTAATTTCTTATAAGCACACCCAATGTAAGAAGGAAAAATGATTCTAATTAAAACTTGTACTTTAGAAAGCTCCCACGGTAATACGCCGCACGATCTTGACTCTCAACCTGTAAAAAATATAAATATTATGAATTATATATAAATATATACGAACAAACAAACAAACAAACACACACACACACACACACACACACACACACACACACACATTTAAAGTAAACATACTTGCTCCCGTTACTTATACATTAAATTAAAAATCCTTAGGTTAAAGGCGAATAGTATAAGCGGAAGGGGTTAATGGCAACACAATAATAAAAAAAATGTATAAATTTGGGATGCACACAATCGCAAGTATGGATGCACGAGAAGTATGAAAGCGACACAAAAACACAGCAATACACCTGGCACTTTAGGAGAGTTAATAACTAGTAAGATTTTTTGTTGTATAAATAGCAAGTGCTTAAACGTGCAGTAAGTTTATATGGATCTGGGATATATAATGAATAAAATATCTCAGGGGCCAACGCGACTCTTTCAACTTCGTCTCGTCTCTCGCTTCGAGATTTCTCGTCCTCACTATAGTAGAATGACTTCCATACGCTAAGAATATTCCTAGTTCTCTCTCCTCTCTAATGTCTCTCTCTTTTTACAATGGGCCTCACTATAGGTGTTGAGATGTAATTTAATCTTTGGAGAAAATCAATTGCCGATTGGTTTGTCGAGTAACGTCGAATCTTTATTCGCGCAACACGCAATGTGTTATCCGTTCCTCATAGACACAAATGAGGGGAAAACGGAAGAAAGAGAAAAAAAGAAAAATACACTAATGATCCAAAGAAGCCTAAATTATAATACTTTGCAGGGTGCTCTCGACTATGCTAAATCATTTTAAAACCCGTACTTCACTATAGGAATAACCATGTAAAGGGACATTCACGTAAAGCAGATCGCTTTGCACGAATGTTTAACATTCTATTTTTTTTTATTCGGGATTCATCGAAAATGGAGCAAATCCTGATACAGTTAACCTTTTCGTTAATCGTCGTACTACTACAATGCCTAGTTTTTTTTTTTTTTATAATTTTATCAGTCCTTTTTGTCATCCATTTCTGACCATCCCCCTACATTTTTATCACCTATAAAACGCAAAGACAACAATCCAAGGAGATCCAAGCAAGTTTGGTCAAAGAGGATTAAAATGTTAACCGAGCGATTCTCACGATAGGATAGATTCATTATAAAGCCTAATGGATTATCCTCTCCTTTGCGACTATCCAGCCAAGTTAAAATCTTACATATGCCTCCAGTGTTCGATTGACACCCCGAACAGAATAACTTTCCTGGCGTAGATTTTTTTACATAATACGTACTATATACGATATAATAAATATACGATAGAGTGGAATCATATGCGAGAGCATACCAGACATGCCGTCGTGACACTGATACTGTTGTAGTATAAAAATAATAACGATGACGGCGAAAAAAATCGACTTACCGCATATACATATATATATATATATATATATAAATAAATAAATAAACAAATATATAATACTATTAACTATTATACGAATAATTGTTAAACGCGTTAACGCGAAACCGTTAATGTCAGCCATGTAAATAATGATAACGATATTTAAAAAAAACGGACAGACATAAAAAACACAGAAAGCCCACAAAACATATAAATAATAAATACTATAAATAGCCCGAGGTACTTTCGACGTAGAAATATGCAGAAATATGATGAAGATTCGATTCGATATACACTACGTAGCGTGTGTAGTGAGTGATACACTATATCTAGAGAGCGATACACGTAGGCTATTGTATAATAGATTAATTGAGAAAGAAGACAAAAGAAACAAACAAAATACATATTAAACTGATGCTGATGTATCGTATGTGTGTCTGATAATTTTTTCGAGTCTTGTATGCATATACTTGGGAGTATTGTAACGTTTGTGAATACATAAAATAAAAAAGCCAAAAAAACCGAGCGACCCGGTCTTGTATATTAATGTCTTAAGTCCCTTTTTCTTTCAGTTACTACTAACGGTAAACTTGGGGAAATATTGTTAGGATTTTTATGGCCTCTAAACGATGATCTTGTTATTACAATGTTTTTTAAATATCTTGACCGTCGTCTACGGTCGACAGTTTCTTATTCTAAACTTCTAGCTCGTCGTGCGCGCGCGCGATGAACGAGGTGCACGGGGTTACTCGACATAAATTTTGTAGCGAGGGAAAAGCCGCACGTCGTAACAACGTCGAAGTCGTCTCGGCCGGGACATTGTACAAATAAATAAAAGCGTCGAAAATTATCGGCTCGAAACTCACGAAGACTCAGGATACGCTCGATATCTTGGAAAAAGGGTTCGTGCCGTTGTGAGAAGAAGAATAAAAAGAAAACGAGTAACAACGGTGGCATGAAGCGAGAAAGGAAGAACGAGACGTGGTAGCTTAAATGCCTGTAGCTCTATGCGCCTCTGCTTGCGGTGTTTCCACGTTTTACGATTATGACTCCCGTTTACATCGTCAGCCACGCCACATGGCCCCTCGCTGGTTCCGGCCGACGGATTACTTACCGGAACGCTTTCGATTTTCTTCTACTTAAGGTAATATCTCAATAGATTCGTTTATTAAACAATTTTTTAATTTTTTCCCCATCTTTTAATAAAAATGTTATCTCAACGTTTGTGAAATTTCAAAGAAATTTATTATTTTAAACTAGAGATAATTGACATTGAAATCAGCACTTTTTGCATATATCGCCTATGCCAAGCTCATGCCAATGTCGTATTTTTTTTTCACCAGCGTCCAAACGACATTTAAGAGTAACACTCCCCAGACATTCTGTAGTAACTTAGAATCATTTATCGTTTTATTTTTAAGATATCGTGAATGAAAGAAGATGTCTCTAGCGCACGATCGGCGCAAGTATATCTCGAACCCCCTGTGCAATCCGTCGCACTTCATCGATCCCCACTATTGCTTTTCGGAGGTAATACCTTAAACTTTTTTGCCGTCGATCCATGGTAGACAATGATTTACTAATTATATTCTGATGAAATTTACGAAGAGATGGCGAGTAATCGTCACTATTTAAGACAAAAAGAAAAGACGTCTGAGAGAGGTTGAAATGCTGTTACCCTAGCTCAGGATCAACCCCCTGGGCAGACGCTTACACGATTTTTTTCATTGTAAGTACAAATATAAATACACGTCTTTATTGATCTTCATTAAAGATACTGTATGCCAGATTTCACGGGTCCAGTTATTATTAAACTGCAAGAATTGTTCGACCGTAATCGTAAAATGGTAATCTTTTTTTAATATTTTCTTTTAGCTTTATCAGCATTTTTAGACTGAAAGAGCGACACTTGTACTTATCTCTTTCTGCGTAATTCCGACAGTTCGGCAGCTTAGAGAAATGGCCGAGATGCGCGAGATCTGCATAGCCAGCTTTTAATTTACTTCTTGCACGGGTGTAATTACGCAATAGTGTAGTGTATTGATTAATCGTTGGTAATGTTGTTCTTAAAGTTTTTGGAGAAGGGCTTTGAGTCGGCGGCCGAGTCGCGGTGGTGGGGTGAAGGGCACATTACGACCAAGTCGGGGTGCGAAGAGCGGCGGTGGGGGCGGAGGCGATTGACGCACGCCGAAATCGTCTTGGTCATCTATCAGATTTGCAAGTCTCGCATTGTCACCCATAAGAATGTACTTCTGGATTAGTTCTTCTCCGGAGTCTCGTCCTAGACGTGGTGTGAATTGATTCGTGTGCCTCTTGTCGGCTGCTACTTAAAAGGTAAATTCAGAAATAAATAATAAATAAGCCGTAATGACGAGCAGTCCAAAAAATACCTTTACGATAATTTTCAAAATAATGCAATTTACTAATTTTATTATTTTGTCTTACCTTGAATAGGCACGAGAGTCCAGGGAAAGCCCACGATTGCATCGGCAATTGCGTTGATCTGTTCATCGTCGAAACCCTCGATTTTTTCTTCGGACCTGTGTCGCTTGCCGAGTCGTGGTCCGAACCACATAGCACCGGATACGCCGCCGCCGCCTCGCACTGCACAATAGCTACCAGAGCAGAGATCGTTATCGTCGAGACTGTGACTGGTGAATTTCTCCGCCCCGTTGGATTCTGCAATAATTTTTCTTTAATGCTATTTTCCCGGCATATATTCCTCTAAGATGGCTCGTAGTATTCCTCTAGTAATCCTCTCTTAACGAGACGAGATCGAGAACAGCATATACATACCGTATGCACCGGAAGTACTACCGAGAACAGTAACAAGAACGCTGACGAATACGATTGCGTTACCGACGCTAGAGCGGGGTTTCCCGTTGTCAAAAGTAAGCAAAGATATCATTTCGTGCTCTCAATAGTATCGCTCCCGTTAAACTGTATTCCTGTCGATAAATGTCGGACGAGTGGTGGCGAAACGGCAAGGATCCTCAGGTTTTATAGGCAACGTATCGTATATCGTACGTACAGCTTGGCCACCCACTAGGAGGATCGAGGATGGCCGCGCAGAAGAGTAAAAAGTGTGGAGATCGCTCAGGAAATCCCAGCGGGTGAGTTGCTTGTGTTGCCCGTGTGTCCCGATGCGTGGATTTAACGTCTTTAGTCAATACACCGGTAAACATAGTAATCCGTATACGAGTCGAAAGCTCAAGAATGAAAGTCAAAAAGGAAGGAAAAACACGGAGAATCGCTGAAGGTGTAGGTGTGAAAAGCGGAGGGGGGTTGCCGCTATCTGCCCCCGTGACGTAATTTACTTCGATCCCGTGTCTACATAGCTTCTCTGCGTCGTCCGTTCTACTCTGACTTCCGGCTTCTCCCACCGCGCTACTGACAGTGCCGACCGCTGCTCCTGCGGCTCAAGGCTCACGACTCTATCGAGGTACTACTCCCCCCGCGTACAATCTCGACAAGCCGGTGATTTGTCTCCATTTTATTGAGACTTCGAGTCGCCCATACTCGATGAGATGAGAAGAAAAAAGAAGATGTCGAGACGATTGACAGAAAACGAAGGCGCCTATCTCGCTTCGTTCTGCGATACTTGTACCGAAATGCTCGTGTTGGTGACTCCCTGATGTTCCTGGACTGGAATAACCTCCACAGTGAACACCATCCTAGTGGCTCCCCTACGCATCGCCAGACGATACTTCTATACAACGGTTTTTCAACGTTTGGTGATTAGGACAAGAACTGGATTGGATATACAATCTATCTGCGGACTGTGCAACCATGACTCATTTGTGTTGGTTTGGACATATATTTAATTGGCAAAAAGTCGAAAAAAAACGTGGTATGTACACACAGTCCTACATAGGTAATTATTCGAGATTTATTTGTCGATGCTATGAAAGCTTTTGTTAGGCGTATTCAATGGAAGATTAAAATACTACGAGACTGCCGGACGGATATAGTGATATCATCCTGTGTCAAAACATCTACGACAGATTATCCATACTTGAATTTTATAGTTTTCACGGGTTTCATGGTTTTTCTGGTATTCTGTATACAATATTATGAAATCGAACATTTAAAAAATGCCACCAAACACATGAATTAATTATCATGCATTCTTACTTTTAAAGAATTCTTCAATCCATCAACTAAATCTATTTCATCAACTCAAGTCCCTTAAATATTATTGTGCACGAGCCACTATTCAATTCATAAACATCTAGATACTTAAGGTTAAGCATGGGTCTTAAGATGACCAATATTGTTTTATAAATTCTTCATTAATTAAGGAATTATGATTCATGACCATTAGGATTACATCAAATTACATGATTACATGGGCGCTTTTATTTTATTTTTTTCAGAATATTTCTGTTTGTTTGCGAGTATTTTATCGCCGGATATTATTTTTCGAATATTATGTCGTGGACTCATTATTCACTGCTGTGTATCGCCCCTCGGTAATCCATAACGCGTAACGAATGAATATGGGTGAGTCGTCGATTCCTCCTGCTCTGAATATACGCATAAGCTAAAAGTCATGGTAGCAGGCCACATGTATAGGAACCCCAGCGGGTGCTGGTAAGACTATCTGTCCAGAGTTAAACCTGTCAATTGTACGATTTAATTTAGGGATCAGCGCAACAGCAGCAGCAGTCGGGCGCGAGAACGTCCTCGATATACAGGGTGGTCGATTTATCTGAAGACATTGAAATATTTCGAAAACTACGCATCGGATCAAAAAAAGTTCTCAATAAAATTTGTTCGCCTGGAAGGGGGTCATCCAATGATACCAAAGTCGACCCCTCACCCCTACCCCCTGGGGTGGGGGTGGGGGCAACTTTGAAATCGTAAATGGGAACCCCTATTTTTTATTGCAGGTTCGGATTCCCCATAAAAAAATTGGTAACTTTTATTTGAAACATTTTTTTTCGATTCGTGATAGATGGCGCTGTAATCGCAAGAAACCTGATTTTTGCGAACATCTCCAGAAATTACACATCGGATCGAAAAAAGAAAAATGACATGTTTCATTTTTCAAGAAGCTTTTCAGCGATACGAAACTCGATACACCCTCCCCCCATCCCTACCCCATTGTGGTGAAAATGAAAGTTGCTTCAAAATCGTGATTGGAAAACCCTATTTTTTTCCTGATTTTCCATGACAAAATCCATTGATTTGAATTTATTGTTGATATGAAATTTTCTCACACATGGCGCTGCAATCGAAAGCATGTATTCGTTTATCAATAAGTTAACAACTACTTTTAGCGTTACCCAGGAACAACGACGTGGACGTAGTAGTTTTTGTTCCCATCGGGGTGCTTGTTTTAGTTGAGTCCCCTTGCCTCTCACCATCGGGGTGCTTGTTTTACGTGAGTCCCCTTGCCTCTCACCATCGGGGTGCCTGTTTTAGGTGAGTCCCCTTGCCTCTCACTGTTCAATAAATTAGATTAAATGTTCGAAATTGTGACCTTGAACTTCTAGACACTTATTTATTCTTTCCTCGAATGATTGTACACAGAAAAGGAGCATATCTGCGGGAATTTCAGCGCAAGCGTTTCTTTGCGCTGTATTATGTTTTCACGAGTTGTTGGTGCTTGTTGAAAAACCTTATCGTTTAGATGACCCCACAGAAAAGAATCCGGCGATGTCAAATCAGGCGACCTAGCAGGCCAATTAATCGGGCCACCTCTGCCGATCCATCGGCCATTGAAATCACGGTTCAATACTTCCCGTGCTATTATTGAGTAATGCGCTGGGCAACCGTCATGCTGAAACCACATAATTTGGCGAATGGGCAATGCAACATCCTCAAGTAGAGGTTGTAGTTCATGTTCCAGGAAATTTCGATATTTGATTCCATTTAAAGTACCATCAATAAAATAAGGACCAATGAGTTTGTTACCTACAATTCCACACCAAACGTTAACCGACCAGGGACGTTGATGTTCAACTTGTCGTAACCAGTGGGGAGTTTGCACACTCCAGTAATGCATGTTATGCCGATTAACGGCACCATGGTTTGTGAATGTGGACTCATCTGAAAATAATACATTAGCGAAGAAATTGGAATTTATTTGTATTTGCTGAAATGCCCATTCACAAAATTCTACTCGCAGACGAAAATCATCGCCATGAAGTTCCTGATGCAGTGAAATGTGGTGTGGGTGATACTTGTGACGATGCAATATTCTGAGAATACTATCTCTAGAAATTCCGGAATCCCGATGTAATTGCCGAGTAGCTTACATGAGGGTTTTGTTGAACAGCTGCTAGCACATCAATTTCATTAGCTTCTCCTGTGACAGTGATTCTTCGTTTTCTTTTTTTAGGTTGTACACTACCGTCAGACATGAAGGATTGAAGAACTTTGTAAAAAAAAGAACGTGAGCGAACATTATCTGGAAAACGGTCAGCATACAAGGCAACAGCATCGTCAATATTCCGCCTACATTCACCGAAAAACAGAATCATTTCAGTTTTTTCTTCTATGGTTGCAGCATTCATTTCGCACTCGTACTTCAGTTTAAGGAATGAAGGGTAAAGATAGTCAAGTGAATTGACAATGCTGGAGGTGTTTTCAGTTAAAATCGTTGATATTGACCTTGACGCGCCACTGTGACCGTATGGTGAACTACGGGCTTATAAAAGCCAGTGCAGCGTTGTCAAAGATGACCATTTACGATTTCAGGGTGGGGGTGAGGGCCCCTCCTGTGTACAATCATTCGAGGAAAAAATAAATAAGTGTCTAGATGTTCAAGGTCACAATTTCGAACATTTAATCTAATTTATTGAATAGTCAGAGGCAAGGGGACTCACCTAAAACAAGCACCCCGATTGTGAGAGGCAAGGGAACTCACGTAAAACAAGCACCCCGATGGGAACAAAAACTACTACATCCACGTCGTTGTTCCTGGGTAACGCTAAAAGTAGTTGTTAACTTATTGATAAACGAATACATGCTTTCGATTGCAGCGCCATGTGTGAGAAAATTTCATATCAACAATAAATTCAAATCAATGGATTTTGTCATGGAAAATCAGGAAAAAAATAGGGTTTTCCAATCACGATTTTGAAGCAACTTTCATTTTCACCACAATGGGGTAGGGATGGGGGGAGGGTGTATCGAGTTTCGTATCGCTGAAAAGCTTCTTGAAAAATGAAACATGTCATTTTTCTTTTTTCGATCCGATGTGTAATTTCTGGAGATGTTCGCAAAAATCAGGTTTCTTGCGATTACAGCGCCATCTATCACGAATCGAAAAAAAATGTTTCAAATAAAAGTTACCAATTTTTTTATGGGGAATCCGAACCTGCAATAAAAAATAGGGGTTCCCATTTACGATTTCAAAGTTGCCCCCACCCCCACCCCAGGGGGTAGGGGTGAGGGGTCGACTTTGGTATCATTGGATGACCCCCTTCCAGGCGAACAAATTTTATTGAGAACTTTTTTTGATCCGATGCGTAGTTTTCGAAATATTTCAATGTCTTCAGATAAATCGGCCACCTTGTATATAAAAAGCCGACTCACTACCGGATCTCGCGCCATTTTATCACGACAGGCGTCTTTACATCTCGATTTTTAGTCACAAGCGCATACTCCCAAGTCTACGTGACACATCTTTAGAAACTGTAATCGGTAACTGAAACTCAGAGTACAGTTCATGATTTATTTTAATAAATACGGTTCCGTTTCGTTCAATAATGAGAAATACCGAATTACCTACTTTTAATTATACGTTATATCAAATTTCCAATATTCAAATCTCGGAATCTGTTGGTAAATGCCATTGCAACCTTTTATGAAAACAAGGATGCAAAGTAGAATCTTGCACGTTGCTTCTTCATTATTTTCTACCTTTGACAAAGTCACCTGTATGAGGAAGTACGTTGATCGACTTTGGTTTCCTTATAGAAAAATCTTTGTCAAAGCTGGAAAATAATAAAAAATGTAGTAAAATTGTAAATTTCATAAAATTTAAACTCATCGATCGATTATCACCAAATTCAAGACCAAGTATCCTCGTCCCCTAGCCAACAAGTATGCCAAGTTTCGGTTTGATAGATAAAAATTTACGAAAGTTAAAACAAAAATAGATTTTTTTTTTCACAAATTACAAAAATGTATCATTTTATAAAATATGAACGCCTTGATCGATTCATGCCAAAATCAATAACGAACAACCTTGTCCACTGACGTATTCTTGTAGAAAGTTTTACCTCCATAGCTAAAAATTTACGAAAGTTAGAGAGATCATACCCTTTTTTCAGACAATTCAAACAACCGTAAAATAAGACACCCGTTAGCGATTTGGGTTTGGGTTGCGACTTGATTTGTATGCAAAATTTCCGAAAGATGGATCAACCCGTTTTCAAGGTATAGCCATTTTTATTTTTGATCACACGCACGCACGCACGCACGCAATTTTTTTCTACATATGATTTCTCGATGTTCTGGGATTTTTTAAGTATTCTGACATCAAAATCTCGAAAAAAAATGTTCACGAAAACAAGACTTCTTCTGAAAGAAAGTAAAAATGGGCTGAAATTAGTTAAAAAATACAAATGTGCGAAAAAATTATAGTTTCAAAAGTTTTTCATTAGATAATATTAATACCATCCTTTTTCGACAAACTAGTCACTTTTCTAAAGAATATTTAGCCAATTACATGTAGAAAAAGATTGAAATGAGTGAGTATGGGTGTTTATGTTACATCACACTTTTAACGTAGACGGACTCAAGTTTTGAAAAAAAAATGCGGATATTACGATATTCCGGGCGCCAAATTTTGACCATGCGACATTGATATTTCGGCCAAAGGAAATAATTTTTCAAGAGTGATAATATTCGATTTTCAATCAAATAGCGGAGCTCGATTAAAAAAAAAGCGATTTTTTGTTACATTTTGAATCTACGGCGATTTTTTCATGGTTTTCACGTGTGCGTCCGCGCACGCGTGTGTGCGTTTCATATGCAATTAAAATATGCCGAATTTATGATCAAATTTTGGTTACGCGCACACACACCTGGGATCACGCGAAAACAATGAAAAAAATCACTGCAGATGCGAAATGTAGGAAAAAATCGACTTTTCTTTTTTATTCAATCGCTATATCTCCGTTATTTGATCGAAAATCGACTTTAAGTAATGTCTAGTACAAATTGATAAAGTTCACAATCTGTATTAAATATTTAACCAAGCTGCAAATTGAAACTTGCAAATTGCTTTCTCGAGATTGCGCACGATGCTTAAAGTCCTCTCTATGAGGAATTATGTTTTCTAATTTTGGCTTCCTTATAACGGAAGCTTTGAGCTTCGTGCGAAATCTCGAAGAAAAAATTTGCAAGTTTCAATTTACAGCTTGTTAATAACCGAACCGTTTGACCGATTCTCTCCAAAATTTATACCAACTTTACTTTTATAATATTCTATTAAAAAAAAAAAAATCAGCGCATACCTTAACATTTACAAAAATTAGAGCGATTTGACCGATATTTCCCGAATTCAATACGAAACGTCCTTTTATGATACTCTATTTATATTTTAAAAATTAGCCAGAAATCTTAAAATTTACGGAAATTAGAGCATTCACAGATATTCTTTGAAATTTTCAAAATGCCATAAAATTAGTAATCTTTCAGTAATTTCAACAAAAATGCAGTGAATAAAGAGGTTGTATAGATTAAGATGTGCGCGAAATGGAAGCGCTGTAGCTCAAACCATTCTCGAGTTATCGACGTTCCAATTTTAGTGCCAGAAAACACACACACACCCGGACATTTTTCTAAATATGATTTTTCGGCGTTTTGGGACATTTTGAATACGTTGAAATTGAAAATTATAAAAACAGTTTTTTCACCGTCACAAAGCTTCCTCTATGAGGAAGCAAAACAATTGATTTTGTACATGTTAACAATCATCCGCCCTGTCATTGAGGACAATTACTAATTACAGAGAGATTGATGTTAATAATCAACTGATATCCGATGTTTATGAGACATTTGTGTGACCTTAAGGCGATTCAAAAACAACGTATCACGCCAGTCGCGATAATCATCTATACGCGGAAATTCGTGGTTGTATCGCTCGATGTATAAGCGATGTCTATGCGACGTGTAACTAGTATGACGTCCATGTCATATCTATGTAACATTTATGCTATTATGATGTAAAAACAATGGACAGACAATGCATTGCGTTACTCGACATAATTATATAAACATTGAATGATCATCACATACGAGAGAATCATTTACTAATCTAAAGTTTGCAAAATGTCCACTAGTCGAGTTTCGGTCTATTTTCTTTAATACGACAGTTGCAAGATTCACACGCAATTTATTTATGATGCATCAACTTGAATCAACTAGGGTATCCCGGCGAGGAGGAACGACAAACGACTCGGTTGTTTCGACGAAAATTCTTCAGTGAGTTGCGTCGGGTGTAAAGGTTCTCGAAAGACTAATAATTTTTTCAAAGCACTGCAAGTGTGCGTTGGCTCGATTTTAAGACGCGATGCAGTGCAAAATTGATTATGGCATGGAATGATTCTTGCTTTTGTATTGCTGCTGAGCACTTCCGGTTGGGCCATCGTAACAGTAGAAGTGAAGTGACGCATTTTTTGACTATCGTGAAGTTGCAACATGAGTTTAAGGCTTATATCAACGTGACATAAGCCGTAAAGCAAATGTTGTAAAGTCACGATAGTCAGAATCGCCACTTCGCGCACCTGTGGCATACAATATTTTACGCAAACCCTACTTGGAAAGTTCAATTCAAGAGAAATGTACAAGAAGTTCTGGCGGCGTCACTGGTCATGTCAGGTTATCCATTGTGAGATCTATTTGTGACACGTAGTGACGTTTCTGTCGCCTCGAGTATAGTCGCGCGCAAAAAATCACCGGTCGTTACATCTCGTTGCTAGATAAAGTTAAAACAGTAAAATTATGTAGCACGTTAACGCACTAGTGCGGTAAAGTAATGCAGATAGTGGGAGTGCCTCGATCGACCACTTGCACTACGACGCACAGCGCTCAAGACGTGAACTTTCCAAGCAGGCCTTGCATAACAATATTTAACGCGCTGACCTTCTATGTTAGCAACAAAAAGCCTTATTATTAAAAACTTCAATTCAAAGACTGGTATCGCACCAAGTCTTTTATCCATACCGTGCTGTGTTAAGGAGGTTCCGTGATCAGGACGAATCCAAGAAAAAATCGGATATTGTCGTATGATCTAGCAAAAATCTTGATCTTTGCGTACGCGGAGTTTCCAGGCGATAAGTCAGGTGTAAAGTCACTAAATTTAACACGTGTTGGGAATCTAAACGCCATGATTAATCATATTTCCATTTGCTTTCATTTAATCCAAGATACATTTATATAGAAAAAATAGTTGCATTCATTTAATCTTTCCGATTATTTTGAATAAAAAATGTTACCGCAATAATAAGAAAGAAATCTAGAGATAAAGTGAAAACGAACACCGTGCATGAAGTAAACTATGCTTCTTATGACATGACAGCAGCTAACTTCATTGACAGGCGCGATATTTTCTTTCCAATTACTGCTACATCTGTGACAGAATCGGTTCTCATATCTACACGAGCTTATTATAAATCCTTATAATTTTTTTTTGCTTATATCTATTTCATCTTCGTTCATGTTCACCAGCCAGAACCAGTAACAAACCCAGCACGTGTAGGAGATGACAGATATTCAGAGTGCGACGATGTACGTTGAGGATACGGATTACTACGCGGATCGAACCATGTAATATATATGGGATTTTCATACCTTAAGACGAAAACGAATATCGAACATCATTGCTTAGATATAAATGAAAATGAGTCTCAATGATACATATATATACAGGGTGCGCCATCTTTTATATTGGTATGTAAACATTGAATAACTTTGACATTTATCAACCGATTGACTTGAGTAGACATGTTTTTGAAACGTCAATTCAGTGCAATTTTAACTATGAATCGCTTCACACCGAAACAACGTGCCAAAATAGTGACACTGTCCATTGAAAATAGTCGTTCGGTTGTGTTAACTCAACGTGCATATCGTCGAAAATTTCGTGGCCAACAAGCACCGTCTGACAACACTATTCGTTGTTTGGTGTCGAATTTTGTTGAGCACCGGACAGTGGGAGATCGTGCAAATTGCCGCATTTGGGGAACAGAGAATCCACACGAGATCCATGAAACACCATTGCATGACCAAAAAGTGACTGTTCGGGCCGGCGTTTGCGCCAAAACCATCATTGGGCCATTTTTCTTCAGAGAAGGCGAAACAGTCGATGGGAATCAATATCGGTGGATGTTGGCCTATTATGTCTGCTCACAAATGTGTGAAAAAGGTCTGGACGGTTACTGGTTTCAATAAGTCGGTACGCCATGCCACACTGTAAATTAAACAATGCAGTTTCTACAACGAAAATTCCCTGGACGTGTGATGTCAAAAAATGGCGACATTGACTGGCCACCCAGATCTCCAGATTTGACCCCTCCGGACTTCTTTTTGTGGGGTTATTTGAAAAGCAAAGTGTACGCCAACAAGACTCAGACCATTAACGAGCTCAAGGCAAACATTCGTGCCGAAATCATCGCTATATCGCTCGAGATGCTCGAAAAAGTGATGGAAAACGTAGCAAAAAGGGCACATTTTGCTTTGGCCAATAAAGGCGTCCACTTGATTGATGTTGTATTCAAAAACTAGTCCAAATAAATTGTAAAGGACCAAATTAAATAAAAATACCTCATATATGGAAATCGGTTGTTTTTTTTTTAAAGTTATTCAATGTTTACACACCGACATAAAAGAATGTGATATAATTCCGGAGCAAAATGAACTCGTATTCTACTAGCGTAGCCTTTACCGACCCTCCTTAAAGTAGTTCCAGGAAGTAAGACGTCTTCTTTCCTGAGCGCTGTATAGTAAAACCTAATTTTTAGATGTGCCTATCGGATGGAAACTTTTGACGGAGGTTGTACAGTCTCTATCTTCAACACAAAAATACTTCATGCATATATAGATCCTTTACACATGCACAGTGTGGCACTGTAATCGTTGCAATACCACAATTCTCCGTCGGTCAGTTGTTTACACATGTTTATAGGAGTGTAGTGTTTGGTGCAATAATTTAATTCCGAAGTAAAGAAATGTCTGATCGAGTACGACACAAAGGCCGTTTCATGAAAAAAAATTCGTGACAAACAGTTGAATGCAGTGGCGGCTATGTGTGAAACAAATGTGAAAAAAGCTGAACGTCAAGAGCTTTTGCATTACCTAAAGCAATAAAAGAATTATTATCCGAACGAACCGCTGGGAATAAATCCCGGGTAACGAAATGTATAAAAACTATTGAAAAGATTATTGCTCATTTTAAAAATACGTATTAGGTCATCAGTCAAAATTTGTTTATTGTTCCATTAATCTATTTTGCATTTATTGTCATTTCCAGTGCAACATATTTTGTTATTTGTTTATGTTATTATATCATCTGCTTATATTATTGTTATTAATAAAATAACCTTTATTCGTTAGGAAAAACAATCGATTTCAGCTCCGTTTTAACCCCTTGCACTACGCTGAAATTCAGAGCAAGCCGTGCCTAACTTCAGACGTTCTTGTTTAGCCCGAGATTAAGACCACGAGTACGGCTCGTGATATTCATGTTTGGACCGAAATATCAATTACGAGCCATACTCGTGATATTCACGTTTGACATGAAATTAAACAACGAGCCTGACTCGTGATATTCAAGTTTGGCCTAAAATTTTCATCACGAGTCAGACTCGTGGAAATAGTGCAAGTTAAAACTCAAGAATAGAGGCTATATTAAAATTCGAATTCCGCCCGTTCATCAGCTTGCTGTGGTTTACGCTGTTGCCACATTATGACAACCGATCCTTTCAACGTTCTATGTGGAATAAAAATTATAGTTTTTGTAAGGCGATATTTCCGAAACTAGGTGTTAGAAAATTCTCATTTTTTTCAGAATAATCCCTCCATACTAATAATGTACACCCCTAACTTTTTTTTTAAATCGTAAGCTCATTTTGATCTCTATAATTCGAAATGTGATTCAAGTCCTAGCCTCGCACGTGTTAGGTATGGGGAGTGCCTACGAAAAGGACCATTTTTAATTGCTATTATCTAAGAATCTAAGTAGAGGATCAATTAAAAAAATTAGCATTAGGTTCATCACGCTCAGGTCTACCAAATATTAAAAATATCGAAGATTTTTTCAGATGTTTGAAAAACGATAAAGCTACCTTAACGGCTCACGGACTCTCCAATCGGGTTTGTTTCGTGAACTCGTTTTCGTTGACTTTCGTACTTTTGTATCCCCCCTGCCCTTAATTGTGTTTTGCGTGATTTTTGTTATTCGTGTCTGATAAATGATTGTGATCTGGCGGTGGGGTTAAGGATCTTGACATTGGTTAAGAGAAGGAGTTTCTTATTTATACTATAGGAGGGAAAACATTTTGGTATCTTTCGAAATTGATGTAGAGCGCTGGCATTAATAATTTCGCTGACTTTTCCCGTTGCTTATTGGAATCAAAAACGACCTACATTCCGTAGATTGACTAAAAATTGTCCCATATACCCTCAGATCGATTATTCAAACTGTATCGCTAGCCTTTAAGGGAGAGTTCGGAGACGCGATGTCTACGATTGGAATTTGTACGCAGTCGAGTTTCCTGCAGCGTCTCTTTACAATAAATTGTTTCTATGGGGTTATATGATGGCAAAAGTTTACTTTGCAAGATTGGAATGTTCGATCTAATCCTTCTTGAGAAGAGTAATTTTGCTGGGCTGAGCTCCAAAGGAGAGCTTTTACAGGCGAGTAAAGCTAGATGGATATCTTCATCTTTGGACCTTTTTATCATCATTATTGCTCAGCCTACCGCGGCTTCGACTTTTCCATTTTGTAAGAAATGAAGAGAGCTAGGGACAGCGTGAAAATCGTATTGTGTTGCAAATCGATTGAACTCACGTGTAAAATGCAGGCCGCACTTCACCTGCAATATCAGTGCGAACAATTTCCGGTATTCCGTAACTTGCGAAAACTACCTTGCAGGTAACAACTATCTCCTTGGAGCTGAGGGAAGAGAAGCGGATGATTTTAAAAAATCGCGAGTTGTAGTTGCCGATTATCACGTACCAATCATCTTCACGACGAGAACAATATCGGAAGGATTCTCAGATTCGGATGGCAATTAGAGGACGAAATGAGAAAATTGCGTTTTTTACTAGGAGCATCTTCGCTGTTACTATGCATAGCTTGCTGTACTATTTACGACGTATATTAATTATTCCTATCCTTCTCGCTCAGATAGCAGTTGCGCGATGATTTTCTAACCTTTTTGCCTGAGCTCCCAAGCCGATCGATATAGTGCACTTATCGATTGGCATCATGCCAAGGGCATGCGGCTTCCGGAGAAGAACGAAAGGCCGTTAGTCGTTCTAGTGTTTACATACATTGAGCTTCGTCGTGCTTTGTCGTGTACCGCTTCTCATGATACTTTCGGACGGAAATGATTATTTTATTTACATTATACACGTGTTCTTTTATTGTGGCTTGGTTTCCACAACGATTACTTTCATTAATAAAGCGAGTCACGGTTTTTATTACAGCAACGAGTGTGGGATTTGATGATTGTACAAATAAAGTAACTCTACCGGAATACTCGATGTCATGTACTTAAGAATTCACAATTGGCATCTTTATTATCATTATTCCTTTTTCTATGAATTCTGTTCCAGTGCAGGCAATTTCCTTTAAGGTCATGTGCTGTACCGACTGAGTCGCTCTAAGTGCAAGTGACAGAGCACCATTTGTCATTAATGATCGCGGAAGAACAAAGAGACCGCTACAAATTTGTAGCATACACACGTCAGAATTACTATACTGAATTTCTCGGAGCTCTCGCGGGAAATCTACTGGTCACCAATCCGCACTCCCGATTCCACACAAAACAGTCTCGGAATGAATCCTGAACTGTGTCTCATTTAGTCTTCCCAAACGGTATAGGAAACTTTCTCAGATTTCCAACTCGTCCCACGTTTACTGTCTAAAGATTATTTCTAAACTATTTTTGGTGATATTACTATAAAATTGTCTCCGTGTAGCTTAAATAAATCTATAACAATGTTTTCGCATGATCTTGATGAAAATTGATCGTGTACAAAAGGCTGGTGAAGATTTCTTGTGTGCTCGATACAATTTGGGCACTACGTTATCAGATTTTTTACCTGGGTAGACAAATCTAGCCACCAAACTGATGCCTCGATCCCAACACCCCGTAATCCCTAAATGGTCTTCGTGGAATCTGAGTTATAGATCTTATTGGATATTATTCGGTATAACCAATTGACGATTGTATAGCAAGGTGTCATCTCCTACTGAGAAATTATGCTTGAAAGGAGCGTATTCCGACAGCTCTGGTGGTATCTGCACTTTCTGTGGCCATCTTCTATTTAACTGTATTTCCTAATCAACAGGCAAATTGGGCCCTTATCTTATTCTAATCATTTTTTATTTGACATTTCATTCAGGGCAGATAAACTATGGCCAAACATTGTCATGGCGTGAATTTGTGTGCTCTCTTGCTACCGAGTGTTCTCCGAAACAGTTAAAGATGTCTTTACAGAATTTGGTACATTTCTGTGCATTGCAACTGAATGGCATCGTCCGTGGTGTGATCCGTTTAGGGACGGAAGGTGGCGCTTAGAGCACAAGGAAGCGTGATAGCCATTACCTAGGAGCAACACCGTTTCTTATTTCCGTCCAGAATCTTCCAGAACCCTCTACGGTCTTGCTTGTAAAATACAGAAAGGAAATATTGGTTGCAATACACCTCATTAAGATACTTGACTTAGAGGGCCAGTCAACCGTTCATGTTAACACATCAGTGGCACGTAACTTGCAACCGCTAACCCATTTCAGTTATTCTTATCGGGTAAAGCAGCTGTAGAGTTAGGCCATCCATGGACTATAAGATTCGGCGACGTGGTAAAGGCGTTCGCCAGAACGTTCAGAAGACCGTAATGTTCGCACGATCTCGGTTCAGCGCCTGGATAAAGCTAGCTGGTGAAACCGTAGACCAATATGTAAATGCCTTGCACATTCTGACACGGAAGTGCAGCTACGGAACTCTCAAAGATGAATTAATTAAAGGTCATATCGTTATGGGACTCGTAGATTCCCTAACAAAGGTGAGCTGGCGGCTCAAGGACGACCTTACTGTTGGAGACAGTTATTAGGATAGCTGGACAAATGGAAGAGATCAACGCAGAGAAAGTAAAGTTCTAGTTGCGCCAATGCCTCCTACTGAAGTCATCGAGCTACACGAAGTAGGATGAAAAATTCCCACTGGAGATCAGAGTGACACAACAAAGAGAAACAAAGCGAATGTTCGCAATGCAGTCTGAAAGTCCACATGTTCAACAATGACCCAGACCTAACCTTCAAATACCGCATCTGTAACAGTAATGGTAATTCGGACAAAGTCTGCAGATCACTTACTTTTCTGCATACGTTACAGATAATTTTACGCATCTTTAAACAAAAATGCGAACAAATTTCATTCGCATAAACAAAGTTTCCCCTATGAAGAAGCAAAAGAAATATTATCTGGTCTTTTAAGGATTGACGAGTCTTAACATGTTGAGGGATTCATCGTTTTACGTAGAAACTTTAATTTTTTACACGAAACTACAAACATTTACTAATCAGAAATAGTATACGATTCCCAGTTGTAAACGGTTGTTCGTATCGTACAAGAAGGTGAGTGTTTTCATCTCGTAAGACATTCGCTGCCTTAAACATTTGTATAATTTGCTGATTTTTGTATTATTTTTCATAAAACTATAGATTTCTGTAAAATACTACTTGCTATGATTTCATAATTTGAGAAAGTTGCAACTTTTGGTACTAAATTATAGATATTTCTGCAAAAACAATGCCACAAACAAATAGAAAATTTTACAAATTTCCATTGATAGTAGAAAATTGTAATATTTTTTATTGCAACCGAATTTTCTTTTTCACAAACATCAATCATCTCTGAGTAGGATTGCAGTTGTTGATACGAACTGGATCCGCGAAGGACCGGCAGCGGGGAGGGAATCACATCGCCTTAACTCTGCAGTCTATTACAATTGCACTTCCGAATACGAGCAGCTTATAATATAAGCAAAAATAATCAAAGATTCGCCTTATTAGGTTATGTCACTCTTTATCCATCGCTATTTAAGGTGATGCGAACCATGTATTAGTACCAGAGAGATGAAAGTAAATGGCTTCACGGCGTAGTGAGAGAGACGTGGTCAATATGTGTAAGTGTTAAAGTTTCGCCTCGTCTAAGACTATATATCTTGTGCACCCATACATGTTTCGCTTCCTCTTAAGAATCTAACTTGGACACATGCACTCACAGCACTTTTTCAGTGAGATTGAACTTACGCTGTTGAGGCGGCGGAGAGAGACAGAGGGCAGAATAAGAGTGCGACTACGCCCGAACTCTTCGATACTTAAAAAAGCAAACAAATCCGCTCGTCCCCTTCAAGTAAATCTTTTCTTCTTCACTTCGTGTAAGCCTGGAGACGAGTAAATCGAGCGTACTAAAGTCAGAAAGAGATAGAGGTCAATCTCGATGCATCTGCCGTATAAGTTTTTCTCGCATATTCGAACTACATATTCCCACGTCGGATAAGAACATTTTTTATCATTATTTTATAGCTCTTCGCCCTTTCGCTTCCTCCTTTTTCTCCTCGGTCTTTCTTTGCTTTTATTCTTTGTTTTATTGGCATCAGTGCGCGTCCGGATATGGGTCGACACGTGACTGCTTTAGTTTACTGTGGCAGCGTATTCACTCGTTCGAGGGATCAGGTATAACAACGTTAGAGAGGGAAATTAGCGACTCTGGGCAGCGCACACTTTCTTCCGCAGACCAACATTTGTTTTCGCCTGATACACTCTGTTCCTTGGTATAAGATTGTCGCCGGAGCTTAATGATTTTTTAACAAGACATACGCACACACCCCCCCCCCCTTCTTTTGCCGCCCAACGTCATCAGCTTCTGGATGCTCCGACCCTCGATTCCGGTCATTTATAGGCCGCTGGTTAGTCCGGTGAAATATAATTTTTTGTAACTCGCTTAGTCCCTACAAATTGAGGGGTTATTGACTAGGCTCATTCGGCGTTGCAGGTGGTCTTCGGACTCGAGCATAGTGCAGTACCGTAGCTAATCTATCAAAGGTTTCATATGTTTATCACCGTTTCATTCCAGCGGAAGAGGGAGGGGGCAGAGGAGCTACATAGATCGATCTTCAACCTGACAGATAATGCAGCTTACCTCGCCAGGTCACAGCTTTAATTGGCGACAGATTGCTGAACTAGATCGACGGTACGATAGACCCAGAAGCTGTAAACCTTTTGTCTACGAGATGTGAGTCTCGCATGCATTCGACCTATTGAGTGTAGTTCAGTTTACTGTCACGTCCGAACCAAAACCACAACCCAAAACCGCTGACACTTCTACCCTCTTCCTAACTCACCACATAAAACGACAATAATCGTAAATAGGGCGTTCGGGGATGCGTGATGTATCTAACTCAATTGGATTAGTCTCGCCACTAGAAAAAGGACCCTCGGCGAATGACACCGATATACCAAAAGCAATCCCCACAACTCTTTGTCCTAATCACGCATATTATAAGATTAGTATCTAATATACTTCAGCTCTAGACATCACCATATATCATGAATATTTCTTTAAATTAATGGGCTAACAGAACCGAAATCAACGATTAACGAAGCCATCAAAATGAAAGTGAGCCTCATCGCTAAAAATGATTTTGTTCGAAAAATCAGCATCCACTTGTTATTGTTCCATAATCCATTCAAACGCGTTATTCTTTCGCGTAGCGCTCCATTTTTTATAAAAAAAAAGCTGTCATGATGTCTTTTTTTTGTTGGCAATACTTTACCGCACAAATGGCGCAAAATTCAAATCTTGTGTGGATTTTGGGACACCTTTTATAAGGTTTAAAATAATGAGGAACCAAGGGGTGAAGTTCTACTTTGCATCCTTGTTTTTTGTCTCATTGTGACAAAGTTTTCTACATGCACACACGCACGATTTGTGTGTGTGTGTGTGTGTGTGTGTGTGTGTGTGTGTGTCAGTGTGTGTGTGTCAGTGTGCGTGCGTGCGTGTGCGTGCGTGCGAAATTCTGAAAATGTTTTTTTTTCGCTACGAAGAAGTAAAAATATATTTGCTGTGGCAATACTAAATCCGGGTACATTTTCTTTGGTTCATCAAGATTAATTTTTAAGTAATAAGCCGTTGGAAATTAGATAAACGATACGATATACAAATATTACGATTCTCGAAAAAAAAAAATTTATTTGATGACGCAGTAGTTAATATTGGTGTACGTTCTGCCGTTTCACGCGAGCTGTCAGTAAGTATAAAATAGCGAGGAAACGGGATGAAAAGCAGAATGTACAATCCATACAATACAATGTAGATGTGAAAGTCACATTTAGTCTCATCTATCTTTCTTATCTCGTACATCAAATTTATCTTGATCGGAAATTCAAGTGCATCCGCGTATAATGATAGTAAGGTTACTAAATAATGCAATATGACATATTCAAACAATCAATTTACCCAAAGTTCATTTCCAACGCTCAAAAGCATCTTAAATTCCTTAGTAGAATAAAAGTGTAAGTAACTTTTACTACTTTGCACTTGTGTTATACTGACAATATGCGGGTACTTGGACGCCATGGAAGGCTTCTTTTGGATGAATTGTACAGGTTATAGGTTATTCACAGGTGCGGAATAAAATATATCTGAAGAGGGTCCGCATGCTTGACCGAAACGTAATCCGGATGACTTCAATTATTTATCCAATCACTGTTTAAAAACTCCGAGTTGACTGAATTGTAGCCGCAATTTCTTAATGTTCTTATTCGTTAATGGTCGTCTACACTACATACTAGTAATAAATATAATACAATACACTATTTGTGGTGGAGCCATTCCACTGTGAAATTTTTTAAGAACCGAAACATTTTTTTATATTTTTCAAAACTTTATAAGTATATTTAAGTATGTACTCGCAAAGTTTCGGAGCCTGATTCGATTTTATTTGTCTGTTACAGCTGAAAGTTGCAGAGAATGCAGAGCGCCTTCTCTGTTTTAAATCTGCGCTAGGTGGCTTTAAGAAGTTTTAACTCGATTTTCTTAAAACTTCATTTTTTCAACTGGTGAAACTAGGTGAAATTTATTTTACCAATCGATTTGAATTTTTTATCGCAACTACTACAGAAATAATTTTTCATTAACAATTTCGTACTTTTGAACGTGCAAGATGATAAAAAAATGTACCATACTTCGGAATTGAAACTTCCAATCTAAGCCATTTTGTTAATTTTTCATTAATCAAAACAATTCTGATCCGGCCGATAACGATGCTCATACTGATTAAAAATCTTTATGATTTCTTCGTTTCAAATGTATACTTTTCTCGGAATTACCTACGCCAGCAGTCAATCGTTATTTAAAGGCGCACAGTTCAGTGTTATAATTATTGAAAAAAATAGGCAAAATTTCAATTACCTTGAATATTTCTTTTACTAAAACAAACTCCCAAAAAATGACATTTTTTCCACGTTTTACAGTGGAATGGCACCTTAATATTGAAAAAAGCCAGATTGCAAAAATGCTGACATGGATTATTTGTTACTAAAAAAAATCGTACAAGAGGTTCGACAGAAACTTTTCATCAGTTATACAAAGCATACACACAAAAAGATTTAACAATATTTATATTTTCAAATTCCCGAAAATTGCCGTTTTCGAAGTTTCAGTATAGACAAATAAAATTGCTTTTTAAGTCCCAGCTTGCGCGTCACCTATTTTTTAATGAAAATGTGGAAGAATCTCGATGAAGAGCGACATCTAAAAAAGTCCTTTTTTGAACTGCCCTACTGAGCATCAGCCACCCTTTTTAAGATTAAACTTGATGCCGACAGTTTACATTGAAACTTAAGTGAGCCCCACAAATCCGACATTCATCACAAAATCTGGATCTGAGACAAATGTGTTAGAAATGTTTAGCTCTGTCTCTCTTGCACTTTCTGATTCTCGAGCCATAGATCACGTGACATGGACTCCCCTCAACATGATGTGGTATACATTTTTATCGATCTCTCCACCGAGATCGTCAATAGTACTATCTCACTCGCATACATGATGGCTCAATCGGTATTGTACATCACCTTAACAAGATCGAACTCGTAACCATGGTAACCGACATCTGGAAAGTTTGACTTCACCCGAAGAGGCTTAAACCATTAAAAAATTTTAGTATATTAGAAGCTCATAGTACTTATTATTGCTAAATTAAAATCATCGTTAATCAACTTTATTCTTTAGTTTACAGTTATTATTTAGTTTACAATTAATAAAAATTTAGTCACTTAATTCGACAATAACAATATTTCTATTGACGATAGGTTCAAAAAATCATTAATATCACAGACATTTATTTTAGTATGTAATGTAGTGCATAATGTACGCTAATTTTGCTATCACGCGATAGATTTTCTCGGTTTTTAGTGATACGGGACGACTAAGAATAACGCAAAGGCAGCTCTGGCACGGGCTTGCAAGCAATAGTAGCTAGAGAGTGTTTACCCGAAGCTCGCGCGGCCGGCGCGATCCTAGAGGTGTTCTGGCCTACGTCAAGGGGCAAGAGTTTACGGAGTACCAGTTTTATATATCGCATGTATATATCTGTACACATTGTGTAGTACGTCCCGCACTGCACTGCGACGCGTGCTCTCCGTTCGGTTCACCCATTTGCCGGGGCTCTTGGCCCCTTTGCTCACCTAATATCCTGTCGCGTATACGTTCGTACACTTGCCCACACTCTCGGCATGTAGTTACATATACATATATCTGTAGGACACAGATGCGTGTAACACAAGTATACGAAGTGTCGCGTGCTAGGCACGTGTAATTCGTGACGGAAGAGTGGGGGAACCCACGACGGCGGTCTATAAACTCGAGAAAATAAAACAGGAGCAATCGGAAGATTCAGGCCATCGCGAAGTTGTACACCTTCTTGTATATGTATATATTTTATAAAGTTTATTTGTCCCGGAACCTAAAGGACCTAAAGATTTTTTCGCCTCAGCAAAAAATTTTTCAAAAATCCCTGGCGCACTGTAAATTCTAATTACGACCTTTTTTCCGGCGACTAATGGATCATTAAAAAAATTATTATAATGGATACAATAATACAAAAGTAGTAATAAACATTGTGCGCATTTATAACTCTCCCATTAATTTATCCAACAAAAAAACAGCTCTCTTACTATTTTATTCTGGAATAAATCTCTACCTTAATAGAACTCTACCAGAAACGAACAAATTAATATCTCTATCACGATATAACTCTATGGTAATTAAGGCTTCTCTAGGAACATCTCTATCATATTATAAGTCCACCAGTTTATATCTCTACCACGGAACAACTCTCCGGCGGTCCAAGCCCGATGGTAAATGTTCTACGGTAAAACAGGTTATTGTTCTCTTTCACTCTGGAGCAAATATAGCGCTATCCCTCGCAATCCCTGTTTTATCTAGGAACATTTACCATCTGATTTAGAACACCGGAGGGTTGTTCCGTGGCATGGGTAAAAACTTGTAGACTTGTAATTCGCGGAGTCTTATTTATGGTAGAGATGTTCCCGGGGAAGCAATAATTATTTCGTGGTATATGTATTCATTTTCTCATTTCTGATAGAGTTGTAATATGGTATAATTGTAGTGTGATACAGGACATTTTTTGCAATTTAATCCTGGCAGAGATGTTTTTCGTGGAAAAATGAATGGGAAAATTAAAAATGTGCAACAAATTGTACATAAAGATTAAATCTGAGAACCTCAATATTTTTAGCTTAATTAATTGATTGATTGATTGCTTGGTTGTTTTATTAGCACTTTCGCTACTCTCTGTTACATTTTTATTCTTACAATTCCATTCCATTCGTTACAATTTAATCGTTACAATTTTCACCCGTATTCTCTACCGCCATAAAAAAACTCACAAACCGATACTTATATGGCCCATTTTTTCTTTCTTCCACTTGTCATCTAGCTGTATTGTCACGATCTTTTATGTATTTTGCTACCGCTGTTTTAAAATTGACAATCTTTGCTATATTCTGAATATCTATTGGTAACCCATTAAAAATCTGGAAACCTCTGTAGATTATGCTTTTTTGTGCGGTCAATGTACGTGTTCTTGTTATTTCTATATTTCTGTGCTTCCTTGTGTTATATCTATGTCTGTCGCTTATCATTCTTACTTTATTTGTTAAATATTCTGGTACCATATTGTTTTTCATTTTATATACAAATATACACACATTGTACTCCATTCGTTGTCTGACATCCATAAAACATAGCGCTCGTAGCATGCTTTTTATTGGTGTACATCTATTTACATTTAAAATAACTCTCATTGCACGGTTTTGTGTTTTCTGCAGCATATCCAGAGATGTCTGACTAAAATTTAGCATTATACTACTGCAATATTCGTAGTGAGGTGCGATAATTGTTTTATATATCGTCACTTTTGTGTAACTGCTCACGATATTTCTTATCCTGCCTAAAAACCTTTTTTTCTTCCCTATTTTCCCTTTTTTTCTTCCCTATTTTCCCTATTTTCCGAGCAAGGTACCAAGCATGCTTCTCGAATCTTAAGTGCCTATCAATAATTACTCCCAGATACTTCGTTTCTTGAGTTTTTCTATCCTTTCATTGCCTACACGAATTATTTGATTATTATATAAATGATTTTTCCTGGGGTCACATATAGTCATGTATACCGTCTTTTTAACATTGATTTTCATCGAGTTTTTGTCTAACCAGATCCTCAATAATTCTAATGCCTCGTTTAAAGTTTTTTCTATAAAATCTATGTCCTGACTGCATACATAAATCATTTTGTCATCTGCGAAGAGTCCAAACTCACATGCTTGACCTCTGTACACTTTACTTATATCGTTAATATACAGTATAAATAAAATCGGTCCTAGTATTGATTCTTGGGGTACCCCTGTTTCAATTTCAAGTTTTTGCTATATAACCTCACCATACTTTACTTGTTGCGTCCTATTTTGTAGATACGATTGAAACCATTCCAATACTTAACCTCCAATCCCGTACATTTCTAATTTTTTTATCAATTCATTCCTGTCAATAGTTTCAAATGCTCTTTTGAAATCCACAAATACTACCCCAATTTTTTCATTATTGTCTATCCTTTTTCTCCATTCTATGAGTGTCTTCTGCAATGCAGTTTCGCACGAGTGAGCTGTACGGAACCCTGACTGTTCCTTAATTAATATATCATTTTCATCAACATACTCAAGAAGCTGGTCTTTTACTACCTGTTCTAGTATTTTTTCGTAAACTGGTAAAACATTTATCGGCCTAAAGTCTTCTGCTTTATTGCTGCCAATAACTTTTGGAGTTGGAGTTATTATTGAATTTTTCCAACTTTCCGGTATCTTTCCTTCTTCTAGTGACTTATTTATGAGGTTCAGTATCGGTAACTTATTTATTTGCCACATGATTTTCATTATTCTCGCTGTGATATCTGCTCCCCCACTTTTCTTGACATTTAGCTTATTTATTATCGTATCAATCTTTTGTACAGTTACTTTTTTGAATTTATTCATTTCGCTCTCGCACTCTCTCTCATAGCTTCCCATTCTCTCTACTTTCTGTATTTCTTTCACAATGCTTTTAACACTATCTATGAAAAATTTATTAAACTTATTCGCTATTATTTCAGGGTTCGTCTCATTAATATTATCAAATATAACGCTTTTATGTCCTGTTTTCATTTTTTGCGTGCCTATTAGCTCTTTTAATGTTCTCCACATATCCTTAGATTTATTCTTTTTCGAGTCTATATTTTTTTCATAGTACTCTGTTTTTTTTCGTCTAATCTTTGCAACTACCAAGTTCCGATGTTCCTTGTATTTTCCCCAATCTTCTGTTTTCTTTGATTTAATTGCCTTCTTATATGCTCTATCTTTTTCTCTACACGTTTCTCTTACTTCATCATCTATCCATTTCTTATTTCCCCATTTCAAAGGTGCTATTTTCCTTTCTATTGGTATTATATCGTCCATTGCTTCTAAGATGCTATTAATTATTTTCTCTGCCAATATGTCTACATGACATTCACTGTAATTTAGATTCCTTACTTTGTTATTTATTATATTTTTGAAGCTTTCTTGATCGAATTTTCTGTAATCTCGTTTGCTTATCTTGATATGTCCTGTTTCTTCGTCTTTTTTCATTCCGTCAACTGTTACTGTTACTATACTATGGTCTGTAATCTTTGGTGTTTGTAGTATGTCGGTTTCGATGAAAAAATTTGAAAATACTAAATCTATTATGGTTGCTGTTTCTTTCACACATCTCGTAGGCATTTGTACGTATTGCTTCATCCCCATACTGCTCATTTCCCTCGTAAGCCTGTCCGTATATTGATTTTTTCTACTCATGTCAATATTAAAATCCCCGAGTATTATAACCTGACCTTTATCCACTAACCTTTCACATTGCTTTACTATTAAATCAATGAATTGACCATCGCTTGCACTGGGCGAATGATATGTATTACCGATCAGAATTTTTTCTCCATTCCCCATACTCAATTGTATCACATTCGACCAAAGGACCTGTTTATTACTATTTTCATTGTCTTCAATATTTTCTATCACTCTGTAATTTATTCCTTCCTTTATGTAGGTTAAAACTCCACCTGTTCTGTGATTTTTTGTGTTCGTTCTAATAGCATTGTAGTTATTTATCATAATTTCCACTTCATTAACGTCTTCATGAACCTGTGTTTCTGTTAAACATAGTATTTTTGGTCTTATTTAATTTATTAATTTCTCTATCTCATCTTTGTGGATTAAGAAGCCTTGTGCATTCAACAATAATATTCCTGCATTTTGTTGTATGTGTTGTTTAACCTGTTTTCTATTGTATACTTCACTTCGCCTGGGTTGCTATGCCTCACCATACATAATATTCTTTTGCGCTCTATTAACTATTCTTTTGTAGGATTCACACTCTCGATCCGTGACTTCGTGATCAACATTTATTCCTGTCAGATTGTACTCTTTACACAAAGATATGCAGTTTATACATTTTTTAACTCGTGATTTACAATTTTGTTCATTATGCTTCCCCGCGCATTTTCTACATATTACATCATTCTTACATTCTTTCGCGTAGTGTCTATATCCCCAACATATTTATGACATTAATCGCCTTGCCCGCGATTGTTTTTTCAAATTGTCCTCCATGCCGATATATCTCAACAAATAAAATATAAATGGTTTTAAGGCTTACAGACATTTTGAGTTGAATTAAATAAAAGTATATTTCAGTTTCGACGCAATTTGTTCTCGAAGAGTTACAATTGCAGATATATCTCAACAAATAAAATGTAAATGGTTTTAAGCCTTACAGAAATTTTGAGTTGAATTAAATAAAAGTATATTTCAGTTTCGACGCAATTCGTTCTCAGAGAGTTACAATTGCAGTATAATCACCCCTTAGAGTTATTTTACGATTACTTCCACCTATGCACAGAGAAAACCGAATGGTTAAATTGGTTCATGGCAAATAATTTGTTGGCTCAATCAAATTAATCGTCTGGAACATGTATAGACTTTTAAATAAGTTGTACTAATCAATATTTTCTTTCCCTGTGTAGAGGATTCGCTGTGAAAGATGATAAAGGCGATGTAGTTGTTAACTTATTTATGTGTGTTTTCAACATCACTTATAATTCATAAGCTTACAAACTCAAGAGGCATTTTGTGCTTTCTTACCTTGAGGTGATGGGGTACACCGATGATATCACCTTTGATCCCTTTCCTGAAACTCTTTTTTATCACTTAACGTCCTCAATTAATCGTCCTCTGGTGAAAATATGTCTGAAAATTTCGGTAATTTTTCTGAATATCTCTGAAATTTTACAGTAAATACTTCTACCGTTCTCAATGTTTTCGTACTTTTTAGAGAACCACCAATTTATTTCTGAATCTAAAAATTCTTGACTGTTCTGAGAAAAAAAAATGTTTTCTTCGCCGATCGCTTAAAATGTATGAAAAGTTCGAATTTTCTGTACTCGTTTCACTTCTATTGTTACGTGATTTTCTGGCAAGCTTTTATTTTTGCAGAAATTCTCAAATAAATTTTCGTAAGTTTGAAGGAAAGTCTGAGGTTTTTTTTGTCAAAAAAGGAAAATGTCGATAATTTAAATCTATTGCGCGCTAGCATTTTGTAACTTTTTTTTAACTTCCACTGAGAGCCAACAGTGTGTAGAAAAACATATTAACATTTCAGATCGTTCGGCCGGTTAATTTTTTTTCCTCGCTGCAGTTTGATCATGGGCACCATTTGTTACTTGCAATATACCAGTGAACAACAAAAAAAAATTCAGGAATTGTTTCATTCAGGAACAAATTTCAGAATAATACTTCAGTGCATTCACCTAAACAAAAATTCCCAAATTGCTGAATTTTTCGTCCGTTAAAGTAGAATGATTCTTCGAATAAATCGAAAATAAAAATTCTACGCTTTCAATGGTCAAAGTGGTTCAAACGTCTTGGCGCTGACGCAGTGGAGCAACCGCTCCCTTCGTTCCCCGAGTCTACGCCTCTGAGGAAAAAACATAAAAAGTACTGATTAGCATACAATGATGACGATGCCGACCACGAGCACAAATTCAAGTTTCAAAAGTAATATTCAAAATGCCATATTACCTAATTGTTCTAATATATTTCAATAAAAAACGCAATAGAAAAAGGTTCCCTACTGATTTACTTGCGTCCCAAATTTTCATTCGATTGCTCAAGTGATGCTCAATCTAAAAGTAACATCGAAATGAAAAATTCAATCTAGTGTAAACTATTATCGATTTTGGTCAAATTTGATATGAAACATCATTTGTAGTATATATGGGCACACATTTTCAGTTCGTTGTCTCAACATTTTTGGAAATACTAACAGTGACAAATTAAAAAATTCAGATTCCTCTAAAATTCACTTTACTGAATTTTACGAAACTCTGCATGATACACCATTAAAAGATACTTCATCTTTGTAGAAAGTTTTGCCTCGCCATGTCAAGTTTTGCGAAACTATGTGATATAACTGTCATTTTTTTGAAAAAATGCAAGTTCCCATAATTTCTGATTTCAGACAAATTGAAGATGCACTATATTTAGCTTAGTAGCCGAGATTTTACGGAAATTAGATCGATAACTTTCTTTTCTTTTTAATTCAAACGTCATAAGTTTTTAATGTCCGCATTTTGTTGGAAATCAACAAAATCAAAGAAAGGTTACTGCTTCACTTGTGTGTCAAATTTTAGCTCGATTGTTTAGACGATTCCTGAGTTATAGACGACCGGATGTTAATACCACGCATGCACGACTATAACTATTCCGAACCGCTTTTTTTAACGTTTTGGATCATTTGGAGTATTCAGACATTGAAACCTCAAAAATAATTTTTTTTACAAAAACAAAGCTTCCTTTATGACGAAGCAATTGGTGAAATGACTTAATGATTGTCAAGGGCTTATGATGGAAAAGATGAATCTTACCTTTGATGTTTTAACATCTTAGTCTATCGTACATTTTCTGCCGATTACCAATTAAATCCAGTTTTTGTCGAAAACCCAAAAATCCTATATGAAAAAAACTTTAACAGTTCATGTTTTTTAAAACTAACTATACGACTGAAGTTAGTACAGCAAAGAGCTGCATCGCTTCAGTCTCATTATCAGACAATCAGGGAGCTAATCAAACGGCATCAAATTTTCATACGATCCAGTTATTCTAAAAAAAATATAACACGAGACAAATTGAAGTGGCTGTAAACGTAATTCAGCAATGAGACTAAAATAAAAGTAGAATGCATTGTTTCACAGCCAACTAGTTATCATTTATCAAATAATATTGTGGTTAAACTTTGAAGAAATAGTTCCAACAAGATACAGATTGAATTCAAATATAAAACCTACCGCTGCAAATATTATTTTCCGATTATACTGCACGTTAGTATGCTGTAGGTAACAACAACAATAAGATATTGTTGAATTGCGCCTGCGTTCCCAAAGTTCCGTCTCGGTGGAGATCAGCGTCAGCGGTGGAGATCATTACGTGCATAGTAGTCGAAGAGTTGAGAGAGGGTGTGTAAGAAAAGATGAGGACGATGTGGTTTCTTAGCGTTCGGTGTTTCACATTTTGTTTGTACAAAAGAAAAGATCGATCCTTTCGGACGATCAATTGCTTAACTCTCGTCTCCAAACCGTCCATCTTTTTTTAAGTCCCTTTTTTTCCGAAGTCCGAAGGTCGGGAGAGCGACAACCGATCTCTTCTGGCGTCGGTAAGCGAATACGTAGTTTCGTTGGACCGTCCGACGGCACTGACTGACCCAATCGAGTCACCGATTTGTCAGTGACGGAAACGTCGTCTTTTATGCGCTGGAGCCCCCCCCCCCCCCCCGTACTCAAAACTCACTGTGAAGTGACTAGGTATCGAGCATCGAGCAAGAGGCCGAGATGACGCTTGGCTCTACACCATTCTCTCGCAGAAATTTGATACTAATACGACGTGGCAGCTCGTGCGTCGCCAGCATCGCACCAGACACATGAATTATGTGGCTCCTAGTGCCAAGTCCGTGGATAAACTCTGAGAGAGAGCTACCCAAGCATCGTACTACACACATATTATATACTACTTGTCTCGGTCAAAGCATGAGAAAATTCTTCTAAGCCATATACATCTCTAAACTCCCTTGCAAGTTTTTCTGCTCTAAACGTTCGGCATTCAAGCAACCTGTGGGTTTTCGATCGCTGATATTTAGTGCGCTGACGAGGTCTCGAACGGAGCCAAGCGTTTGAAGATCAAGCTGCTGGGCAAAGAGTGTTTATGATGCAATATAGTAACGTCGACGAGTAACAATAACAATCAAGACGACACTGTGATACACAGCTTAAGTCTTGAATGTATTGATATATGTACATCCTATTGTACAGCGTGATTCAGAATTGAACGACACTATATTACTATACAGGGTGATTCAAAAAAAGTGACCAACCCGCAGTATGCCGATAGCTGAGGTCATTTTAAGCACAATTACTTAGCGGTTTTCCGAAAATCTCAAAAGTTTATTAATGAGATGCAATTAAAGTCAAATAATAAATGACCAATCAGGAGCACATACGCTTCCCGCGCCGGAAGTCGGCAAATGTTCGATGGAAACCGAGACCTCGGTCTGCGGCAACGTCGGACGGGATAGTATAGTAGAATGACGCATGTCATTTGTTCATTCGCATGGGTTTTTTTATGCGCGATCGAAGAAAATAATTGAAAGGTGATGTGCTCGTGATGTGTTCCAAAGTGAAAAAATGGGAATAAAATGTTAATAATACTTTAACCAGATGTAATTATTTATTATGTCTTAACCTTTAAACGTTCCAAATAGTGTTTGCAATTGTGTTTTGTTCTCTTTAAATAAATAATTGTACATTGAAATATGTGGCACTCTATAACTGTTATCTCTATGATAATAATTAAAATGCAATGAATCTCCTAGGCCATGGTTCATTTAATATAGTATCTAATTATGATAAAAATTATGATGTGTTCATGACACAAATTATAGCGTATAAAAAGTCACAACTAGCGAATGCCTTTCGCCACTAGAAATGAGATATGTAGTAGGTATGCGTGACAAATGTCATATTTCGCACCTGACAATACAACTTGAAGCTTCAAATTATTAACGACAGCTTCATTAATATGAGGAGATGTTTTTACCTTTATAAGAAAAGTTAAGTAACACTTGATACATCGATGCATGGCAGAAGAGACTGCGATGCTACCAAAGGTGCCAAATCTGTCTGAAGCAGCTGCATTAGGACCAGAAGACGCTTCCATCAACATCTATAAGACTTTTCTATTATACTTTTCTTATAGCTACGCACGACAAAATCAATCGCCCTGCCCTGCCGATGCTGCTTGAGTCTCCAAATTGTTGGTGGTTAGTAAGTATAAGGTGATAGCGAGATGATAGTGAGGTGCGAGGAAAGTGAATTCAAGGTGAGCGGACGGCGAGAGTGAGGTGAGATCAAGGTGAGAGGAGCTTGTGATCAAGGAAAGAGCAAGTTAAGACGAAGGGCAATTTTCGGTGTCCCTGTAAATGTAGTAAAAAAAAAATCGGTCCAGTTACAAGATGTTATGCCGGTAACACGTAAATACTCGTAGCATATTACGGTTGACGGTATAATATTTTTAAAGGTTATTATTTGGAATCGTTCGCTTATAAGGAGTTGAATCTCGGGTGACTGAGATAAAAACCGATAATAGATGTTGATGGAAGCGTCTTCTGGTCCTAATGCAGCTGCTTCAGACAGATTTGGCACCTTTGGTAGCATCGCAGTCTCTTCTGCCATGCATCGATGTATCAAGTGTTACTTAACTTTTCTTATAAAGGTAAAAACATCTCCTCATATTAATGAAGCTGTCGTTAATAATTTGAAGCTTCAAGTTGTATTGTCAGGTGCGAAATATGACATTTGTCACGCATACCTACTACATATCTCATTTCTAGTGGCGAAAGGCATTCGCTAGTTGTGACTTTTTATACGCTATAATTTGTGTCATGAACACATCATAATTTTTATCATAATTAGATACTATATTAAATGAACCATGGCCTAGGAGATTCATTGCATTTTAATTATTATCATAGAGATAACAGTTATAGAGTGCCACATATTTCAATGTACAATTATTTATTTAAAGAGAACAAAACACAATTGCAAACACTATTTGGAACGTTTAAAGGTTAAGACATAATAAATAATTACATCTGGTTAAAGTATTATTAACATTTTATTCCCATTTTTTCACTTTGGAACACATCACGAGCACATCACCTTTCAATTATTTTCTTCGATCGCGCATAAAAAAACCCATGCGAATGAACAAATGACATGCGTCATTCTACTATACTATCCCGTCCGACGTTGCCGCAGACCGAGGTCTCGGTTTCCATCGAACATTTGCCGACTTCCGGCGCGGGAAGCGTATGTGCTCCTGATTGGTCATTTATTATTTGACTTTAATTGCATCTTATTAATAAACTTTTGAGATTTTCGGAAAACCGCTAAGTAATTGTGCTTAAAATGACCTCAGCTATCGGCATACTGCGGGTCGGTCACTTTTTTTGAATCACCCTGTATTAAGTAACCATATTAATCAATTATATTAATATAGTTAATAAAATGACTTAATATGTAGTGTCCCATTTTTAAAAAAAGGCTCAAATATATCGAAAACAAAGAATTTAATTGAAAAATGTTTCACACAAAAGTTATTATATATAAAGTGGGACATCGAAATAGCATAACAGTTTATGGGTCCGAGGTCTCTGCTGGGCCCATTGAGGCACAACTTTTGTTTCTTAAATGAAAACCTCTATTTTTTATTGCGTTTTTTATTTCTCGTTTTAGCGATTAGTTTGCGTTTGACAGCGTCGAAAGACAAACAACTTTTGTATTTTTACAAAAATGGAAAAAATTGAGTATTGTGCAGTGATTCGATTTTTGTTTTTGAAAAAGAAAACAAACAATGAAATGAAAGCCGAGCTAGACGAAGTTTATATGGACCTTGCACCTTCGTTAACAACCATTAAATATTGGACAGCTGAATTTAAATGCGGTCGTACGAGCATTGTTGACGATGAACGTCCAGGTCGTCCAAATGAGGTCCTCATACCAGAAACAATTGAAAAAGTCAATGATCTGGTGTTAAATAATCGGAGACTAAAAGTGCGTGAGATTGCTGAGGCCACAAACATATCATATGGCTCAGTGATTTCAATCCTGAGTGATCAGTTGGGTATGAAAAAGTTATCCGCGAGATGGGTGCCGCGTTTGCTCACTGTCGACCATAAAAGAGAACGTGTAGCTGATGGCCAAAATTCATGAATTTAAATACGAATTGCTTTGGCATCCACCGTATTCTCCAGATTTGGCCCCCTCCGACTATTTTCTGTTTCCAAACCAAAAAAAATGGCTTGACGGAAAGAGATTTGGTTCCAGAGATGACCTCATCGCCGAAACAGAGACCTATTTTGAGGACCTTCCGAAATCGTATTATTCGGAGGGCATCAAAAAATTCGAAAATCGTTGGAATAAGTATATCGAGCTAAAAGGAGATTATGTTGAGAAATGAAAAGATTTTTGTCCAAAAAAATGCGACTTTCTTTACCAAGCCGACTATTTATTGATCGACCCTCGTACTGATCCTGGCACCCGCCATTTTCTACTTTTCCACAATATACTGAGAAAAAGGATTTATTTGAATTAGTTGTATTTATTTTTTACTTCTATCAAATAAAGTGTATTCAGATATCTGAACCTAATAAACCATTCATTATTTATTGTGATATTTTATTTTATTGAAATATTTAAAGTCCCTCCCTTTGGTATGATTTTTGTCAAAATGGATGCATGGATTGGGATTTTATATCGTTTTGAATTTCGTGAAAGATATGTGCAAATGGTCCATAATGCAAATTTGTAAATATCGAACTAAATAATAATTTACAAATACTGTTTAAGGGCGATAAGTACTGAATTTGAGTCTAATTTACAAAAAGCTTAGGATTTTATAGAATTTTGAAATTATGCGTTTTTAACCGATTGTATTTTCGAAATAAATGATGAAACGGGCTCAAACTTTAGATATTGACAGAGGCACTCGAATTTTATAGAACATTTCATTTTTTTTTCACGATAGCCGAGGTTTGCAAAAATAAAAGGCCTTTCCGTTACGCAGTTAGTTATTGGTTACTGACTACAAGTATTCGTTAAAATATATTGAAAAAATTGAGATTTAAGTGAACGTTGAATTTTCTAATATATTCACTACAGAAATTTCGTTAACCTTCAGTTTCTACAGTTTTAAAATTAAATTAGAATGCAAAGTAGAACCTTGATACTGCTTTCTCATTATTTCCCACCTTTTACAAAGCTATCGATATCAGGAAGTATAGTTATCAATTTTGGCAATATATGAATATAGAGGAAGTTTCGTCGAAATTATGGAAAATAATGAGATATAAATTAAAATTTGTCAAAATTTAAATGACCAAGAAATTAAAAAATTCACTATCCTCGAAAATGTCATTTTTCAATATATTTCAATGAAAATTGTAGCCAATAATGACAACTTATTGCGTAACTAGTGTGACAATTTTGCAATTGATTCCTCAAGTGATTCTCATGCTTCAGGATCCTTATTATGTAAGCTCTATATAGCAGTGTATTATTATGAAAGCTCTATGTAGCAGTCTTGGACCATGTGAACTTAGCACCCGACTTTGGTAAATCCAAATGTTTTTTTTATTATTCTTATATATTTTTGTTTGTAGTTGATTGTAGCAACAATTTTTTCGTTTGTAGTAGCTCCAAAAAAAAGTTACAGGATTTTGAAAAAAAGCGCTACACCCGACTTTGACGGCACTAACATTTTTCAGTTCATTCCTATAGAGCAGGGGTCTCCAAACTACGGCCCGAGGGCCACATTCGGCCCGCGGACAGATTTTGGACTATTTCACTTTTTACCACCGGCAACAATGATAATATGGTTTTGGCCCTCGGAACTTACTGGAGTAATCAGTATGGCCCTAAGGCTGGAAAGTTTGGAGACCCCTGCTATAGAGAATCGTTTGCAGTTGATTGTAGTGAAAGAATTTCCGTTTGTAGTTAGAATAAAAAAAAGTTGTAAACATTTTTTTTTGTTAGTAATTTTTTTTTTTATAAACCAAAAAAATGTACTGCAGCCGAAAAAAATGGTACTATAAACAACTGCAAATAAAACTCTATAATAATGAGAAAAAAATTTCGATTTTCCAAAGTCGGATGCCAACTTCACATAGCCCATATGTCAGCCATAGAGACACATCTTCCTTACGACGTTCTTAAGCATGAATATTCAAATAAAGTGACTATATATTACCAAACCTATTCGAATTTTAGTACCAAAGGGATCGGTATAAATAAAATAAAAGGAAAAAGTCATAAGCATTTTTTGTTATTAATTTTTTTTTATAAACAAAAAAAAGAACTACAAATGAAACAAAATTTACCACAAACGACTGCAAATGAAACTAAGTTACTACAAACGAAAAAAATGCCACTACAAACGAAAGATCGCTACTACAAACGAAAAAAACGGCGCTACAAACAACTAGAAGGTAAACGAAGTTACTAAAAATAGAAAAAAATTACTACAAACGAAACTAAGTTACTACAAACGAAACTATAGCTTAGTTTTGTTTGTAGTAGCGATCTTTCATTTGTAGTGGCGTTTTTTTCGTTTGTAGTAACTTAGTTTCGTTTGTAGTGTATGTTTTTTCGTTTGTAGTAACTTAGTTTCGTTTCTAGTAAATGTTTTTTTATTTGTAGCAACTTCGTTTACCTTCTAGTTGTTTGTAGTGCCGTTTTTTACGTTTGTAGTAGCTTAGTTTCGTGTGTAGTGGCATTTTTTTTCGTTTGTAGTAACTTCGCGTTTACCTTCTAGTTGTTTGTAGTGCCGTTTTTTTCGTTTATAGTAGGTTAGTTTCGTTTGCAGTAGCGATCTTTCGTTTGAAGTAGCATTTTTTTCGTTTGTAGTAATTTAGTTTCGTTTGTAGCAAATTTTTTTTCGTTTGTATTAAATGTTTTTCGTTTGTAGTAAATTCGTTTACCTTCTTGTTGTTTGTAGTGCCGTTTTTTTTCGTTTGTAGTAGCTTAATTTCGTTTGTGGTAGCGATCTTTCGTTTGTAGTGGCATTTTTTTCATTTGTAGTAACTTCGTTTACCTTCTAGTTATTTGTAGTGCCGTTTTTTTCGTTTGTAGTAGCTTAGTTTCGTTTGTAGTAATTTTTTTTTCGTTTGTAGTAACTTCGTTTACCTTCTAGTTGTTTGTAGTGCCGTTTTTTTCGTTTGTAGTAGGTTAGTTTCGTTTGTAGTAGCGGTCTTTCGTTTGTAGTGACATTTTTTTCGTTTGTAGTAACTTAGTTTCATTTGTAGTAATTTTTTTTTCGTTTGTAGTAACTTCGTTTACCTTCTAGTTTTTGTAGTGCCGTTTTTTTCGTTTGTAGTAGCTTAGTTTCGTTTGTAGTAAATTTTTTTTCGTTTGTAGTAACTTTGTTTACCTTCTAGTTGTTTGTAGTGCCGTTTTTTTCGTTTGTAGTAGCTTAGTTTCGTTTGTAAGAATATATAAAAAAATGTGGATTTTCCAAAGTCGGGTGCCAAGTTCACATAGCCGCAGTCTTGAATGAATAATTTCAATGTTCTATCAAATTTGAACGGCTTCATCGATTTTTATCAAACATCCCTTTACATCTTTACATATGTATGAAAAGTTTGAGCTCTATTTCTTAAACTTCTTCAAATTTATAGCAGTGTAAAAATCGATTATTGAAAATCTCACAAAATTCGAATCCTTCTACCGATCTTGTCCAAACTCAATATCGAATACCGGCAAACGTTACTTAATCTTTGTAAAAATATTTAGTTACATCGATCAAAGTTTACGGAAAATAGAATGATGACACTTGGTTTTCGAAAATTCAAAATCTCATGAAATTCGAACATCTTTACAGATTCGGCTCAAATTCATCACCATCTGTCCTGTAATATAATTCTGTAAGACACTATTTAGCAAGATACCTCAAAATTTGCGATAGCCAGAACGTTCACAGGCATTTAAAAAAAAATGAAAAAATAGTGTTCTCCGTTACAAAGCTTCTTCTATGAAAAAGCAAAAATTAATTATTCGCTAAATTGCCGCTATACCTATCGTCAAAAAATGAATTATTGCTTATTTTTCTGTAATATACTGCACTGAAGAAAGCTATTTATTTTCGTTAATGAGCGTATTTTTGTAAAATAAAGAATATTTGGATATAGACGCAAGAGCCGTCTATGTTCTATTAAGCAGATATTCAAATATATTGAATTTGAAACAAATACATTTATGTACGTCGAACGAGTCTTTTTTTGTGTTGGCCCAGAAGTATTGTCTGGTATTGCTCGTAGCCTGAACCGCAAATAAGCTTCGAACGCACGCCCTATGTGTCTGAAAGATGCGCAAATACATTTTACAAGACGACGGCTCCACGCGATAGTCCGCAATGATAAACAAGAAGAGATCGTCAATTGGAGCCGACGGCCAGCTCAATTTCTCTTCAATCATCCTATGAATTGCGACATGTACAATATACAAATTCTACAATGTCGTCCACGTATGTCTCGTCTACGTCTCGTTCGAAAGGCATAACAAAGTCTCTTGAGAGAGTCCTCGATAAATATTATGGCAATTAATGGCTGATTGATTTAGTCATGGGAGTGTGAATTGAAATATCGATTGAAGATCGTGAATTTATTGATAAATTGCTACTTCTTCTATTTTTTCACATTATCTAGGCTCTGCATACCAACCGCAGGTGGGTGAATATTTTTTTTGATTCCCGCTACGAGTACAATGAGTCTGTTGTTCATCGAGCCCCGGGCTTTCAGCTACCGAGAAGTATTGCGGTATTATGTCTCTCGTATCGCTTACGCTTCTCGTCGAGTCTTTAGTCGGAGCTGAGAAGTAGTTTTGGTTTTCGGAGGAGGAAAATTTTAACTCGATTCTTAGACCGAGACGAGTAGAATAACAGAAAACTACTAAGATGCAGAGCTCGTGCCAAGTATTCATGGAAAACTGAGAAAGAGATCGATGGAGACACAGTATGTAAATTAATATTAATATTTATTGCTTTCTTTAATTCTAAATACTACAACATTGCTTTATACAAAACTTTACAAACTTACTCGATGTCAACACGTTTCATTAACATTTAAAAAATTATTTTTACTTGGAACTCGTGTGTCATCCCGAAGAATTCAATCGGTACTTCTGCTTAATACTCTTTGGTATATTGTATTCACTGTACGACACACTTACTTGTAGAATCTACGTCAGACGAATTATATTTACACGTATATTTCTAAGGACAACAATTATTTACAGATCGACGAGAGATCGACATTTTTTACAACGTGATTCGAGCAGCTCAAACACCGGGATGTGCAGACATGACTATTTTTAAAGAAAATTTTATTCGGCATATGAGGTCTCTACGACTGCATGTGATTAATCGATTGCACCGATATCGACGAAGTTATCGTGGTTCCTGCCGATGTCGGGGATTCTTGTTTGAGCTCCAATGCCCACATATGCTGCGGCCAACCGGTGCGTCCTTTGCCCTTCGACATTTCTTCATGAACGTACGTCACGATGCTCTGACTGCAAGTCTCGTTCTGCAAAATTCCATAAAGAAATAGGAAACGTTATCTTCTCATCGATCGATAACTCGTTTCGCGAACGTTCTGCATCTGACTCAACATCGACACGTTAATTCCGTTCGCATAGCGAAATCAGTTACGTTCGCTAAAACGCGAGACTAACATAAGTCGAGGAATTAACGCCCGGATACTGGATTTATTTTCTCACTACAAAATGATACTTCGCGGTAAGTGATTTCGTCGCTAGCCGAGCGATCGGTACTGAGAAAAAATGCCGCAAAAGGAAGATGTTTCCGTGGAAATGCCCACTTAATCTTGGTAAACGTGAATCTATCATAAAAATCTATTCCGCATAAGGGGAGACGAAACACCTAATAACATTTCACCATTAATTCTATTTAAAGAATGCTGAACGTTCCCGAAAAATGCTAATTAATAGGGTCTGCAACTACCAACTCCACACACTTAAATAATTGGATCGTTAATACAAGGAAATGTTGAGCACCTTCGAGAATAATTAATTGGAAAGTTTCAGCTATATCCCTTGCACTCATGGCGGTTCAGTCAATATTTCTTCACGCCCTGAGGCAAATGAAATTGTTGAAAAAAATATTAATAAAGTGAACAGATTAATTAATTCATTATTACATTAACTTGACAGATACATGTAATCCGAGGATTTCCAAAACACATAACCCATCGATTACGAGGAGTTTTTTTCGTAGATTAGAACATTTTTAGTATAATACTTTCCCATAAATTAAATTCTACTTGTTGACGTATTCTTTTATTTTATATGGTGGTACTGAAACGCATTCCGGTGTCTACGTTCAGTGGTAGCGAGGAGGTCGACGAGAGTGAGAGCTCTCTCAGGGTCTTGATCACGTTGCCAGGGTTCCCGCAGGCTACTTTACGAAGTGTTTCGAGATATTATAGCGTAAACAGAACCCAGTGTGGGCGCTACACCGAGGACCACTGAACGAAGCTTTAGAGTCGTACCTCTCGGTACATTTAGGGTTATACACGCACTTGAAAACGCGAGTTATTACACCCCGGAGAATGAGCTGACGGTTTAATTCGTTCCGTCAAAATGATACATACGTCATGTCTGACCTAATTAATTTGTGAAAAAAAAAATCTCCCATGATCCACACTGATGAGTCATCGATTCATCGTTCTGATATTTATCCAACCGAGCCACTGAGCGTCGATAAAAAATGAGCATTTCATATCAACGATCTAAGAAAAAAAAAAAAGATGACAAAACTTACCGAATGCTGTTGAGACTTGTTTCGCCTTCCATTGGATAATATTTCGGCTCGGAAGGTCTGCGGTTCTTCGCCCACGTCGCTCTCGAGTACAGCCATGAGATATCCGATATAGGAAGCGGCGAGTCGCAGTGTCTTGATTTTGGAGAGTTTCGTGTCGGCCGGAACGTTGGGTATGCAATCTCGTAGATCGGCAAAAGCGTTATTGATGCTCTGTGTACGTCTTCGTTCTTTCTTGTTCGCAGTGTTTCGCCTCTTGGGTCTGACGACTAGTCCTCCGACGACGGATTCTCGTAATCCCGCGTGTAGATGATGATGATGATGATGAAGATTGAGCTGTCGATGAGCCGCTGCTGCGACGGCGGAGCTGACGATACCGTTGACTTGATGCTGAAGAACGTTAGCACCACTGGCACTCATTAAAAAATCGTTTTGATGGTGCGTTTGCTGATCCTGATGAAGATGGTCATTCGCCTGCGCGTGGTTTTCTTGTTGGTGGTGCTGATGTTCTTGCTGAAGCGAATGTTGGGAATAGTGGATACCAGGGGAATACAATTGTTGAGCCGTGTTCGCTTCTCCTCCGTGATTGCCGCTGTAATGATGAAGACTCGTCGAGTAGATCGTCGCACTGTCCTGGACACCAATCTCTTCGATTATCAAAGGTGGCGTCGATGCCGCTGGACTTCCGGCATCTGAACTACCGCCCGATATTCCAGAATCGGCACCTCCCCAGTATGTAGACTGACTGTCGCCGTCTGGGATCCCTAGAGTACCTTCGGATAGATAAAGATTAATATTTAAATATTTCAATATTCGCTTTAAATATATTAAACATAGCGGTGACCTCTCATTTTCGCCAGATCAAAATATAGACTTTGCAATCATATTTTTTACTAAATCGAGCCCCGCGAGAGCGTTATCGATTGCATAGAAACTGCTTAAAAACTCGACAGTTACAAGTAATAACTATTATTCAAAAATGGTGTAGTTTTATAATAAAGTTCCTTACGGTAGAGCATAATACTAAGAAATAGTGCCATGTAGAAAACCAAAAAATCTACCAAATATCTCGATACTGTTCCATATTTTTCTATGAATGTTTTTAAACATGTGGAAAAGGTAAAATATGGGGTAGAGTAAGAGAACAGCGAGTCTAAAATAAAACGTAGAGCTAAGACTTACCGTAAGGTAACTGCGTGACGTAATCATAAGGCTGATGCCATTGTGGATAATAATCCGCCTGTGCTTCGTAGCCGCCAAGCATATTTAGTTCTTCTCGTATCAGAGATAACACCTTGTTTTCGAATTAAAGCACCAACACAATAAAAATCGACGGCTTCTTAAGTTCACCACTCGTTTAAATCACTTTGAATGATTGAATTAAATCGTCGAACAATAAAATAACATAGTCATTGTTTTTTTTTTACAAATAGAATTCGTCGATTAAATGACTTTATAACTGTTTCAATGAAAATTTGGACTTGTCAATTATAAAGGAAAAGTTTGAACGCGTGCGCGTGGTTACCGATGCTCGAGTGACACTGATCCTCAGGGGTGTTTCGGTGATCAGTAAGCTTCTCGTATCAGGATCGCCGGCATGAAACGGCTGCGAGGAGTATATAACTATAGGAAAGAGCCCCCCCCACGAGTATAGAGGATGGTGAAGCTATAATATGGAAGCGAGGAGAGCCCATTGGGGATGCTTCGTACCGCCTCTGGGCGGAGCTTTATTCACCCACGCGTCCGCGGTTACTCCACTCTCGTTCCATTCTATGCAGCCTCGGTCTCCCTCATTTTCTATATATCTTTCTCTTTCGCTCGAAACACTCTCCCCCCTCAATTCAATTAGTAAATTGATGCCGCGGGTATTCTGCGCCACCGCAGATGTCGTGTAGTGGGGATGATTTAGGAGTAGCGAGAGCAATAGCACGCCAGTGCTCAACCGCACCGCATGCTCTTTCTTTATATTAGCTCGATTTACGACGATGATGAGATTACATCGGGAATTATGAAAGACTCCAACGCTCTGTCACGGTTCTTCAAGGACTCACTGAATTACCTTTTATTTTTCTGTTGTTACGTCCTCATATTTTCTTTTTTCAAACGCTATGTTAAATTTAATTATATTTCAGATATTATATTTCATTTAGGTTTTTATATAAGATTTCTGTAAATTCCCATTCGCTTACAGATCTGATTTACTTTCTGTATCATTCCGCATTTCGCTAGGAGCGCATGCCGCGTGCACTCATCACTTTTGAGCCACTGCCTATATATATGCTCACTTATTCGTGCTCTCTTCGAGTCTTTAATAATTCTTTAAATTCAATCTTCAATCACCCTTCAACCAATATACTTTCAAGTTAATCATTAACCGTTTAACAATAAGTTAAGAAAACAATGATACCATAACTAGTGACAGTTAAGAAACCTATTTTTGTCTGTTCAACTAGAAACCACGAACTATACGTGCATTGCTGTGAATTTAGGAATTGCCCAAGACGATACATGGGAATCTTACATGTTGATGTAATGCCATTATTAATGCATTAACGAAATTTATCGCATTGTAAACATGTTCTGCTTGGGCTAATTAACAAACAATTTGCTTGTTGAATCAAAATATTTCATTTTTATTTTTAATCGAACAACGATTACAAACTTTCCCTCGCTCTTGCTTATCCGAGACGTAATATCCGTGTGAATCATATTTTTTTACGGAAATACGCTGTATCGAAGTATTTGTCCCCACAAAAAAGGACTTTTTAAATTTACGAATAGACATTTCAAATCATCAACGATTGGTAGATTTCGAAAACTTTCATGTTGATTAAAAGGACAACATTATAGAGCTCCAATTATTCAGAGAATTATTAATTATTAACTTTGTACGCATGGGTACATTTTTGGAACGTGATCTTATATTTGTAACAATAATACGAACGCAATTCATTCTTTTGGTAAATATGCAGTTTAGGGGAACCACCTCCGATCGCCTTCTAACTAGGCGCGTTCGACACGTTTTTGTATGCCCAACAATTTTTTCCTCTGGCAAAAGCGTCGCTCTTGCCGCCGGAAAAAGATATTAACCGTTAAACACTAAAAAATCACACACGCTACGTACATATAATTGTACGCGGCAGTAGCCGACTACAGGACGAATCACTTGTTTCAAGACATTTAGAGGTTCAAGGAATGAGCCTATTTCGAAGGTCATCGGTGTATAGGCCCTAATTCTGCAGTTTTACCAACTTTATTTGTTAATAACTTTTTAATGGACAGTGAGAGACGATTTTGTCAGAGGGAAAAGTTGTTAGGCATACAAAAACGCGTCGAACGCGCCTAGTTAGAAGGTGATCGGAGGTGGGTCCCCTAAATTGCATATTTACCAAAAAATTATACAATCAGATTGAAGATCGTTAATGTAGTATTTCGTTGTTGCGCCTGACAGTGAAGCTGCGAGAGCAAAGATAGATTCCTGAGCCGAGGACGATTACCGTTTCAAAAGTATTTTAACTCGGGTTTGCCATTCGGGATGCGTTTGGCACCTCTCTTCCGTGACATTACAAATTAATAAGGATAACGTAGTGATTTAAAGTCACTCAGATTTAGCTGTTGATTTCATTGTTAACAACAATGGTAAGTTTGGCATATTTATTCATAAAGTTTGGCTAATCAATAAGTATAAGAATTATGACGATTTTTATTATTGTGCATACACAGCCGATCCAGAAGCGAAGACGATGGTAGTTGTGTAGTTATTATTATATAAAATTAAGCGGCTATTAAGAGGAATTATTTGATTTGCGTATTTTCTTGTTAATGCGTTTGATTTGTAAAACGGCAGCATCCCGGTCAACGTGTGTTAATACACCCTCGGGACTTATGGGTGATAACCAAAATTCTATATACGTTGCCCGAGCGTCGTTAATATAAAAATAAAAAGGCTCGGAAATTAATTCTATTGCGTTACACTGAGTTCTACAGCACGTCGTTCATTCGCGATAGCATTAAAATTGGGCACAGTGACTTGTCCGATTCCTTCGAGTGGGACAGCTTCGTTACGAAGAACCGAAGACATGTGATTCACGTTTTGCGTAACAGGAAAAAGGCAAGTCATCTGCATTAATTTTATAGAAAAACTTTCCGATTCTCCGTTAAACTTATAATTCCAGCGATATTTGCACAGAGCCTGTGAGGGTGAAGAAGGGTATCGCGTATTGAAACTGAATACAAATTTAACCCTATCAGACTCCCAAAATGGGAGAAAATAATTTCGAACGTCTACCGAGGGTCATGGAAGGTCGAACCGAATGTGTACACCCTCCGTAGAATCTGCAACAGACCCTATACACCCTTCGTAGAACCTCCACTAGAACCTGTACATCCTCCGTTAATCCTATCACGGACGCGCCTACAGAACGCCTGAAATATTCAGTAGAATCAATATGGACAATCATTATTAATTTCAGAAAGTTTATTTAACGACGGGTCGTCATACAGTGATATCAATAATATTATTTTATTAATATTGAAAAAATAATAAATCGTCCACACATACGATTTATTCCTAACGCCCTTCGAGAAGTGACGCTTGCGGGATTCTAACCTAAGATCTACACGACCTACCTAACAACCCAACGACGGGCACGCTGACCACTAAACCAAGCTAACTACATGGATTTCATTTACTTTATATCTATAATAGCTGAAACCGTTCTAGAAATTCTGAAACTGTTCTAAGAATATCTGAAACCGATTCCAAAATCAATTTGTCGTAAATTTTGAAATTCCTTCATATGACCTCTTTATAACTCTCATAGAAGTTAATTCTCGGGAATTTTTTTTCGTGCAATTATCAGATTAAAAATGGTGACTGGTTCAATAATAGTTCATGCAACATAGTACAAGTTTTTTTCAGATCGCGTTCAAAATTAATTAAAAATAGAAACACGAAAATCGAAAATTTCAAAATTTGTGTCAATAATTTTGAAACAAAAATGTGTACTCTTAGATTTGTAAACAAGGACGTCCAATATCTCTGAGAGCTAATTATTAGGCACATTGGATATTCTGATTTCGCATGCGGCCATTTTCAATCTGCCGTTATAAACTTTTTTTTATTTGATATTTTTATCGACGTGAGTGTTTGCGGTGTTGGTACACGAAAAGAAAAAAGTAGTTGGGGAAACTGACATATTGGTTTCGACACCAACCGGAATAGGTAGCATAGGGCCAACTACTCAGTTGTTTCGAGAAACTATAATGTCGTTGGTAAAATATCGGTAGTAACGGTAACAGCCGAGATGGCAACCTCAGCTTTTTGGTTGGCTGGTACAATCGATCAGGTCAGTGTAATACAAAAAAAACCGGGTTAATACGGATTTTTGTATTTATTTACAGTGGCGAGGACTGGCTCGTACTTCGCGTGATGCTTCGATAGACGAAGGTCATGTATTCGCAATATTTCACTGTATATTTACCATATATTCAATGCATTTCACTTTTATTTTTCGCAAGTCCTCGTCCATCCAGAACCACCTGTCACTTCGAACAATGGCGTCGTTCACCTTTGTGAAAAGTTTTACTCGTAGCACGTACCAACCGGTTGGTTATAGAAGGAAAGCGATCGGTAATGGAGACCAGCTTGCAGATTGCCGGTACTATCCAAATGCTTGTCGCAACTACAGCCGACGTTAGTTGCACCACCTAACAGCTCGTGGTGGTGACAGTACTGTGATTAGTTATAGGAATCAAGTCGTTGGTCTTCGGTACTCTTTTTCGCTAACCAATCGAAAATAGTTGGGAACACTATTTCGATTTTGTTTTCGTAACTAACTCGCGACACAACATATGCTGGAAGTGATTATCACAACTACTTTTTTTATCCCTGTAGTACATATGTGGTTCCAGCGCTTACCGAAGATAAGGTGAGGCAAGTCCTCGATATTTACACAGATGTGATGCTTCTCTCTCACTCGACCATTAGCGCCGTCCTATTTCTCATTCGCACTTATGGATGTGTTGCTTACCCTTAATTCACGAAAAGTTACGAAGGGTTGGAAAAAATAGTGGACTCTCCAGGTAGGTTCTCTGTAGGTTCAATGGAGGGGGAAAACCGGCATCGCCATTCACATGCACAAAGGATTTAGGGGTCGCAAAGGGTAAACGGAAGGTAAAAATGTCGACTCGGGGAATTCGTAGGGATAGTTAAAGTCTGCGAAAGACTGACGATCCTTGGTATAGCTATGTTAAATATCGCAATGCGGAACTTTTCTCAATTACCTAATTGAAATTGCCGAGTTGTGGGCTACGCTTGCACGGAATATATCCGAACGAGGCATAAAGTTATACTTTCTTCGCGCTTAAGTTGTGCGTTTGCGTATGCGTTAGCCCTAAAACCGATGATATTCGTGGCGTGCACTCTGCGACGAGGAGTGCAAATACTCAGTAATAGGGATGGGCGACATTTGAATGAAAATGTATTCAAAATACTTTTCGATTCAAATAATTTTGAGTAAATATTCAGAAGTACCGATTAAATGATAAATAATATCTGGAATGACGAAAAATAAAATGAGATACTCAATCACTATAAATCTGATTATTTTTTGTCTTTGAGAATTTATCCCAGTTATTCGATCGGAAAAGTATATTTTGAATAAATTTTTATTCAAAGATGGCTCATCCCTGGTTATCCAAGTACAAAATCTGTAGCGTTACACTTGGCGTGAATCAGGCACTGCCAAAGCCCAGTTACGAGACATATCTACCCTGACAGGGCCCTTGTTAGTGCCGGATTCCCGTATGACGTAACGTTACAGAGTTTCTATTCGGGTAGTTACAAAATTGACGGGCACAATGATGCGTAACATTAACGTTAAATAGATTTTTTCTCGAAAGTGTATACTCCTGTGTAAAAAAGCGTAAAAAAGATTAACGAAGAAGTATCTTGGCTTGGTTATGTAAGCCGATCCATCAATAGTCAATGGAGTGTACACTGGCGCTACAGGGACTGCGTGTGCACTATTGGAATATAATAGACGAAGAAACAAAACGCTGGCATGTCCAAGTACACTGGGTCTGGGACTGCACTGGCGCCGACCTCCCTCGAGTATTCGTCTCCAAAGCAGGATATCTTTCCATGTCTCCTGCACCGTTTGTCTCTTCGTGGTGCACAGATGAGAATATGCGAAGAGTACAAGTCGCGCGCGACGTCCGCTCCGACCGTAATAAAGTGTAACCGGAGGCACATAGAAGACGCAAGATGAGGCAAAAGGACTGCAGTCTATATAGGACAATGCAATCGTGTTGGCGAAAAGAATGTTCCAGAGACCGCACTCTGAGCCCCTTTCATACTGATCCTTTCCTCTGGCGCAGAGGACAATACGGGCGTAAACTATTACCATGGGGTACCAACATTTTTTTGGCATACATTCGTGACTTTCGGAAAATGAACGCAATAGTATGTAGATCTGGTGCGCACGTGGAGTTGTAGTTGAGCTGCAGCTACATATACATCTCATGGCACGGAAAATAACATTCTCAATGAATGGTTGTACACCGGGAAGACAGCAAGAAAAAAAGCTACACGGTCATTCAAATCGTGTTCGTTAATCCCTTCGGTACCAAAATTGTATGTAAGCCTACAGCGAATCGACGCACATGTGTGTCAAAACCACTTAATAGGTTAATAAAGTCACAACTATTATATATAAGTATATGACTTACGACTTTATTGACAGACACTGCAATTTATGATAGAATGTTGGGCAGTCATCGACTTTTTAAATAAATATTTGACTAACAAGGAAGGATAGTTTGGTGTCCCCCTCCGATTTTGATGACACTCACGTATGTTGTAGAGCATCGAAAACTAAAAGACACGTATTTTTTTTTATCGGCGGAAAAATATTTCTAAGGGGTGAAATCGCCCTTCAAAGTTAGGGGTGATTATGCAGTTTCACCTCTGCAAATGAATTTTTTCTTCAACTTCACGTGGAATTTTTATTGTCTTCAATTAGGGGTATTTTGGTTTTTGTTTCATTAAAATCGGTTGACGCCTTCTGGGTAAAACTGCATAATCATCCCTCGACATGCCTAACTTTGAAGGCTTCACCCCTTAGAAATATTTTTCTGCTGATAAAAAGAAATGTATGTCTTTTAGTTTTCGATGTTCTACAACATGCGTGAGTTTCATCAAAATCGGAGGGGGACACCAAACTATCATTCCTTGTAAGTTACGGAACCATACTGTACCGTCCCTTACAAAAGAACGATGAAACCACAGGCAGAAAAAAAGATTTATTTAAATTAAATAATGTTTTTTTTTATTTAAGTCAAGTAAATATTTATCGTATTCAAACAATGAGTTGTATTTGATACAAAACAAAGAAATTCCTTTGTTTAAAAGAACAAAATGGTATTAGAGGCTTAACCAACTTTCTAAACGTCAACTAAGATCACTTCTTGCTACGTTCTAGTCAATTTGAGGCTGCTAAGTAAACATGTTTCATAACGGCTATGTAACATAGAAGTAACATGTAATGTATCATTTGTTATATGCAGGTAATATTATATGTCGTTTGGGCGTTACAGTTATGTAACAAAAATAATATAATAGTTACGGGATATGCTTATTAACAATGTTATTGTAACTTTGGTGATATTCAGGTAATGTTAACAGGGTGTATAGTGATAACATGACATAGCATTATGCGTCCTACTTAAGCTGCAAACTGACGTACAGGACATATGTTTGCAGCATAATTGCATAAAACTGTAGTGTTGGAATGTTGGTAATATTAAGGAGCATCAAATTGTTAAGATTGCGACATATATGTGGCAAGCCATAGCGGCAGACTACCTGCAGCGATGCGTTTGTACTGATTGTGAATAGGGGCGCGTCGTGATGGTATGATGCAGGCAACAAGGAAAACAGGGTGACGTCATGTTTGTGGTAAAGGATGCAATTTAATTGTGCTCACAGTATTGAAGTATAATGTAACATCACGCTGATACCAGAAAATAATACCAGCACGCTGCGCTTTTACAATGAGTGTATTAATATTGAGATATGAAGCAATGCCACATATATGGCAAAATTACAGTACACTTAGAGCTACGTTTAAGCGGAATGGAGTAAGATCACTCATTATAAAACTACTTGGCACTACCTGAAACTCAATAAATAGAAAGACGATCTATTAAAATAATGAGAGAAGTTGACAAGTACCACGAATCCGAACGATGTGCCCAGTGTGGTATTTTAACGTACTTAACGTACTTAAAGAAATAAATTTGACGTTTTTAACGAAATAAATTTACCGTATTTAACGAAATGAACTTGATGTACTAAACGAAACAAACTTAACGTATTTAACGAAATAAACGTAACAGCAAGTTAAAATGCAGTCCTAAATTGTGTTGCCACTTTAAAGTTATAGCTCTTTTCAATTCTGCCACCAATGTATAGGTCGTCGAAGTAGTGGCCTTCAATAATGTCGCTAACGAACCGTAATATCGTATTGCATGTTATCATAATTCACTGCTATTCCAATATTTCAATACAATACCGTGCTATCAGAATCAAACATTCGGACATAGAATGTTACCTACTCCTGGCATAGCGTGCCGATGGATGGCGTAAGGTTGCTAATATATTGACGCAAATGTCAACCTGGGAAACTGAATAGTGTGTCCAATTGAATTTGTTTATAGAAATAAAATATGTATATTTAATGCTGTTTGGAGTCACTCATCTGATTCAGTTGATTCGGCGGATCCAGCGTTTTCTGCAAGGATTTGCACATTCTCTTGTGTTGTAGATCCCAATTTGAATTGAAAAATTTCGGTAAGCCCCATATTTTTCACGGCTGTGTCGGAATCCTCATAATCTGATCAACACATAGCTTATTTATTTTCAACACTGTATAATCGAAATATGCCTGAAATTCTGTGATATATTGTTGATTCAACAGCTGTCTTATATGTCACATTGTTAATCTAACTGTTTATTAGTTAAAAGTTCTCATTGAAATGATTGGTACAATATAATATAACCGTGTAATTTTGTTAGCATAAACCTGCATGTGTAATAATGAATATATCTCAGATTAGACAGTTTATCTGGTACCTGATCGAACAAGACGACCTTAAATTAAATATAATATTAGATTGAATATATAATTAAATAATCATTCTAATAAGACACTATTAAATCTGGATTAAAATGAAGTTAATGTTATGAAAATAAACATTTACTCTCCGAGTACGTTATAGTGGACTTTAACAGTTTGAAATTGAACTACAATTTTAATTGAACTATTAGATTATTTCGAGCCAGACATTTTTTAAATTCGTAGTACATTTTATTTTGTGAAAAACTATTAGTCGATTACTGAGCTAGAATTTACTGTAATATAGTACGAAAGGCAAAAATATACAATACAATGATAGATGAGAGTGTGAAATGTGAAGAGGCGATCGAAGGGCTCAAGTGGCTGCACGTGAGGGTAATTTCACTGAACTTTTCTCGCACGGTCTCGCAATGCTGTTGCTGTTGCTGCTGCTGCTGCAGCTAAGAAGCCTTCGAGGATGGAGACAGAGAAGATAAACTTGCCGCAACGTCAACGACTTTTCTTCGGGGGTCGCGCGAGCGCACGCGTGAGACTCGAGAAAGAAATGCTCGTAAATCGAAAGAGAAAGAGCGAAGGAAAGTAAAAGAGATTCGGATGACTGGCGCCATCGCTAAACTCGAGTTGCCTTTTCTTATTCATCTTCCCCGTTGTTCTCTTGAATGCGGTCCCTTCTTATGAGTCCCTTCTTAGTTTACACATGTCTCACATTTACTTAGTTTTCAAAAAACAAAGTTTCGTGTCTGGAAACCGATATTCTGCTCCGCCTTGTCTATAGGTCAAGTGCTCATGCCCCTTGCAATTTCGCGCGTCGTTTTCAGGGGACTCGTTGTTACGATATTACTAAGTTGCGGAATTAATTAATTAATTGTTTGTGAATTGAGTATCTAAATTTAATTAATATACTCTGCAAACTGGAAAACGATTTTAGCATGCTTATGATGCATCCCGATTTATGAACCAGTTTTCGAGAATAGAATACCATTTTTTAAAACTTGTCAATACAATATATTGCAATTGTTGTTCGTGAAGAACACGTAGCAGTATTCACGAGAATCAGGTGCTGCACATACACATGTATTGTTGTTACTGAAAATTTAAAAGCAGCAATTGCTGTACATGCGTCGAATAGATTTTAAAAAACGTATTCCGTTTTTAACGAATTGTCGACAAATGGGGACGCATTTTGATCCGATAATTTCGAAAAGGTTTGGCATACGCTTCTGTAAGTTTGGCTTTCAGGGACATTATGTAATATGAGATCCTTTACAGCTGCCAAATCAGTAGTTATATGTGGATTCGTTTATCGCGATTGAAAAGTTGTCGTAAAAAACTAATACTGAATGCTTATATCTCAATTTCACAAACTACCACATGAAATCGTTTGCTGAGGAATGATAGCAACGTATCTATTGAGAGAGAGAGAGAGAGAGAGAGAGAGAGAGAGAGAGAGAGAGAGAGAGAGAGAGAGAGAGAGAGAGAGAGAGAGAAAAGCGATGTGTGTTAGTCAGTGGGAGCATCGTATTTCGTGTAAGGTATCCATGTGACGATGGTTAACGCCCACCGTGTCAGTGAAGAATCTCGTCTCTCCTGGTGTTGCCGACGAGTAAGTAATTCGAGAAGACGAGGGTGCATGTTGTGCTCGAAGGATTTGCTTCCTTGCTGATATTTTATGAGCTCCTGTCTCCTCCTTTTTTCTCCTTCTTGTGCTCTCAAATAACCGATCCGTCATTGCGAATTATAACAACACAGGCGCACAACAGAATCAACGATTGAGGATGACATTATAAATGAATTACTAATGAAAATGGACGTTGATTTAGCTAATTTAGTGATTGTGTAATGAACACAATTAATATAGAGTTACCAATGACTGATGTATTTATAATGTTACTGGAGCAATATTTAACGTAGTTGACCAGTAAACATCTAGTAATTGACCCTGTTTTTTATTCTTTATCCCGAGAGTCCTTTCTTTTGTATAGACTGAGTATTATAAAAAGAGACATGATCGTACTGTCTAAAATGTAATTAGGGTAAATGTGAAGATTTTGCTTCCTCATAGTAGAAGCTTCGTTTTCGTGAAAATGTTTTTATTTACAGGTTTCGATGCCAGAATCGTTAAAAAGTTTCAAAACGTCGAACTATATTTAGAAAAAGAGATAGTGCGTGTGCGTGTGATGAGTTAGAAAAATTGAAGTGGCTGTATCTCGAGAACGGGTTGATCGATCTTCCTGAACCTTCGCACACGAGTCGTATCGCAACCTCCGTCAGTTGTTTGCAATTTTTGCCAAATCGCTAACGAGTGTCTCAATTAATGGTAGTTTGAATTTTCGGAAAAAAGAATATCGAACCGAAACTTGAAATAAAAATTGGCTAGGATACTTGGTTTTGCATTTGGTTACAATTTATCGAGGGGCTTACATTTTTTGAAATTTTCAATTTTGCTAAATTTTCAATTTTATTCGAAACTTTAATATCACTCCCTCTATGAAGAAACCAGAATTAAGATAACCATTATCCATAGAGGAGTATCTATGGGTGGGCAAGAATAACGAGGAAGCACTGCGCAAATGTTAAATTTGCACGCTTTTTTACATTGACTTTATTGCAAAAGAGGCCTCAGCTGACAAATGAACGGAGTATGCGTAAAGTCTACTTGAAAACAACATAGATAATATACAGTTGTCAAGAGAATACTCTAATGAACAGCATACAAAAAAATAGAATGCTAGAAAATAAAAAATTGGTATTCGTCAATTATAGCTCCATTTTATAATTCAAAAACAATTTCTGTCTATATGATATCGTTATTATGAAGTAGTAAGTAAAAGCGCAACTTCTATGAGTTTTTATTATGATTACTTAAGAATCGGACATTTTGTTTGTTTGATTTCAATGAACACGAAAGCTATTAATGCGATCCTTTTGACTTTGATCAGTTACCGTTTAACTGCCTTCAATATACAGTCAACTATGTCACGAACAATAATTAGGTGATAACTGTGAGAAGCATCCGATCCTTATTTTTATTACTTATTTTATTGTATGTTGGCTAATTGGTATTTGATACGACGACAAGCGTAAAATATTTTAACAGACAGTATATAATGTCGCGTACAACTGATAGCAGTGCATATAAAGTGCAATAAAAGTAAGACTGTAAGAGACGGTTTCATTGACGGTAAAGCGGCTTGACGTATGGAACCAGATCCGATGACTTTTTGCCATTGGTCCGAGTACTTGGGAACAGCGCGGGGGCGCTACCCTGGGAAAGAGGCAGATAAAACCACTCGAGATCATCTCAAGCTAATTTAAACCAAGCTGCATCTACATCTACCTCGTTGTACCACTAATACTATAGCATATTAAAGAGAAAATAAAAGTGCCGTGACGCGACGGCATGTTGTTCTATTATTAATGTGTCTTTAGCTGTCACAGGAAATCTTATTGAGAAATTATTCTTCTTAAATTTGTGAATGAGAAAGTGAGTAGGAGTAGCGTAGAGCTCGTGAGGGGTCTATGTTAGTTCGACTTACGACGAAGATGACATTAATTCGCGAATCATATGACCTCAATACTTTAACTTTAAAGTACCAGCTTTACCAATTCTTATTGGTAAGGTAACAACTTTTTTCGGGGTGTCATACACTGCAAAGTACTTGTATCTGTCCATACTATATATAAGTCCTAGCGTACGAAGAGATGTTTTTGAAATAATTTAAAATTAAAAGAAACAAAATGTTGAAAATTGAAAGAAACTCAGAACATATTGACCCACCTACCCGAGTGACAGATTCAGTATCGTAGCTAAATGTGCACGCGCACGACATATACAAACACACACACATACAGATGGTTTAGAGCAGGGGTCTCCAAACTTTCCAGCCTTAGGGCCATACTGATTACTCCAGTAAGTTCCGAGGGCCAAAACCATATTATCATTGTTGCCGGTGGTAAAAAGTGAAATAGTCCAAAATCTGTCCGCGGGCCGAATGTGGCCCGCGGGCCGTAGTTTGGAGACCCCTGGTTTAGAGCATTCCAAATACAACGATATAAAAATCTTGATCACATTTTTTATATTGAAAACAAAGTTTTTTGTATGGTAAATAGTAAATAATAAGTCAATGTTTTAACACATGCACTTGAAATATAGTAAGTTTGATTGATGAATTTTTCTTCTCAAATTTGTAAATGACGAAGTTAACAGTGCATACCATGAAGCATAGAGTCGGGGCAATTCGAGTCAATTTTAATTTAATATATAGGTATTAACCCCGTGGGCCCACTCTAGTTTGTGAACACGGGACAACAGGTCAGATAGCAGTCGGGTCAGGATTAAGATGTCAAAAATAGTCTGGAGGCAGCATTAATCAATGTCGATTATTCATATGTCCCGCATTAAAAAAATGCCATATTGCCCGAAGTGCAGTGCTCATATGCCCATTGTTTGCATTTTAAACACTCCACCTAATCGTCACCCTTGCTCGAAATTGACGAGGGTTATTCGCACAAAATGCAAGAGAAATCTTGTAAATCGTTAGTCTTATAAAAGAAGCTTTAACATCATGACATTTTTTTTGTAAAACTTTTTTAAAAAAAGAACGTTTAGAAAAAATGTCTGAATATGTGTGTGTGTGTGTGTGTGTGTGTGTGTGTGTGTGTGTGTGTGTGTGTGTGTGTGTGTGTGTGTGTGTGTGTGCGCGTGCGTGCGTGCGTGCGTGCGTGCGTGCGTGCGTGCGTGCGTGCGTGCGTGCGTCCACGCGCGCGTGACCTCACAAAATAAAAATCTCTATATTTAAAAATTTTCTCGACTGGTCTAACTGAATTTTGACAAATAGGCGACGCAGAATCGTTCTTTTGCTTGGCATGATTACTGTCAAAATTGACCCACGAATTGGGATATTATAATATGATATTAAAAAATTTGATTAAAATATCTGCAATCGCCCTAGTTGCCCCACATTTAAAGCTATCGAACTAAATACGTCTTTATACTAATAAAGTAATTTTCAAGGACAATTAGAATTGAATTTGAGCCGAATCTCTAACAAAGTTCGTGTGTTATAGGATTTCGAATTTTTTCAAAAATTCACGCGAGTAAAAATTAACCTCTATGCCAGTTAGGAAAAGGTCGTATTAGGTTGGTCACTTGGAATCTTGAAAATTTTGACAGACTGAAGTAGGCTTCAGCTATCTCTAAAAATGTTTTATTCCTCCCCCCCCAGCTATCATGATTCTGCCTGCTATCCCCGTGACTGTATCCTCGATACAGTTATTACAGACACAAACTAAGAGAAATGCATCTATGGGTGGCTTGGGTTAGAGTGCGTGTTGTTAGGTAGTTATGTAGATCTTAGATTCGAATCATGCGAACATCACTTCTCGTAGAGCGTTACAAAAAAATCGTATCTGTAGACGATTAATTAAAAAAAAAAATATTCATAAAATAATATTATTAGTATTACTGCGTATCGTCCAGCTGTGAAAGGTAAAGGGTGTCCCAGCAAGAGCGCCGGATTTAAATTTGCCGCCATTTTGTTAATACGAGTTGTACGGTGATGTTTTTTTGACATTTGTCACGTACAGACCACGCGATTTAAGAATATGGAGAAGTATTCAAACCAACAACGTTTAATTATTGTAAAAACACATTACAAAAATGGTGAAAGTTTTGCGAAAACAGTTCGCCAATTACGTCCAGTTTTTGGTCGCAATAATGCGCCAAATGAATCGACAGTGAGACGTTTAATTACAAAATTTGAGACCAAATTTACGCTGATGGATCAGAAGATCATTGTTCGTCGTCGTCCTTGTCGGTCACTCGAAAATATAGCCACAGTAACGGAATCTGTGGCCGAGAATCCAGGAACTTCCATTCGGCATCGTGGTCAACAATTAAACATTTCCAGTAGCACTATGCAACGAATTTTGGTAAAAGATCTACATTTGCACGCGTACAAGGTTTGAAATGTTAACGGAGTTTTTGTGGCCCGAATTGGATGTAATTGATGTGGAGGACATGTTTTTCCAACAAGACGGTGCCACACAGCACGTGAAACAATGGTGTTACTGCAGACTAAGTTTCCAGGCCGTGTCATTTCTCGATTTGGCGATCAACATTGGCCACCAAGATCGTGCGATCTAACACCGATGGACTTTTTTCTTTGGGGCTATGTGAAGGAAAAGGTGTATGCGAATAAACCTGGAACAGTTGAACATAAAGAGGAAATACGGCGCGTTATTGGTGAAATACAGCCACATTTATGCGAAAACGTTATTCAAAATTTCAACAAAAGAATAACTCTGTGCCAGAGATTTTGTGGTGGCCATTTGCCTGATGTTGTATTTCACGGTTGATCGGAACTATTTTTCTTTATGTTGAAATAAAAATGTTTGCTTAATTAAAAAATAAATGTGTTTTTTCTTTAAAATTAAATCTGGCGCTCCTGTTGGGACACCCTTTACTTTCTGAATTAAATTATTTATTTCTATATTGATTCTACCGAATAATACAGGAATCCAAGAAGCACGTCCGCAATAGGATTAACGGAGGGTGTAGAGGTTTTGTTAGAGGTTCCACAGACGGTGAATTATGGTCTTTTTGACACTGCATGATCCTCCACAGACTCTGGGTTATCTTGTTTTGGTTTTTCTTTTTTGGGAGTCTGGTGGATTAAAAATTGTATTTAGTTTTAATGCGCGACATTCTTCCTTCACCCTGAAAAATTCCGCGCAATTATCCCGGGCATTTCTGGTTCATCGATTCAGGCGCAACCATAGGTGGACACTTATGTGTTCCACTGGCATTTGTACACACCATGACCTAAAGAATTTAGCAGACACTTCCACGCCGGACCCTTGTTTTCTTTTTATTACTAAGTCCTCGTACATCATCAATCATTCGATTTTTATGGAAAAAATGTTCTTTGTTTTTCTTTATCGATGTTACGGTATTTTTTTATGCTGTATCGGGGACATCAGTACACCGTTCGGCAGTTTCCATCCAAATCCAGCAATTGAATCCATTCATCGGTCGTCAAGTGCCTTGATTTATTTTGGGCATCTGAAAATATAACGCGTTAAACTTAATTGCAATGTATTGTGTTTGAAGAAATTCTAAAGTGGCAAAAAAGAATATATTTATAGGACATACATTTACCGCGATCATTTTCTTAATTTGCAGATAGATACGTCGAATATTTAATTATTACAAAACCCTTATGTGCGAATGATACGTTGACACAATTATCGTTAATATAAAAATTAAGAACGTTAATTATCCATAAGGAGCCGTACAATTTAGAATATCAATAAAAAAAATATTAAATAACTTCTTTGAATTGCCTTTGAAACAGGAAGCCTTATTGACACATTTTTCTAGAGAAATTTGTGAATGACTAAGCTATGAGCACAGCAACACCAAGAATATTGTATATATTTGAAGTTTAGAACCTACGCGTGGGTGACATGTTGATATTATCAAAATTTCAAAGTAAGCCAGTCACGGGAAGATCTTCACGTGAAGTCTATCGCCTAAGAAGAAACAGCGAGAAGGAAGGGATCAAGGCAGGAGTCACATAATCGTGACTGCGTTTTAGGTGCAGCGTGTGCTACCTCCGTTGTCCTAAGCACCTGCTATAATTACTTCCTTCCTGTCTTGTGTTCTTTCAAACGCGGCAGCTCCGAGTATCGCGAGGTCTAGATCTCTAGTCTCTCATCTTTTTGCCTGGCCATCTCAATTTCGACCGAATCTTTGACGCGCGCACGCTTCGACGTCTCTATACAAGTCCCGCAACTGGCCCGCACATTAATACTCGGTAACGCAATAAACTATATTTAGTAGGAGGAAAAGGAGGAGGCGGTATACTTGAACGAACGGAGCTACTCACGTACGTATGTACGTACGTAGATATAGCTCATGATTTGATATCTTTTGAAAGGCCACATGGCCCGTCGTGCGCCGCTCGCTTCGTATATATGCGGTGTAGCGAACCAGTGAAATAGCTCTTTTCTCTCATCTCCGAGTAATGTACACCAATCTAATACGTGTTCTCGATTGTTCGATTTCTCGACTCGTCTGTAAATTCCAATATTCGCGATATTTACTTTTTTTTATATTGCCGTTCACTCGTGGAAATGAAAATCCATGTCAATTACAGAACATTATTTCGCGAAAATATATTTCAGATAAGAGTAATCAGTTTGAATTTAGCTAAAATATGTTTTTCCCTAATACAATTGGCAAAACAAAAATATATTTAAATTATACATTCTTATGTGATAACAATAATGTAAGAATCACAAAGTTGACAAATAATTTGTCTGAATTTAGAATAATAACGAATTTTAAATCGTTTTCGCTTGTTTCTGACTTTCTTTTAGACTTCATCAGGTACTTGAATATCCTACTTAACTCGTGCTTCTGTCACGTCTCTGATGCAGCATCCGCTCAGTCACTACGTTATTGCATATACTTTTCTTTATTCGTTGAACTTTTGAGTCACCAGCTTGGAAGGATCCAGTGATGAAAGGTCAAGAGAACAAATTAGTTATTATTTCCGTGCTTAAGTAGGGCATTTTTTGCTATGCTTTGTAGCGCAGTAGCAGTGGGCCATGAAGAAAGAGTATATAGAGAACGGCGAGGAAGATGAGACGTAAACAGAAAATAAGGTATAAGGCCAAGAAGCACGAGCAGCTGAAGGCAACAAGCGAAGAGACGCGATGCTGCTACTGCTACAGAGTTCTGCTCTTCATCCTCGAACAGCTACTGAAACATTTATTTATTTTTCCGTCGATGACACGTGGTCCTCGCCTTCTTCTTTCGTCCTCACTCTCTTCTCTTTCGTATATATCCACGCGTGATTTCCAATTTCACGGAAATTCCTTCGTGACTCTCGAGTCAGCCTCGAGAAGAGTTCATTCATAAACTCGTGGCACTGTATACTTTCGTCGTTTTTGACGAATTGGTAGAATGGAAACTACAAGAAAAGTCAGTGATCCTAAAAGATATATCGGTCAGCTAGAAAAGGAGTCTAGGAATGCAAAAAACAATATGTTCATTTTGTTTCATGATTTTTCTTATAATTGGCCAAATATCAGATAATCTGAGCATTTAACTGGCTGATTGACTGAATACATGTTATGCATTATTTATTTTCTTCGCCAATTATAAGGTCAACTGTATAAATGAAGCGGCAAGTTTGAATGTTGTATGTTTGTCACAGACCGGGGCCAAATTACATATTCTATGGATTTCTCAGGTTCCCTGGGGTTTTTTCAGAGTCATGAGAATTTTTCAGAACGACCTCCGGAAAAAGCAATCGTTTCCATAGCAACCATCGTCATAGGAAGCATTGTTGCGATATGTGGACATGCCTTGAATCGATGTTTTTGAATCCACCATGTAGTTAAAACTAGAGTTGGGTAGTATTTTAAGTATTCGGTACTTATTTGGTACTTGATTTAGTTGGGTGTATTTTAAGTATTCAGTTTCTTTTCAGGTAATTTAAATACTTTTGCGCCTTTAAAGTACAAAATACTTTCGCGTTTATGCCCATTCTCAAGATATCTTTCATCGAAAATGACCACAAATAGCTGAGGTGCACGAATGGAAGATGGAAAACGAGTACGATTATTCTCATTTGCGAGTATCACGAGCGCACCGAGATGACATTCTCTATCAGACACAAATTTCGAGTGAATCGTACTGCTAAAATGTTTTTCGACGTCAGGAACACCTTTCAAATGAGTACACTAAATAAAAAGTAATTCGTCGATTAAACGGGTGGATGAATGGTGTCAACGGCGTATGTGTCGTGCTTCCAAGTCTATTGCGGATTTAAAAAATTCTATGTAAGATTGAAATAATAACATGATATCTCGAATTTTTTTAGTTTTTGTCTCAACATTATTTGACATTGTAAAAATAAAAAATGGAGTTTAAAACACAACATATATCGTTTGCACCATTCACCCGACTGTTTTATTGAATCAAGGACTATTTTTCGTGATCTGTCGACTAATTAATACATATTTTAATAAATGTGTTGAGTTTATGTAATCGAATGTAGATTCGTTCTTGCTATATTGTTGTTTCTCCCTCTTGCTTTTAAGTACATCGATTTGGGGCAAGAAAATGCATTTTATTTTTTATTTTTTCCCAATTTTTCGAATAACCCATGACCGGTTGTTCGGAAAGATGTTCTGACAATATACAAAAAAACTCCCAGATTTAAATAGAAAAATATATAGAAGGAGTTCAATATTTTTAAATAATCGAACTCCTACAATTTTTTTATAGTGGTTCCAGTAATTTTTCACATACACATAACACATACACACCCTTATAAACTATCAATCGTACGGTATCTTCGATGCAATTTTTTTTACCGAGATAAAAAATATAATTCTAAACGTATTTTACTTTTTTTATTCGTCTGAAATCAATTTACCACCCCATTAACTAAGTCTGCTACACCTTTTCCTTCTGCAATTTATATGCCATCAATTTTACATGATACTTAGAGAAGTACTTAACCGGAGTACTTATGAATGTACGTTAAGTACCAAAAGTATTTTGTAATTTAAGTACATGTAGTACTGTGTACTTTGTATTTTCAGTATTTTCGTGTACTGTGACCAGTTCTGATAAGAATTACGAAGCGATGTTTATATTACTTGGGAAAATCATTTCCAAGATTTTGGACATCGAGAGTATTGACGCGATAGCTGATGGTACCCTGGAATGATGTTTCCGTAGTTTCTTTAACGAATTCGTTTTCGAGATGCGCCACGAGAAGATAATCAGCATTGCATTTCATCATGAATTAAAAATTTATTAAATGATATTTCTATAAAAGAAAATTGTCAGATGTACAATAAAATGAAATTAGTAATAATAGGCCACTGTGCGAAAGGAGATATCATTTTTGTACCAAGAATGCTTCATTCCACATATATGTCTTCACCTTTTCCTTTTGAATTCAAACGATTTCAGTTTTCTGTAAAACTAGCGTTTGTAATGTCAACGACTTATTGTTAGTTTCAAGGATAATCATTTAAAGATGTTAGATAAAAATCTTTAAAATCTTGCACGGGGGTAACTTTCTGTTGAATTCTCTAGAGTTTGAACTGGAAAATCTTATATATTATGACAAGCGATGGTAAAACGAAAAATATTCTTTATCCAACAGCCTTGTATTAAAACAGTAAATTCTGACTTTTGCAACTTTTGTAGTAACATAACATGAATGAAAAACCAAAATATTTTTTACTGCAACCTATGCATCGCTCTATAATTAAGTTTGTTGGTAAACTCTTATAATATATTTGACTTTTCAACAATTCGATTCCCGTAATTTCCGTAATTCTCGTGTATATTCTTGTTCAATAATGAACTTTGACTATGTATACGTTGAACTTATTATGTGCATAAATCACGTAACGCGTTTTAATTCAAAATAGTTTACAATTACTAATTTTACTTCATTGTACATTTAAAAATTTATTTTGATGATTATCATTTAATATAATTTCAAGTTCCAGACGAGACGCAATGTTGGTTACCTTCCGTTGGTGCTTATCAAAAAGAAATTCATTGAAAAAACTAGATACCTTTATATTAATTTAATTATAGACGATTCGTGTAATTCCCGTATCCCAAGTCCTTTAACTCTTTTTATAGCTTAACGACATCGATTAATTATGACAGTGATAAAAAATATCATTGCGTATATTATTTATTTGACGTTGAATAAGAAGTATTGAACAAATGTTTGAACATATTCAGCCGAAAACCAACCACGTCCTATAAAATGAAACCCTTTAATTCGCAAGCCATAACGAGCACGCTAATCGCGCAAGACAATATGACTTGCTGGTCGCGAATAAAATAATCATTTGACTATTCTGAGTTATTTCACTGTTATTATCCTTGTAAAAATGGCAGAATGGCACAGTCATGGCCTAAGCACTGGTTCTAGAGCTGCCGGTACTGGATGACCGTCAAGGCCAATATACTTTAAATGCAGTTTAAGTACTGAGCCGATTCTGAAATTATCACAACGACCAAAGCTTGCAGTCATCGGCCCAGTACTGGTTGCTGGTGTTCAGCCAATGTCCAATAAGAATATTAATAAACAATATGTTAGAAACATATCTCGCTGCTACCGATGCCGCGTATACAATAATCGAGAAGAGTCTCTGGGGCCCGAGAGACCCCCAAGCTCTGGTTATCCAGGTTCTTAATGTTCTTTAGGTTCTTCTACATGGCGGTGGCACCGACGGCGGTAACAGCGAGATATTTTTATGATGTGTAATGCAGACGGGGGGTTAGTGAGCAAAGCGCGAAAGGGGGCAAGGCTGATCCCTTAGTAAAAAATAAAATAAAATATTTCTAACGATCTGTACAACTTCTGTCTGTATACTTTTTTTTCATTCTGGATTGCTTAATTGTAATTGTTTTTACCTTTGTGAGGTGGAAATCTTGGAATAAATTTGTTGGTCAGAGATAGGAATTCGAACCTACGATCCTCTGCATTTATAACAGACACCTTACCCATTTGGCTTTGCTCATCTTGGTCAATATGATTTCGAAACTCGTGTATAAGATGCATATCTGCATATATATTATCGTCCTAACTAGTTATACCGATGCTTGAATAACTGGTACTTTATTACTTTGGTTCAATCATAATTGTATTATGGTCACACGAGAAACCTTTTAAAAGCTGATTAACACAACAACGACGAAGAGTACTTTCGTTTATTAATTAATGCTTATTAAAGAAATGACCTCATACTTATTTATCACTCGCTAAGATTATAAATGTAAAATTTATTTTCAATCAGTTTAATTTATAGTTTAATTAAAGTTTTAGAGGAAGCGTCGGCTGTCAATACTTGTTCAACTTTTTGTGTTTTGAAAACTTCCTGTTCCAAGTACTATCAACCACAATTGGTCGAGTATCGGTGAAACAATTTGTCATTGCTGAGTCAGTACATGGAAACTTCTTAGTCTTGTGTCATACACATTTTCTCGTGTATAACATAGAAACAAGAGGATCAATCAGAGAATGCCTTGGTACTGATACGACTATTTGTCACGCATACGAATGATTTTAAAATGGTAAGAAATATAAACATGGATTCACTGACAAGGAAGGATAGTTGGGTGTCCCCCTCCGATTTTGATGAAACTCACGTATGTTGTAGACCATCGAAAACTAAAAGACACATATTTTTTTTTATCGGCGGAAAAACAAAAACCAAAATACTCCTCATTGAAGACAATCAAAATTCCACGTGAAGTTGAAGAAAAAAATAATCACCCCTAACTTTGAAGGGCGATTTCACCCCTTAGAAATGTTTTTCCGCCAATAAAAAAAAATACGTGTCTTTTAGTTTTCGATGCTCTACAACATACGCGACTTTCATCAAAATCGGAGGGGGACACCAAACTATCCTTCCTTGTGAGTACTAAAACGGATCTTATTTCTGGTTTGAATACGGACTTTTCCCAGCACTGGCAACCAGGTTTAGCCCATCCTTGGCAAAGTTGTTCACCAATACTGGGTTATAGCCACTAAACATGACCTGGCAACCGTGGCAATACCAGTCCTGGGCCCTATTCACAGCTCTGGCTATACCGATATTCGCACATGAGATAGTAGGTACGCGATTATATAGTGAGCGTCCTCTATAGTTATTATACTTTCTTGGCGGCTATTTTACTAGGTGTACAAGTATGAAATGCGGATTTTTTTTCTGAAAAAACATGTTAAATTCGGAAGAATGATAAAAAGTGCTTTATTCAAAGTATGCTCCATCGCTTGTTATACATTTATCCCATCTTTCGGGCAATTTGTGAATACCACGCCAGTCAAAATCTTCCCCTTTTGCTGCAAACCATTCATCGAACCATTTTTCACATCTTCGTACGAACCAAAGCGCTGCTCAGCAAGTGATCCATCGTAACCCATCGATGCAAACAAGTGGCAATCGAAAGGAGCCAAGTCTGGTGAGTTAGCCGCATGGGGTAGAACTTCCCAGCTGAGTGCTTTCAACGCGTCGCGAACCGGTTTTGCCGTATGTGATGGAGCATTGTCATGAAGAAAATTACTTTGTCTTGCCTCTTTCGGTATTCTGGCCTTTTTTCAAGCAGCGAACGGTTCAAATCGGTCAATTGTTGTTGGAAACGTTTAGTTTTAACCGTTTTCCCAGGTTTTAATAGCTCGTACTAGACCACGCCCCTCTGGTCCCACCAAACACAGAGCATCGTCTTTCTGTCAAAGCGATTCGGTCTTGCGGTCGATGTGGATGGTGCGCCTGGGTCTACCTATGACATTTTATGCTTGGGATTCTCAAAATAAATCCACTTTTCATCCCCTGTAACTATACGATGCAAAAAACGACTTCCTTTTGAACCGAGCGAGCAAAATGTCACATGTGTTTTTGCGCTTTTCCATTTGCCTGTCGTTTAACTCATGTAGTACCCATCTACCGGTCTTCTGAATCTTTACCATCTCTCGTAGCCGATTGGAAACAGCTTGTTGACTAACGCCCAATTGCTCGGCGAGTTGTTCTTGTGTTTGTAAATCATCTTCGTCCCATAATGATTGCAATTCCACATCTTCGTATTTTTTTGGCGGCTTTTCACGTTCCTTGTCTGCAACATCGAAGTCACCACTTTTGAAACGCCGAAACCATCGTTCACACGTATCTTGCAATGGAGCATATTCACCATAAGCTTCTCGAAGTAATCGGTATGATTCAGCAGCAGTTTTCTTCAAATGAAAACAAAAAATTAATGCTGTCCGCGAACGCTCTTTGTTCGGTATGAATTTCGACATATTGAACACAACAACACATCACTATGCACACACTTTTCCAATTTATCACTCGTGCGCGTCTGACACTTGTTGATGACACAACAAAATGACACTGTGCCAAATCTTTATAGCACAAACTGCATTCGTGCGCCATCTGTTGTCTGAAATCCGCATTTCATATTTGTACACCTGGTAGTTATCTTAGAGAGTGAGGTTACTGGAGAACCTCAACAGAATTTGTCAATCGAACGAATTTTTCATTTTTCGCGACTTATGTATTGTCTACATCAATTTCTTTTTGCTAACTTCAATTCATTAAAGCGGAGCTGTATACATGTCATTCTTTGACTTACTGTCTAATGAACATTTTATATTGTAACCACCGAGGCAGATGACAATACGTATCTTTTGTGTGGGGGTGGGAATATTCATTAGAAACACTGTAATGTTAGTTCCTCATTACGCATATGTAATGAGTAACTGTTTACGATATGACGATCGATTTCAAGTTCAACATCGATTCGTTAGTGAGCTGTTAATATACGAGCTGTACTAGTCGTCCCTGTACTAGTCATCTTATTGCTAGTCGTCCCTTATACGACATGTTTATACTTGTATGCCGGTCTCCAACTTCGTAAGAATAGGGTTTATAAGTATTTCATTGGCGTGAGCCGTGAGTAGATCGCGGGATACTCTGTTACCTTCCAGGTTTAAAACAGGATTAAAACATTCGAAAAATTCGTTTCAGTTACACTTGTCGTTTAATGGTTTTTTATAAGGATATCACGAAGACAAATCGTTTTTGGAAGCAAAATAAATAGACCTGCATTTGACAAATTTTCATAGAATACCAACCTCCTTATAATAATTGCTCAACGATACATTTTTTGAAAATCATGAAAAACTCTAATGTTACAGTGTACTTGACTATTACAGAATGCGATAAAGATTCAAGAATTCATGAATTTTTATGAATTACTCAATACCAGACTCCCGGTATAAGCATAGATTTACGTTACTGTATTTTAAAAAGTGGGGTTATGTCATCGGCTAAGAGAACGAATGCTAAACTTTAAATGTAGTTAACGCATGAACTGGCGGTAAATCGCATTCTAATCTTAGTATGCTGTTCATTAGAGGTTAATATTTTCTTATTAACTGTATATTATTTTTATGCCTCCAAGATTGTCAACTTTGACTCCAATTATCTTGTGACAGTATGGTAAGAGACCCTTTTTATTGGTTTCAATCGGTGCAGAAAAATGCACTTTCGTGATAAAAAATGTAAAAAAGGGGGTCAAGTTACTACTTCTCTTCTATACTGTATCTCTTTGAGATAATGTTGCCTTTATCAAAATCTCCTGACGATGGAACAGTCTTTTTAAGAAATGATACGATCAAAATAAAAAAAAAAATACGATGAGTCAATTTACCGTTCAAACAAGAACAAGCGTCTCTTCATGTACTTCCATAAAAATGGGTGTTACGGCGTAATCAGTCGATTAGCCGACGATTAACAATGTTCTGGATTGCGTCGCTTAGTCAGCCTGTCGTTGCATAAGCATTCGTTTCCACCCCCTCAGCAGGGTCACTTGGTGTGGCTGCGGCAGTAACACCACCCTGTATGCATCGTTCACTATTTTCCTTGTGCGCGTGCATCAACCGCAGAACAAGAACAGAAGCGCGCTGTCCTCGTCGTGTAGTCGTCGACGAAAAGATATTAGGGCGGCAGTAACAGTAATACTGAGGGGACACCAGCAGGCCTCTCCATAGTGCCTTCTCCATAGTGCCATTCTCCTTCGCATTTATCTCTGATTCCGCCTCCAGCACTCCACTCTATCAAAGATCATTACTTAATAGGTATCGCGCTGAGGGCTGCCTGTTTTCTTCCTAGGGTTGGTTTCTTGTTTCTGATGGTTGTGTCAGCGGCGTTTTATGATCTGGCACACAGAAACCAAAAGAAGAGGAGGAGAAAGATAAGGTGGAGGTGGAAAGAAAGCAATGATTATCCAGCGGTTGAGCTTATCGAGCGCCTGCGTCGGAATATTCTTACTCCGCCTTTCTTCTCTTGCCGTTACTCCCCCGATTCCCGTTGTGCTCTGTTCCTGTTATCCAATCGCGGTGCCATGAGCAACCAGATCACCTCTCGTGCCTTCTTCTTTTTCTGCTTCTCTCCCTTCTTATACGTCTTCTTTTTCTTCGTTTACCCTTCTAGAGGAGAAACAAAAGTCTGGCGTGTCTGGAAAGTCAAGCGCCACTCGCTGTATCCAACGAATTCATCATTCCAGGGGACCGAGCGCGCATTTCCTCTCCAGATTGCTCTTCGATGTCCTCTTTCTCTCTCGCTCCCGAGCAATGTGTCACTACCGGAAAGGATTAAACATCCGGCGACATAATTCCTCCTTAGTTACACATAGTGGGTCTTCAAATATCACAGCGTCATCCTATTCCTAGGCTAAAATTTAACTAACTAAATAAATTGACGCATTTCATTTATGGAAAGTGGATATTATATTTCTCGAGAGATCGAATTGCAGGAAATTGATTCCTGATTGAACCAAATAATTGATCCATGAATAAAAATCAATTAAAAACTCGAATGTTCCTCACTTATTGTGAAAAATTTACAATGAACTAGAATTCGTAAACTAAATTAATAGTTCAACCTTTCACGTATTCAATCTCACCTGCTACCAATAGCATGTTTTAACTCTGCAAGTGCGATTCGCGGCGCAACTGTCGAAAATCCCATTATAACTAAATGAAACGACATGTTTAAATATAAAATTTTGTAATATTTATTATAATAATTATTACAATAAACATATTTCTAGAATAGATAATTACCACAGACATAAGTAAAATACGCCAATTCGTAGATGCAGCATACGCATTCGTTATGATATATCTGCCACAGCCTTCAATTGTATAATTTTTATTAACAAAGTACTTCTCCTCGTATCCCCATGCAAAAGCCAATGCTTTTTGGCAAAGAGCCTTCTTCCATAGGTCACACGAAGATAATGCACTTGACTCAATATACACCATGCTCAAGGAATATTCCACACTTCGCCAGGACACTTCTTTGCCTTCTCGCGATAATGCGTGCGTCTTAACCGCAGTCTAGTGGTAAGCTTCAAAGGCGGTCGAATTAGTCAAGAGAACTCAATCTTCATTCGCGTTCCCGCGGCATTTCTTTCTTTGACCGAAAACCAACGAGAATCTCTGTGAGTACACCGAAAAATCTTTTACTTTCTTCTCTCTCAAAAGCCTTTAACGTTTAGAAGTAGTAACACTCGCACCGTACAAACCACTCGAGAATGTCAGCGATAGCTTTTCACCGTGCTATCTCTCCTCTTTCTACTTTACTCCTGTTCACTTATTTTTTTCACTTAATTCCTTTCGTTCCTTTGCCACGATATCTGTCTAATATAACAGTCAGTCCTCAGTACGCACAACAGAATATAGAGCGGCGCTCGTGCGAACGTCGGGAAGAGAATGCGAGAGTGGAGAGGGCGCGATGAAAAATCACTCATCGTGTCCTCTCTGTTTCACGTGCCATGATTTTTTTTGGTTACAACGTTTCCTCCGCTTAATGCTTTTCTTTGCTCGAGATTATCGAAGGGCGGCACCCACCGACTAAATGATAAGAAAGGTAATAATGAAATTTTTCTTCTGATTATAACTTGGAGGACCTCCTCTCGATGTCTGGTCTCTGTCCACGAAATAAAACCAGACCGCGACACTCTCTGGGTTCAATCTATTATCGCTCTTCGTACTTAATATTATATTGCAGGGCTTGTTTTTCGAGACAGCTACCACTCCACCGATATTGATCAAGCTCTTCCCTTTGTAGTACTGGCGTATGGCCTTCAGCATATCTGCAACCTTTGGCTTACGATTTGACTCTTAATGAAAAATCACTATTGGGAGCCCCAATGTACAATTACAATTCTAGAATTGACTATAAAATTTTATTAATATTTTGACGCTTCTATGACAGTTAAAGAATTCCATATTATTTGGTCCACTCTATTTTGAAGTGGAACTTAAACGTGTCCATACGTTTTAGGAAATATTTCAGACCATCGCGAAGGACTAAAGAACAGACTATCAAGACTATCGTTTATACCTTTACCAAATATGGCAAATCCACGAAAAATCAACTCTACCACGATTCAATTTCGGAAAATACTTTTCATTATAACTCAACCACGTAACAACTCCAGCGCTACTAATAATGAAAAATATCTACAAAAAAGTTTTCGTATATGGTAAAGTTAGGATATGGCAGAGTTATCGTAAAGTAGAAATTTTATCTAGAATTATATTATGGTAGAATTACAATGTGACGGACTCGCCTTGGATATACTTACTCAGTACCTGAACAATCCGGGAATGAATATCGATGATCACCATATGTATGTCTATATGTATATCTTCTCCCTTTAAAACTTCGACAGACCATCATCACTACCTACATACACGCTTGCTTAAACTCATTGTTCGATCGTTACAAGAAATTTATAGATAAATAAATTGTAGAGTTATAGATGAGCCCTGATTGTCGTAAAATAATTTCACATTATTAAACTTCACACTTAACTGAAAAATTTCAGTATTTATTTTTGCCAAAACTCAGCAATTAAAAATTTTTTAAAAATTATTCTATATTCTCGACAGTCTGAATTATATTAAAAAAATATACGATCTCCTTCTGGTTCCGTCTGAGGATAGGGTGGCCTACTTGTCAAGTGAAATGCCTCAGTGATTTATCGTAAGAAGATGACTCGGTCGCTGGACACACCAACATTTCGTCTGCATCCTATATTCCCCTTTTTCTCACAAAGCTTACATACATACACGTAATGAGTCCTGTATACTTTTTTAAAAATTGTGACAGCAGGTGCGGTATTATATATGCGAACAGGTTGAAACCTTGAAATCCCCGGGGATCTCTATGGCTGCCGAATAGAGCTCGAATACCAGAGTACAGGAGGCTAATACACCACGATCACCCTGTTTCTCCGATCCCTTTGTCGGCGAGTGGCCTCCCGATATTGTATCACTTTTTCAGGCACTTGTTTCGTGTTTTTTTTCTCGTTCACCCGAGACCTCAGTATCCAGGGAAGCCAAATATACTTTTTCCAGTCGCATCGCCACTATCCCTTGCCTTATACTAATTTTTATTTCATTTTTTCCTTCGCCTTCGTCAGCCGAAATGCCGAACAACAATTCGACGGGTAAGTTATCTTTTGTTACTTATAAAAAATTATTTCTTTATTAGGCGGGGAATAACGGTACAAATATTATTTATAGCACGCGTAGTGTAATTTATGTGCGGTGCTTATAGAGCAGTAAAATGCATATCCCTCCTAGAATAGTTGAACAATAGTATCGCGGCTATAAATAGGAAAATGGAGTGGTTTTGGTCGACCAGGCCTCGATCCTCGTGACTACGTTATTTCAATGAATATGATAAAGAGAAATGAACGGAGATTAGGTAAGCAAGGAGCAAGAGGGTATGCATATGTCAAGTCAGTCGCTGATACCTTACTTAATATAGTACGCATTCAAAGAGTACATAACTATAATTCGGGTGTGGGCAAGGCCGAGGGAATCCGCACACTACTAGGTAGCCAGTGACAATGAGAGTGAAATTCATCCGTCTGTTGGTCGCAACGGGGTGCGAGCAACCGCCTCAGCAGGGGGTGCACCGTGTGTTGTGCAGCCCTTGCACATTTTGTTTGATACTTTGCTCTCTCGAAATATTCCAATCGATTAGGTCACCCTATCTGTTTATGGAAAAATCGTGATCTAATCAAAGGCATCTTTCATGAATGATGAGAAAACTCGAGGGGATAGACGGGTAGCCGTGATAATCGAGGAATAATAGAGTCTGAATGTGTTCTTGAAATGTACAGTATATATCAGGAAAATCAATTTTCCTGCTGTAAATGAACCTTAGATGAAAATGTTCGATTCTGGTTTTTTCTTTTATAGACGAAGAAATAGTTTTGTAATGTAATAATTCTTACGCACTAGTGCCTAGAGAAACGGAGTCGAGTATAGAAAATTGAATGCAAGGATAGACTTTCTTTTTCTCACGGCGTGGAACGCCTCTCGTTGTCCCTGGAGAGAGGCTGCACGAGCACGCGTGGGTTACAGGATTTGGCACTTGCGTCACACAAGCTCCGCGAATGATCCGTAGGTCCCGGCACTACAAAAATATGAGGAGAAAAAAACGTAGTGAATGCTTAAAAACGATCTGCCCTTCAGGGGACGCATTAAACAATCACATTCCCACATATTCAATTCACCCACGGCAGTGCAAACCCCTTTACGACTCTTATGTCTTCATCGTGCGAGAGGATAGAGAAGATTCATTTTTATTATGATTAAGATTTTTTTAGTAGTAGTATTAGTCATTGGTACCACCAACAGTATAAATTGGACCGAATTTAGAAAGTCGTTTTGTGATTTCAAGAACCTTTTTACAGGAAATTTCTTTCCAAACTTAAAATACGTAGGAATAATTTTTAAATAATCGTAGATTAATAACTTGAGCGGTATTTAAAAACTGGATTTTTCCGATAATATAGTCTCGAAAGCGGACATTGTTTTTCTCTGATACATTCGGAGCTATACTAGCTAAAATGAAAGAAGAGAACATGTTTTGAAACCCTCTAACCCAAAAATTATTGCCTAATTTGAAAAATCTGGCAATAATGAAAAAAAAAGTTAACTAATGAACCAAGCGACACTTTAAAACTTTATAGGACACCATCCCTAGGACGCTTCACAATTGATGGAACTTTGCAAGCCATTTCCTTGCAATACACAAATAATGTATCTGACATTATACTGATAGCAGAATTTACCCATTGCAAATTTTTCCGCCGCGAATGATCTTTCGGATAAAAAATGAGAACGGTGAACTGTAGAATTGTAAGATGCAGTTCACTGTTTTCCTCTTTAATTCTAAATATCAATCATGGCAGAAACATTTGCTTTACAGTTATTGTTACCAATCGAGGGGTAGCACATTATCTTAAGAGAAGACGAAACCTCCATACATACACAGATGTGCTGCTTCTCTTTCACTCCGCCGTGAGCGCCATACTAGCCTATCTCTTTCGCGCTCATGACTGGAGTACAGAGGTTGCACCTCTCCTTAATGCGTAAGTAAATCCACAAACACGGAAGCATACGTTACAGAATACACATAGCATACGAATACGAACATTTTTGTATCCGTCTCTATTCGGGATTGTCGAGTAGAGGTGATGTACAAGTTCCCCGAAGGTAAAACAGACATTGACAAGGTACGCCCAAAAAAGGTGACAAAAGGCGAAGTGGATTTTTCTAGAAAACGGTTCAATAAAATTCGGTGAAGCTTTGGCATTACATGTAAAATGAATAAATGTAGTTTGTCGTTCTTGTCTTTTCTCCGAAATCGAAAAGAAAATTACAGACCAATTATAATGTTTTTACAACACTGACATCCAATACAACGAAAACGACAAACTTTCAAATATAACAATTCGCACTTCGGCATGTGATAGATGTCATATTTTAGTATAAATATCGAGGAATGTAGTATTTGCGATCACGTAGGTAACCTCTTACGAAACATAAATTTTGTCAAAAATGGCAGATTCCTTGAAAACGCTTCATTGAAATTCGATGAAACTTTGGGAATATATGTAAAATAAATAAACGTAGTTTGTTGTTTTTGTCTATTTTGAAAAGCGAAAAAAAAATTGCAGGTTATTTACATGAGGAGTCGGCGATTCATCGGTTATTTTGTATCGACCGTATTGATACAAAAAATCGTGAGAACGGCAAACTCCGCGACACAAAAACACCCCTTTTGGTATATAAATTTTATCTTTTATACAGAAAAACAAAGAACTTGCAAAACACGTAAATACTGTCGATAAGTCGGGAGATCTAAATCCGTCGAGCTTCAAATATCTTCCATAGAGGGATTGATTTCAAATTCTCTTACAGCGGCAGATGATTCGTCCTAGGGATGCGCGATTCTTTGGAAAAGATCGATTCTCGGATCGATCTAGAATCGGATTGACGAGAATCGATTCTTTGAAAGATCGGCTTCCAAAGAATCGATCTTTGAAGAATCGATCTTCGAAGAATCGATCTTAAAATTGAATTAAATTAAATTAAATTGCAGGAAGTAATGTAAAAATTATATTATAGATTAGATTGAGAATAATTATTATAAACTATAATAACTAAAGTCTTTAAATAAATACAAAAATGTGAAAATGCAAAAATTGACTAACGGTAAGCTGTCATGTGAAATATAGGAACAAAATACATAATATAATGTATTTATTTTATAATAAATTAAAAAATTGATAAAGACATTACATGTTCAAGTGAGAATCGGTTTTTATTTTTGGTTTATTTCGTATTTACATTTGCGTTACAGATGGATAATCCGTACTAAGATGTAGCTGTCATTCTTAAATCAGTCTTAAAATTAAATAAAATTTAATTACAGTAAATAATGTAAAAATGACATTATAAATTAGATATTAGATTGAGAATAATTATTATATATTATAATAGTTAAAGTTTTTGGGTAAAAATTTTTCGTCTTTGATATAACATTGCTTGGGATTAAAGAAAAGAATAAATTCGTACGAAAATTATTACGATATGATCAATTGTTCATTTCCGGAAATTTTATCTTCTCTTTGATATGTTATAAAGGCCGTTTAATATAGAGTCGGCAACCGCACTCCATCTCAATATTTACGTTGCAGATTATTCTAGTTGCCATTCTATCAGTGGTAACGAATTTAGAAACAATAGCTGCTGCAGATGTTCGGATGAGAGTCGGCTTCTGTTATCAGTGAGTATATTACCAGCTCTTGAAAAGAGTCGTTCTGAAGGTACTGAGGTGGCTACCACTGGCAAGTATTTTCTTGCAATAGAACTTAGCATCGGATAGAGCGTCACGCACTGCTTGGTCCAAAAATGCATCGGATTGTCCTTTAAGTTTGTCACCGGTTGATTTAAATAGCACTTGAGTTCAGTTGGCATTTCGTTTTCATCTCGTGCATCTTCTACTGCAACCTGAACTTGAGAAACGAGGTTCACGTGATATGACCACAAATCATTGTCATCGTCTTCAACATTTTCGTTGTTCTCTTGAGTTATCGTCGCATTGGCTGTGTCTGCGTTTGATTGGGCAATTTTTCTGATTTGCCTACTTATATGGTTCACTGCATTCGCACAGGCTACACGATCGTTGAAATGCAAACGCTTAAATCTGGGATCCAGAATAGTTGAAATCGCGTTGATATGTGAAGATTCTATTTGTCCAAATCTCTTTATTATTTGAGAAATCAGACGTTCTATTAGAACTTTAGCAGTTTCTGTCGTTACTTTTGTGCGCAGTGATTCAACCTTTCTCCTCATGCAATTCACCATTGGGATCAATTTGGTACTCGTCACATATTGTTCTCCACACAATTCTTTCATCACGACTTCGATTGGTCGCAAAACGCTAACCATTTCTTTTGCTAACTGCAATTCAATCGCAGTTAGCATCAGAGGGGAGTTTGGATATTTCAGTAAAATTGTGGATACTTCGTGTGCAAGCAAAGTAAAGCGAATTAACATGTAATATGTTGAGTTCCATCGAGTGTCGACAGACTGAATAAGTTTAAGGTGTGTGACCTTCCGTAGGGCATCAGCAGCGAGATTGGATTGCTTGAAAAACGTTACAATCTGTTTGACCTTAGTGCACACGGTCTGTGCTTCTACGTAATCTAATGTATTTGAAGAGACCAGATTAATGGTATGTGCAAAACATGGACGATGTCGGTTACTCCCAAATGAATCGTTGACCGCCTTAACGATGTTTGCCCCATTGTCCGTCACAATCATAATTACTTTTTCATCAGCAATTCGCCATTGATTCATGATGGTTTTTATCCACTGGCCCAAGTATTCGCCCGTATGTGACTGCGATAACTCGGTTACGCCTAGGGTCGTGGAGACTAATTCGCCTTCGCATTCGAAATGTACTGTCATTCCTAAATAGCTTATAGCGTTATGTACGTCGGTCCAACAGTCAGCCGTAAGTGAGAAATAATCCACCTTAGACAATTTCGTTTTTGTAGAAGCAGACAATAAATTGTATTTTTCTTCCATATAAGTCGTGATGGATTTTCTTGAAGGTATTGTATACAGTGGAACCGTGTTTTTTATAAGGTATTTAAAGCCTTCTTTCTCGACAGTATTAAAGGGCATGTTGTCTTTGGCGATCATAAATAGGATCGCATTTGTTATTCTTCCAGATTTTGCGCCTCCGTCTGAAAAGACCACATACTTTTAATAAAATGGATAACATAAGTAAGGGTGCTTATTCAAGAAGCTTTTATATCAATTAAATATTTTGGGGATGCTGGAGTCGATTTTTTTTACCGATTTTGGTCGGTATAAATAGTCATTTCGTTATGTACACCCAGCATCATCAATACACTGCGGATATGCTTCAAATTGTACAGGACTGTAGTATGGACGTAAACGCTTCGCGATCTGAACGAATTTCAGTTGAAAACGTACAAAAAAAATAATAATCGTATATTACTGATCCTTTAGAAATTCAATGTGGCCGCTCGAATTGGCAACAGTATCTGTTTTATACGATATAAACGTTTCGGGAACTCACATCCGTCAAACCCGAACAGACTGCAATTCTTTAAGGTTTTCTGAAAATTTCAATATCGTCATAAACTCGATCACACAAAATAAATTAACGTAGAGTGTATGCCGCGTTCACATAGTCTGTGTCTATACTCGTTGTCGTAAGCAGCCAGACTAGCATGAACGCAGTATACACTCTACGTTAATTTCTTTTGTGTGATGGACTTTTTGACGATTTTGAAATGTTCGGAGAACCTTGAAGAATCGACATCGGGTACAGTTTGATGTATGTGAGTTTCAGAAACGTTTATATCGTACTAAACAGATGCTGTTGACAATTCAAGCGGCCATATTTAATTTTTTAAGGGCAAACTGTTTGAAAAGTTGAAAAAATATAAAGCATCCTGATAAGAAAGGTTAAATTGCATGGGATTAAAAGTAGCAAATGCAAAAAGAAATAGATTTAAATAATTGACTTTTTGTATTAATTTTTATTCCCGGGAATTGAAGCTGACACAAACTTTCAATGATTGAATTCCGTTGCCTTCCAAAGGCACTTTTGATCCTATTCAATTGAGCTTTTTTATCGAAATGCTATTGGAAATGATAATATTCGTATTTTCAGAAACAATATATGACTTGAAAGGCATAAGAATCTCAAATTTATCGAAATCTTACCTCTTCTCTTTAATTAAATTCGTATTCTTCTCCTTAATTCGTATTTCGTATTTTCTTTAATATAAGCACAAAGTGGTAAAAAAATACACATTTTTTTTGTTATAAATTAATAAAATGTCCTTATAATAGTTTGTCGATATGCCACCGTTTTAGCAATTAAAAAAAGTATTTTCTAAAGTACTCTATAAGACGCTTTTTCATAAGGTTATTATTGTAATCGGATGTTTGCATTTATTGTTCACTGTGAATTCGTATCTAGTGTACCGAAAACTGCGTGATCGAATTTTAAACAATTAGCTAGTCAATGTCTCACAAATAATCGAGATTTAAACTCAAGGTGAATAGTTCAAGGTTTACGTTGAATTTAAATCAAGATTATTGAATTCAAGGTAAATAGTTCAAGGTTTACCTAGAATTAAAATCTAGATTATTTGTGAGACATTGACTAGCTAATTGTTTCAAATTCGATCACTCAGTTTTCGGTACACTAGATGCGAATTTACAGTGAACAATAAATGCAAACATCCGATTACAATAATAGCTTTATGAAAAAGCATCTTGTAGAGTACTTTAGAAAATACTTTTTGTTTTATTCCTAAAATGGCGGCACCGCGACAAACTTTTATAAGGATATTTTATTACTTTATAGCAAAAAACAGTATATTTTTTTACCACTCTGAACTTATATTCAACAAAATGCCTTATGCTTTCTAAATCATATATCGTTTCTGCAAATAAGAATATTATAATTTCCAATAGCATTTCGGTATGAAAGCTCCAATTGAATGGGATCAAAAGTGCCTTTGGAAAGAAACGGAATTCGATCATTTAAATTTTGTATCAATTTCAATTCCCGGGAATAAAAATGGATACAAAAAGTAAAAATTTCAATCTATTTCTTTTTGCATTTCATACTTTTAATCTCATGCAATTTAAGCTTTCTTACCGGGATGCTTTTTATTTTTTCAACTTTTCAAAAAATTTAGCTCTTCATTCACATTAAAGTAAAAAAAATATTTTAGTTTACTGTACCTTCGAAGGTTTTCATTTCTTTGAAGAAGAAGTGAACTTCACTAACAATAAGTGAAGGATCCATAAAAAGAATAAGGTTAAAATATCAAAAAACCATACCAATGCACATAATATTCAGGGTTATAGTCATGCATATTTATAATTATATTTCAATACGAACCTAGTTATTGTCTCTTCAAACTTTCACTTTCAATAGTTCCAATGGCTTTCCAATCCAGATCCAGCACTTTTTTTTGAGACCACCAAAATATCACGTGCACGTGTTGCCGGTTACCGTGTCTCGGGCAAATGTACGTTTTAACTGTTTCTACTTGATTTTTTGTACTATCGTTCTCACGTGTCATTAATCTCCACTCTTCGCATTATCGCTCACATTTGCCTATTTGTTTAGGCAATACTCTATTCTTCGCACTTTGTTGGCGTCTTAACTTTCCTTTCTCGCTTTCTCGTTTCTCCTTTGTCGTAATATATCTCGTGGCACTTCGAAATTCGAATTCGAATGGCGCAATAACGGCGGTATAGCGGATGCCGGATTCCGTCTTCCGGATACGTCTTTCGGCTTGTCGTTATACGCGCAACAAGCGCAGGCGCGCGTCGCTGACACACGAAACTGTAACCCTTACGTTATTAATAACTGGTTAGTTTTAATAACGTTTTTATGAGCTTTAAATGTAATAACGCTTAATAACTAGGAGTTTTATTAGATCGAGATCTTAGTTGTAAAGTCCCGTTAAATGGTCAAGATAAAAAAAGGGATCGAAAAGTACAGTAAATAAAAGAATCGTTACGATTCTGAGGAAAAAGAATCGATTCACGAAAAAATCGAAAGGTAAAGAATCGATTCAAAAGATCGATCTTTTGACCAAAAAAGATCGATCTTCAAAGAATCGATTCAGAATCGCCCATCCCTAATTCGTCCTCGAGTAAATATAAACGTGTGGTGGCTGCGTAAGGCCGTTTTGGAGCAATTACAAAGTCATAAAACCGTTATGAGTGAAAATATTTTCAATAAACAATACAAAAGTGCATAAAATAAAATTGTGCTTTTAATGCGTATATGTTTGTTGTTTATATTCTCTCGTGAGGGATGTATATGGACTTTTGGAGGTTATCCACAGTCCAGATAGTTTTCAATGGGTAAACATCAGAGTAAAGTATTTCTGTCAGAATGTTTATTTCTGACTTAATCAAATGTATTTGCAAGGAAAAGTATTGATAGACAAGTACGTACACATAAGTTGCGCAAAACTTTTGCCATCTAGTTTGTGCACTGTTTTACTTATGGTAAAAAAGCAGTTCTTAACATGTATAATCTTAGTGCGGTGCTGAATGCAGTCCATGGTACTGTCACAGACTATCACAGAGTCACCTGTAAGTGCATGTACCATCATTTTTCTGACACAGTGTATTGCTCTATTACATCTGATAAGTCGATTTTGGTAATTAACTCGTAATGGATATTGTTTAAGGTGATGGACTATATCGGCGGAGCCTCCATTAGTTCTAGTAAAATATTGCTATTGGATATTGTGGTAAAGCGAAAGAAAATGCTAGGGACGTGTAGCACATTCCGAAGGACATTGTTAAAAAATTTGAACAATAAGAAAGATCTAGTGGTTGAAAATCCAATGGGACGATGTCGAGGAAATGCGATTCAATATTCCCATAGCACAATGGAAATCGAAGATGACAAGCGCATGATTGAAAACTGCTTGACCATTTAAGAAAGCTGTGTTAATTAAGAATTATAAAACTTAAATTGTTTTGCAATGCACATATATGAAATCTTGCAACTTTAAAAAATATCACTTAGGCAACCCAAAATAATGAAACATTTATATATATTATATTTTTACTTTGCAAACTCCATTCATCGGTGAAAATATTTTTTTCCATTTTCAACTTGTCGTAGAATTTAGATTGCACCTATCACATAAATTAGCTTTGAAAGGTCTTGTTATCTTCGTAGGAACACTCCAAGTACATAATTTATCATTTTAACTTTCCATGTCGATGGTACAAGGAAACTTGATTTAAAAATTACTACAAACAAGAATGAAAAGAAGCAACGATGCACAGTAGAACCTTGCTCATTGTGTTCTCTTTATTTTTCATTTTTCACAAAGCCAAGTCAATAAGGAAGTATGTTGATTTTGGCTTCCTCATAGAGGAAGCTGTGTGAAAAGTGGAAGGTATTCCTTGCTTAAGAAAATGGTAGATGTTGAGATATAACCTCGTTGATGTGAACAAGAAATAAAAATAAGTGACAGTAAATTTTTACATTAAATTCGGTTACCTCAGACCTCAGAGCCTTAAAAAATAAACATCTGTAGTTTCTGTACATATAGAACAAACATGTTGGAGTTTATGAATTAATCATATAAACTTTTATCAGTGGAAATCAATTTTATTTCAGAAATAAACTATTAGTAACTTGTGCTAAATATTCAATTTGGTGATAATTGGTAGAAGATTTCGAATTATATTGCAATTTGAAATTTTTTATGTATAACCACTTCTACTTTCAACATCATTGACGAAACGAGCTAAAGCTTAGGCACTTACGTAAGGCACTTACATAATAAACAAGAATACTTAGTAACAAATTTGGTGAAGAGGCATCCCAATTTGATAGAACATTGAATTTTTATATTCACGATGACCGAGGATTACAAAGGCTAAAGAAATGCTTGTAAGTCGTAAATGACTTCAGTAGTTAATCTAAAATTTGTAACACCTGTTACACAGTAAGTTCTTCTTATCAGTTAAAATCTTCGTTAAAGTATATTGGAGGAATGAAATTTCCGCATGTTGGATTTTTTATTTTTCGACCACTAAAACTTCGTTAAACTTTGGTTCCGAAAATGTCTTTTAAACAAGGATGCAGGATCAAACTTTGCCTATTGTTTCCTCGTTTTTTTTTTATATTTCGCACAGGTTCCTCTATAAGAAAGCCAAAACTGATCAACATATTTTCTTATGGAAGTGGCTTTGTGAAAAAAGGAAAACAATGTTTAAGCAATGTACATGGTTCTACTTTCCACCTGCTCTACATTTTTTATAATAAAATTGACATATGACTGAATAATTGCGTTGAAACCTATTTCTGAATTATTAAAATAAATGTTTGTTACGTCATTTTTAAATTGTCTCGTAAAGATAAAAATATTGGAATTTTAACGTTAGTAGTTTTTGAAATAGAAAATATCTACATTCAAATATAATTAAAAGATGAATGGCTGATGAAAATTTTTGACGCTTAATACAGCATTTGGCAAAGGAAAAGGTGTCGGAAGTGTCGAATATTTTTTATTTGTTTTTTTTGCTGTTATCCTTGTTTTACGGTCATCTTCGAAGTAGTCTAAGAAATTTTGTTTGTCAACAAAGATTTTACGTTACAAATTTCAAGCAAATCCGTGAAGTTTTTCAGTAATAAAGTGATAAGTAAAGTTTTTTAGTAATTAACTTTTTTCTTGTTTGTGAGCAAACCGAATTTCAGAAAATCTAAAAATTAGTTTGAAGTGTATGTTAATATCGTCCTACAACATACAAAAAGGAAACAGATATTTAAAAATCTGGCAGTTACGTTCCTGTCGATTATACCTTGAATAGCAACGTATGCAACCTGGCGATTTATTTGAATATTGTTTTTCAATCAATACAATTACTTAGCAAAGATATAGGCATGCCAACTATAGTTGTACCAACTTGCCATATCTATTTCTATACGCATTCGTTTTCAGGCACACCGGGGCAGATCCGTCGGCCCGACTTTAAAGGTGTCGCGAAATCTGACGTTCTACAACGTTTAACATCATAACGTTCAAGTGATAGACGGCCCAGGAGGTCCGATTGTCTCGGGCTGCAGTCCGAAGCGTTGGTACCTCTCGGAGAGCCAAGATGATATTCGCGAGTTAGCTGGATCGCCGCAAAGTGGTGCTTACGTGAGGAAGAACAATTCATCGAGCTCGTAACTTGCGCCACTAGAAAAGAAAGGAATTCGTTGAGAAACTTGCGTAAAGGGCCAGGCCGTCCTACGACTTCGATTGCTCCAATCCAACTTAACATGTGCTGAGTTCAAGGCATCGAAATTATCGATTCTATGGAAATAGTCTTAACACTTTCTTGACTATGGAAATAGTCTTTTCTGAGAATGCCATTTTTCAACGTCGAAAAAAGCTAAAGAAGAGAACCGGTTCAAAGTTTTATAATGATCATTTGTACAGTTTAACTATTTTAATAGTTCACTGCCGTACATTTTTTTTAAATCGCAGACATGATTTTTTATTAACGAGCGATATCTAGCTAAACCAGTGACATTTGCTGAAGCTTGTTCGCGCGAGTGTAACCTTGCAGTTTGAATTGTTCTGAGGTTTAATAATTATTCACGTTTGCATACAGACGTATTAATTTACTGCAGTAAATTAATTGCTTTATAATATATGTATGATTTTCGATCGATGAGCGGTTTCTGGACTAACCAGAGACATTCTCTTGCTAAAACCAGTTTAGCGCAAGAGTAAGCTTCTAGGTCGAATGGTCCTAAGGTTGAGCAATAAGGTTGTATATTTATTCACGTCCGCATCCAGATGTATTAATTTAATGCAGAAAATTAATTGTTTCATAATGTACGCATGATTTTCAGTCGATGAGCGGTTTCTGGACTTACCAGAGACAGTCTCTTGATTAAACCTGTTTCGCGCAACAGTAATCTTCTCGGTCAAAAGACTTGAAGGTTGGATATACTAGTATATATTTTTTCTACAGTGTACCAGGTGTACAAGTATGAAATGCGGATTTTTTTTCTAAAACACATGTTAAATTCGAAAGAATAAAAAGTGCTTTATTCAAAGTATGCTCCATCGCTTGTTATACATTTTTCCCATCTTTCGGGCAATTTGTGAATACCACGCCAGTAAAAATCTTCCTCTTCTGCTGCGAACCATTCATCGAGCCATTTTTTCACATCTTCATACGAACCAAAGCGCTGCTCAGCAAGTGCGCCACCCATCGATGCAAACAATTGATAATCGGAAGGAGCCAAATCCGGTGATTAAACCGCATGGGGTAGAACTTCCCAACTGAATGCTTCCAACGTATCGGGAACCGGTTTTGCTGTATGTGATGGAGCATTGTCATGAAATGACTTTTGTTGTTGGTAACGTTTAGTATTAACCGTTTCCCCAGGCTTTAACAACTCATAATAGACCACGCTCCTCTGGTCCCACCAAACGCAGAGCATCGTCTTTCAGCCAAAGCGATTCCGTCTTGCGGTCGATGTGGATGGTGCGCCTGGGTCTATCCATGATTTTTTACGCTTGGGATTCGCAAAATAAATCCACTTTTCATCCCCTGTAACTATACGATGCAAAAATGACTTCCTTTTGTACCGAGCGAGCAAAATGTCACATGTGTTTTTGCGCTTTTCCATTTGCCTGTCGTTCAACTCATGTGGTACCCATCTACCGGTCTTCTGAATCTTTCCCATCTCTCGTCGCCGATTGGAAACAGCTTGTTGACTAACGCCCAATTGCTCGGCGAGTGGTTTTTGTGTTTGCGAATCATCTTCGTCCAACAATGCTTGCAATTCCACATCTTCGTATTTTTTTGGCGGCTTTCCACGTTCCTCGTCTGCAACATCGAATTCACCACTTTTGGAACGCCGAAACCATCATTCACACGTATCTTGCGTTGGAGCATATTCACCATAAGCTTCTCGAAGTAATCGGTATGATTCAGCAGCAGTTTTCTTCAAATGAAAACAAAAAATTAATGCTGTCCGCGAATGCTCTTTGTTCGGTATAAATTTCGACATATTGAACACAACACAATACTATGCACACACTTTTCCAATTTATCACTCGTGCGCGACTGACACTTGTTGATAACACAACAAAATGGCGCAGTGTCAAATCTTTATAGCACAAACTGCATTTGTGCGAAATCCGCATTTCATACTTGTACACTTGGTACTAATTTTAATAATGTAGGCATGATTTTTTATCAACAAACGCTCTCTGGCCGAGCCAGAGATATTCACTTACTGAAACTATCTTCGAGCAAGTTTAGTTTATTGGTGAAAAGGCCTAAAAGTTAAATATAAATTTTTAATCTCTAGTCAATTTATATTTTATAATACAGGTATGATTTTCGATTGATAAATGGTTTTTGTCTCAGTTAGAGACATTCTTTAATTGAAACTTGCCTCACGCATGGGAAAGATTTTACCCTGAAAGATCTTTAATTCAAAAACTAATTTTTTACTATTATAAGTTTGATTGAAAAGTATAGGCATTATGATTCGATCGATGAACGGTCTTTAGCAAAACCAAAAATTTTCACTCGTGGAGGCTTATTATCCTTAAAAGGAAGATCGCCGGTCGAAACGCCCAATTTTTTCTTGGTTTTAAGCATGCTCAAGACTAAATAATGCGTTACTCGTGTTGTAACTATCTATAAATACGTAGATCTCATAATTTATCGTTTTCTAACCTACTGCTTTGGTACCGTCCCTTTGCATATCCTCGATATTAAAATCTGTGTAGTGTTTTCCCTTATTTTATCATTGAACTTCTATTATGTCATAAGAATCTTGTGTAAACCAAATAACATTTTCATGAAGCAAAGATACAATCAGACCTTAAAGGACTCTTAGAGACCTTTTCGATGCTCTCCATCATAAGCTAAGTTTCAAATAGACTCAGGAAACCCTTATCTCTTCTTCGTCTTCAAAAATTGCTTTAATTGTTGTCGCAATGTACAAACTGCAAAAGACTTGGAAAACGACTTCGAATGTTGACGCTGTGTGTAAACTGCGAAAGAGTCTTGAAAGACCGATCCAATTTTTGTCCCAGTGTACAAAATGCAAAAGACCCTTCGTAGATTGTTTCAATTGTTGTCGCAACATACAAATTGCAAGCGTTTTGACAGGCCGCTCCGAGTATAGTCGCAGCGAACAAACTGAAAAACAGGCTATGAAGACATCTATGAACGTACTGCAGTATGCGAATTACGAGAGACTTTTCAGGAGTACATAGCCTTTCGAGCGAAAGAGTAATCATATTTGTTTATCTCATTATTAGTCATAATAGCTAAGCATAGAAGAACACGATAAAACCTATATATAGATCCAGCTGTCATGGCAGCACGATCCAAGGTTTCACATACAGATCCGGACGCGGCCACGATATGGTTCTCGTACAACAAGAAGTACATGGAAAAGATGACATTTTGACGTCATTGAAAATGTGGAGCGATTCTAGCGACATGCAGAATGAAACAAAAAGACGTCGAAACGACAGCATATTGCTGTCATCTGCGCCGTTAAGAGACGTCTTTTATGACGTACTCTTGAAGAACAAGCGCGACATCTTTATGACATATATTTGCTATGTGAATATCCGAATCACTTCTGGGTTTGTTAATGAGCATCATTTTGTCTGTAATATTAAAAAGATGAGTAGCTTATTATATTAAGTAGCTAACTATTTAATGGTGTGCACCATTTGAAACTGTATGTGATGAAATTAGCGGAAAGTGAGCTAGATGTTTAGTACACATACACATACATTTTCGTCCTCTTTTTTACAAAGCACACACATCCAGTTCACATATCCTTTCTTCGCAGCCATTCCGATGTTTCCATATCTTAATCTCGCCCACTCTTCTTTCAAGTCTCCTCTCATTACTCCCTCGTCCCAGTATTTTTCTCGCTCTGTCCCTATTTTGATATTTTTGTACCAGCTACAGAAGGTAGACTTGTCCATTCTCGTCCAATCTCCTTGGATATCCTGGTCCTTTTTTTTCTCTACCCCTTGTCTTAACGCCCTTTCAATTGCCCTAATCTGCGTCCCCTTCCTCATCAGTCCCATGATTCTAACTTCTCCCACCTGTCTCATTGCTTCTTCTAACTCCTTCCCCCACTTCGACGGTGTTTTATTTACGATCCCCCTAATTTCTTCTTTGAGGCAGATCTTCGGCCATCTGAAGTCCTCCATCTTTAGGATTTGTAACAGATAATTTGCTGCTCTTCTTCTTGTTTCAACTTCGATACTTCGCTTTCCTGTTTCCATTTTCCATAAATAATCCGGTCTATTTCTCGTCACCCTCAAGGCCATTTTCACCATTCTGCTTTGTAACTTCTCAATTTCTTCTCTCCTTTTCCATCCCCAGATCTCAATCCCATACAGTACCCCTGCTTTAACGAGGGAGTCCATTAGCTGTAGCCTGTCCCTTAGTTTATCTAGTCTGGCCCTTTTCATCACTCCCCAAACAGCATTCGCTGCTTTCCTCGCTTTTCCAATTGATTTGTTTATATGAACCTCCAATGTGCACTTTGTTGTGAACCAATATCCCAGATATTTAAATTCCTTTACTATTTCTATTTTCTTTTCTTGTAATTTCCATTCCTCTCCTTTCTTCATTCATCCTCCATTTCTGAATACCATTATTTTTTATTTGTCCACATTCACCTCCATTTTTGTCTTTCTCCCGGATCTCTCCAGTGATTTCAGCATCTTTGCAAGTTCTCCCGCCTCTTCAGCTATGATCGCAATGTCATCTGCATATTTCAGCACGAAATATTCTCCCCCCCATGACTGTTCCCCTTCTCCTTTTCTCTCCCAGTCTTCGTCCACGTCATCTAGCGCGATGTTAAAAAGTGTTGGGCTGATAGGACAGCCTTGTCTCACACCCTTCTTTGTTCTGAAATTTTCTCAGATTCCTTCTCCTGTGATGATGTCATTCCTCGTATTCCTGTATATAATTCTGATCATCGCATGCATTTTCCCTCTAATTCCTTTTTCCCACAATTTCTTGAACATCAGCTCTCTATCCACTTTGTCAAATGCTGCTTGAAAGTCTTCAAACGCTACGTATAATTCCCTCCTTTTTTCTTCAGTCTATTGTTAATAAGAGCATTGAGCACGAAGACATGGTCTCGCGTACCCCTTCTTGCCCTAAATTCCGCTTGACTTTCTCTCAGCATGGCCTCCTTTTCCAGCCATTTGTTCAATCTCGTTACCATTATACTGGAGATTATTTTATATCCAATGTCCAACAGCGAGATCTCTCTATAGTTGCTAGCCAACTCCTCGTCGCCCACCTTGTGTATCGGAAATATCCTTGCAATCTCTCATCCTGCAGGTAATTCTCCGTTATTCCATATCATATTTAGTATTTCCCTTAACTCTTGTTTCTCTTCTTCGGTCAGATTTCTAAAAAATTCAGCCTTAATGCCGTCCTCTTCCGCCGCGTTATTATGCTTCAGGTTTTTCATTATCCTCTCCAATTCTCTCATATCGATTTCCTGGTCCAGCAATTCATCATTTAAGGGTACCCTTTCTTCGCTCACATTCCATGATCTTGAGTTCTCTTCTCTTGTCACTTCCTCCTCTTCTTCTGCCTCTAACAGATTTTTGAAATGTTTCACCCGGTCGTTACTTCTTATATTTTCCCCCGCTCTTTTCTTCTGAGTCCTGAAATTCCGTATCGCTCGCCACCATTCAGCCATATCTTTGCTTTCTTTCACTTTTCTCCATCGAGCCTCGAACCACTCTTTTCTTTTTTCTTCTACCAGTTTCTTCCATTGTTTTCTCTCTTCTGCTAACTCCTTTCGCTCATCCACACCTCTCTTTGCCAAGAACCTTTTCAGGCAGTCCCACACTCTTTTCTTTTGCAGTTCGCAGTCCCTATCGTACCAGCTATTGTTATTTTTCTTGTTTTTTATTTTCCTTGTCATCTTGACTATCTCTGCCGCTTGCCAAATTCTTTCCTTTAACTTTCTCCATCGTTCTCCTGTTGTGACACCACGAAAATCGTCTTTTCTCATTTTCTTTATCTCTTCTTCATAAAATTGGCTCATCTCACCTCTCCACACTAATATCGTCTCTGCGCCTTCCCTCCCCCCTTGACTGTTCTTCTTATCCTTTCCCCCCTCTTCTTGTTCCTGTCCTCTTTTCAAAGTCCACTCCACCGGCAAGTGATCCGACTCCACTCTTGGAATTACTCTTAATCTTTCTACAATCACCTCATCATTCTCGATCCATATCACCAGATCTAACACCGATCCCTGACCTATAACAACCACCCTCCCACAAAAGTGACTCTTCCCTCTTCGCTCATCCACACCTCTCTTTGCCAAGAACCTTTTTAGGCAGTGCGACACTCTCTTCTTTTGCAGCTCGCAGTCCCTATTGTACCAGCTATTGTTATTTTTCTTGTTTTTTATTTTCCTTGTCATCTTGACTATCTCTGCCGCTTGCCAAATTTTTTCCTTTAACTTTCTCCATCGTTCTCCTGTTGTGACACCACGAAAATCGTTTTTCCTCATTTTCTTTATCTCTTCTTCATAAAATTGGCTATTCTCACCTCTCCACACTAATCTCGTCTCTGCGCCTTCCCACCCCCCTTGACTGTTCTTCTTATCCGTTCCCCCCTCTTCTTGTTCCTGTCCTCTTTTCAAAGTCCACTCCACCGGCAAGTGATCCGACTCCACTCTTGGAATTACTCTTAATCTGTCTACAATCACCTCATCATCCTCCAGCCATATCACCAGATCTAACACCGATACCTGACCTATCCCCACACCCTCCCACAAAAGTGACTCTTCCCTCTTCGACTCCTCTTATCTTCCCATTGAGTATCGTCAAATCCATCCTATCATAAAAATTCAATAACTTACACCCTTCTGCGTTAAGCACCTTGTCTTCCGAGTTCCGTTCCCAAGATAATTCTCTTAATTTTTCACATTCCGTTATACCCCTTTCTTTCCCTATTCTCGAATTTAGATCACCCGCAATCAATATTCCCGCCCCCCTTTCCTCTCCTTCTTCTATGCGTTGTTTTAAGGGGGGGAAAGGGTCGGAAAATTGTTTTTTTTTCTTTTTTTTTCTGATACTACAACTTATAAGAAATATTGTCAGAAAATTTGAAGTCATTAGGAGATAAAATTTTCGAGTTATAGACAATTGAGTCTCCGGGCGCTCGGTCTCCCTTGACCGTCATAAGTCTCCCGTAACCCTTGGCGCGGCAACTGGTTTATAGCAGCTCCTCTTTTCTGTTTCTCTCTTTCTAATTTCTATAGGCATGAATAGACTCCTTTGTTGTTCTATTTTTAAAAATATACCTGATATGACCTGAAGGGTCTTTGTGAAGACTAAACCGAGTTAGTTTGGCATCGTTCGTCTTGCTGTACGGATATACATTTGAACTACAAGTGTATTTTATTATTTATAAAATGGGTAAAGTTGCAAGAGATGACCAAAAGAAAGGTATTTGGAGTGATAGACCAAAAAAAAACAGCATTTTAATCCTAAGCAATCCGAAAGTGTAGAAAAGTCTTTCACTAGCTCGTCCGCAAAAAACTGAAAATTGATGACGAAATCAATGTACCAGAGAGTGCTGTTCAGTATAAAATAATAGACTCCATGTTAGTGTTTACTGCCATTTCTAATCCGGTGACGTGTTCTAAAATTATTGATAATAAAATTTGTAATGGCAAAGTGAATTTTAGTACATGCCGAAAACAAGGACTTGGTTTTAAAATTGAAGTGAACTGTGAAAAGTGTGATCCAACGTACATTGACTCAGGCAAGAAAATAGGACAATCGTATGAAATAAATCGACGATTTATTTTTGTAATGCGTTTATTAGGCTTAGGTCGTGGGTATTATGCTGTGTTGCTATTTTTAAATAGCTTAGATGTGAAGCCTGGCCAAATTGCCCATGAGTATACACGGAGGGAAGACGAGAACCGCATATCGAAAGCAAATCGCAAAACCCAGGCTGCTACTCAAGAGGAGAGAATTCGTCGTAGGATGGAGCATAAGGATGCTTTGGATAATGCAGCAGCTGCAGGCGAGTTGCTTTATGGAGCTAGAATCGACAATTCTATGTAAATAAAAAAAAAAACATTTTTTCTCTATTTTATTCATGTATCAAAATTTAATCGCGCTTTTCTTAAAACTTTTTTTTAAGTCGGCAGTCAAAATTTCTCGAAAACCTTTGGACCGATTTCGCCTAAACTTTGCACACTTCTTTTACATACTAAATACTCGGTTCTGAACGAAGGATTTTTTTTTTCAATTACAACTTATTTTTTAATTGAACAAAAAGAGCAATTTTTTGCAAAAATCAGAGTTTTTTGATTGCACCTTTACTAAAAATTCAAAAATGAATATTTTGTTAATTCCTTCGTTCAAATCCAAGATAAACTTATGTACTAAAGAAATCTTTTTGGTTTTTTAATTTCAGATGAAGCAGTCATGAGTTATCCTGACTATCGCATGGAAACTTTTTTTGAGGTGACTCGGTTCTCACCACTACCACTGGCTTATTTTTCAATATTTTTTAATGAAAATTCTTTGAAAAAAAATCACAAAAATATGCTTTTTTTTTGTATCTCAGACCCTTTTCTCCTCTTAATGGTTCTTCTATTTCCACCCATCCTACATTGTTGTACGCTTCTATTATCCACAAGTCTTTGTCTGATGATTTTTCACGTATTTTCACAATCAGTCCATACTTCCATTCAACCAACTCACATCGAGTAGACACATTCTTTCGCACCGCCACTAAGTGCCCCCCAATTGCGCGTCCTTTCTTACAATCGCGCGTCGCTGCTTTTGTCCACCACTTAAATTTACTGCTTAGTCTTTTCAGTGTGTAAGCTTCTTTATCCGTTTCGAACCACGTTGCTTGTAGTAGCACTATGTCATAATTTTCTAAAAAGTCCTGCGCCCCCATATCCCCCCCGGCCCCGCAATATTCCATGCTATCATTTTATATCCACTCCTTTCTTTTCTCATGGAAAGTCTGCATTCTTTCCATTCCCCCCACAAGTTCTGTCCAGTACGACCACACTCCATTTACACAGAGTTTTTGGTCGCCTCTCAATACGTTTTTGCCCTCCCCACGTTTCTTCTTCTCGTGTCCGTCCAGCCATTCTTGCACTTGTCTCTTCCTCGTTGTCAAATCGTCCTCTATCCGAATTCCCGTTCCTCGTAGATCTCTTTTTCTTCTCATGATTCTTTTTTTCATTTCCATCGACTCAAGTGTGGCTACTGGCCCTCCGTTAAGTTTTTGAATCCTTGTTATTTTCACTTTCATTCCCATTTTTGTCACTATGATATGCCTTATTTTTTCGGTAATCACCGTATCTTTATCGTTTGCGCGTATTCCCCTTACTACGATATTTTTCTTCCTTCTCGTTCTCTCTTTGGACTCCCACTCCCAATCAGTCGCAGTAAGCGGGTTCGGTCGCGTTGAGCGCCCTCTGGTCTCACGCTTACTTCCCGTTCCTGAGCTACTTGTTTTGTCCGTCGGGGTCCGCGATAACTCGCCCGCTTCTCTCCTTCTCTCACACTCGTCTGTCGCACACGCACGCACTCTTTCACTCATCGATTCTGCACCGATGCTTGCCTCTCTCTCCCTTTCTTCCTTTCTCGTGCCCTCTGACTCTACACTCTTTTTCTTTAGTTCATACGCATACTCATCCACTGTTACCAGCGGTGCGTTCGGACATTCGTCCATCTCCCTCTCTTTCAGCGCTTCATCACTTCCTTCTCTCAGCCTCAGCGCTTCATCTCTTTCTTCTCCTTAGTCTTTGTATGTCCTGCACGTAACTTGCTCTATCACTCTCATACCTTTCTTTCTCCTCGTGTCTTTCTGCATGTTCCCTGTATTTTGACATTTTCCATTGCTCTGCTTCCGCCAACAGTTCTCTTATTATCCTATTCATCTCCTCACATCGGTATGGTAACGGTGATATTTCTTTCTTTATTATCTCTATTTCAGTTCTGAAGAAACTCTTTAGTCTCTCTTCCGCACCGCTGATGAGCCGCGTCGTCTGCTCGTGCCAATCTATCGGCCCGTCATAGAGCCTCTCCTTGTCTCTCTCTCTGACACATACAATGCCCTACCTACCTCCCCTTCTTATTCTATGTGTCTTATTATTTCTGTTTGCATCACTTTCTCACTCTTTTTCTGTCCTTCACCCCCCACTTTCACCATACACAATTCAGGCTCTTCAACCTCACTCTCACCCGTATTGTCCTCCATTGTCAACACACAGACTATTTCCGTCTCTATGTCTATTTTCTCTTTTGTCTTTTCACACTCTCCTTCGTCTGCGCTTCTTAGTCCGGTATCCCCCCACGTCTCGCTACACTCTATCATACTCTTCTCTCCCGCCGCTATCTCTACGTAAGCTTTCTCACTTTCGTCTATATTTTTGCGCGGTGTTTGACACACCTTACTTTTTGTACAACACCTCACATTCCATCAGCTCTTTATCTGTTCCTTGAGCCGCATTCAGATCCACAAGATATTGATCTATTTTAACATTTCCTTCTCTTTTCTTCGAAGGTCTTCCTCTGGGCCTCTTAACCAGCTTATTCTTCATTTCTTATTCTGGTTTGCCAACTATTGTCTCTTCTGCATTCACTACATAGCGCCCGCTGTCGTCATCCGGCGGCGTCTTACTCAACTCGCGCCCATCTTCCGATTGCTCACCCCCAGCTTCTTTCCCACCGTTTTCCACCATCTTTTTGAGGTCTTTTCTAACCTGTACTTTTATGCACCTCGATTTTGTGACGAAAAGCACTCAAGTTACACCACCTCCTCACCTGTCTCTAATTTCACCAACTCCACTCGCCTCACTTCACCCTTCAACAGACTTTCCGGCCACTTAAGCTCACAAAAACAACTCTAATGCACGACTTCTCACAGAGCCCTACGTCTTGCGACCGTACGCTCGTACACGCCGTGTCGTTCGTTTCACCTCCTGGTGTATAAATTGTTTAACTCATCTGAAAAAAAAGAAAAATTCATCTAGCGTTCTATTAAGGCGATCTGAAAAACTGGGGTCGGTAACAAAAATGGTATTTCTGTACATGAGGTGTTGCCCTCGAGCAAGAACCTCATTTAATTTGCCCAATATCAAGGATAATTGCGCTTGTGTCTCTACACAAAATCCTGCCAAAGATAAGCATGCTTTGTGTAAGTCGCCCGAAAACTACAAAAATATTGTCAAGATAATATTAAGCAGTACACTTACGGCAGCACGCATGTGGATTTCGGCGAGTCATTCGGCTGGTACAAAGTTGGCGGCTTTGTACATTTTTTCGATGGTGGCGAGGTATCGTCTAGAGATTTAAAAATAATCATAAATGTACGTAGCGCCGTCGCGGTGGATGAATTTGTTGGGAAGAAGAGAACTGTAATTCGGTGTCTGCGAGACTTTTATTACGGCGTCCTGTTTCCGATGTGCCCCAAGCGATATTCACTGTGTCAGTTGAATCAGGAATTTCAAAATTATCTTGTAGTTTCGCGTCAATAGCTAAACATCTACGAGGGTTACCATTGTCAGTTGCGGATGCAATTATAGGCGACGACTCTTTTGTGATTTCGACAGTTCACCGAAGGGTTTAAATTTTTTTAAATAACAAATCCCATATCTTTTAATAGAACTTGTTCAAATAAGAAAACCAAACATGGTACTAATGTAGCATAACATTTTAAAGAAAACTATGTTTAAAGTATAGTTACTACAAAAATCTTTTACGATTTGTAGATAATCAATGCAGTGAAATTGTTATCATTACACGGTATTGAATATTTCTACACTATTGACAATACAGCCAGTATAACGAAATTTATTACAAACCTTACTTATAATGTTTAATTTTGTTTAGTAAATAATTGTTTCATATAAGGATGTTTTACGCGTTTCGAGTTTCAGTGAAAATTTCGGTTACATTTAGTTGAAATAAAAAAAAATGAGATAAAAAAAATCATAAACCTATTTAGTAAAGGGTGTTTTTAAGTAAACAAATCCAGCTTCATTTTGTTTTTATTTATTTATACGATTTTTTTTCACCCCGTATGCAATTTTGAAAATGGTTGTTTTCTCGCGAATTTCTCACCCTGTCAAATTGAGGCTTTTGAAAAATGGTAAAATGACTTATTGGTTAGAAGATATGAAAAAGAGGAACTTAAGCTCTAATTTGGTTTTTGGGAAAAAATTCTGCGATTTTTTTTCGCAGAGCAATTTAGTTTTTTGTAAAAAAAATACAGGTTTTGAAAATGGTGCGCAACTTGAGAACCATGGAGTTAAAAATAATATGCCCAATGAGTAAAATGTTGTATTTGGTTATTTTTAGTTCACTTGAATTTTTTTTCGATTTTTTTATGGCCATTTGTAGTTGGCATATATTTATTTTTAAGTTTTGAACGTATTAGAATTTTTCCCGAATTTTCATACATTTTATTATTATTATGTGTGATGGAATACTCAAATATACTTAAATTGTTTAGAAATTTTTTACAACCATTTTGCTTTTTATTTAAACAAAACGTAAAAGTTGCGAAGTGCGGCTCATCGGAAAAACAGGTCCAACAATTTTTTTGTATCGTATTCTGGGTATACGAATAGTAAAATGAAGGCGGGGGAAGAACAGTTTTTATATTGAAAACTTGGTTTCTGCCGAAAATAAATTCTTCAAAGGTAAAAATCCCGTGGAAGTACGAATCAGTTTATGTTAAAATAAGAGTGTTTATCCTCTTACTTGGAAATATCTCAAGCACACGGCAATGACCACACACATGAACACTGTGCGTAAATGTCTATAATTAAGTGTGAGCGAGTGTGTAAATGAGTATGTGTGAGCAAGTGTATGAACGAGTGAGTGCGTGAGCGAGTAAACGTGTGAGCAAGGGTCTAAACCAGTGAGTGTGTGAGCGAGCGTGTGCGTGAGTGTGTGAGTAAGTGTAAGTGTGTGAATGTGGTCGGTTGACGATTTAATTCGTATCAGTATTACACCGTGCTCTTTTAAAATCACACACGTTACAAAAAAGTGATAATCCAAACAACGTATTTTTTACCTTAAAAACCTAAGTATTATAAACAGTTAGCCTTTTCCGCCTCAATATTATTGTTTTTAGTGATACCAATTAGAGTGTAACAAAAAAATGTTAAAAGCCGCTTCGAAAAGAATTTAATCGGAATTTCACCAAATCTGAGATCTGAGAAAGTTACCTATACCGTTTGGGAAAACCGAATGAGACTCAGTTTAGGATTCATTCCGAGACATTACCTTCTTACCTTCGATGAAATTGCCTGCACTGAAACAAAGTACGACGAAGCTCACTGCATCTCAACACTGAAATGTGGCATGTACTACGTTCAACGAGAGAACGACACGCTTCTGAAACTAAAAAGCCTCACTTTCCCATCCGCTCAAAGCTGCGCGGTGCTGTGTTCTTCTCTCGTTGAACGCAGTGGAGCTGTTCAAGTGTTCACAAACGGCCTATCGTTCTTTAGGTTCTTTTAGCGTCTTTCGGAAGTCGCATGCACTTGGCATGATGCCTATCGATAAGTGCAATACTATACCGATCGGCTTGAGAGCTTACGCGAAAGCATCTGGGAATCATCACGATTTTGTCTCTGTGTATAATAAAATGGGGTATGAAAATTATAAAATATTGTAATACGTTAAAAATTAAAAAATAAGTCTTTTTCTTCTCTAGATTTTTTCTTTCAAATCTTATATTTTCCCAGTTACATCAATAAATTGATGAGATAAATCAGCGAATGTCTAGAAATAGCTATATAAAAAAAAATGAATAAAAAAATTCGAAAGAACATCTCAAAAAACTTAAGTGAATCCAAAATAATGAAATAAAACTTTTTACTCCTTGGATATATTATTTTAAATCCCATTGTTCTCGAATTGCGCTGCATTTTTTTAAACCAGTATTTTTTTTTACAAAAAAAGAAATATCTTGGTGAAAAAAAATCGCAGAATTTTTTCCCATAAACCTAATTATTTTTTGACATTCCAAATAATAAAAACTTCGAAAGGTTGGCATACCGATTTTTTTTAGTCTAACTTAAAGTTGATACGAATGGTAAGTCCCAAAATTTTAAAAAGGAAATTTTTTCATGATCCAGAATCGTAAAATTTAGAAAAGATAAATTCTCAAGAAAATCTAGTTAGACGGTAAATGTGCCAACAATGAATTTAATGTACATAACAGGAACTGCATTGCCATTATTAATAAAGGTTATAGCTTCAAAATTTTAGTACCAGAAAAACAAGTTCTTTAAGGAATGCACTTTCTACAGAGAAAACTTAGAAAACAAAAACATTGAGAGCTAAATATATCGAAATTTAATACTACGAATGGTCAAAACACCGGTAGGTCAAAATGCAAACAAATCGAAAATCGATAGTTTCAAGTTCCGATGGTTAGTAAATAAAAATGTCCGAGAAGACAAAATTCCGAAAGACCAAATTTCCGAATGGTAGAATATCGACTGCTCACGATTCCGACAATCTGAATCTTAGAAAAATTACATTTTGTTTTTCTTAATGGACAATTTGTATCGCATATATTTCTGCATGTACTATTTCATATATATAAATTTCAAAATTTTCATACGGCGCGTACCCCGAATTTCTCGTCCCTCTTTTTCTACGTTCACACCTCGCCAGTCATCGACTCGGGATGCTTTCAACGATTTACCCTAGACTGGTTCACACAATTATCTGGAAATTGATGTAGCTTTCTCAGCTCTTTGTATAGCTGATATACTATAATGTTTTATTAGCCCATTTCTCATCGCGGTCGCGCCTGCTAAGAAGTGCCCGGCCCGGCACTACCACGTTGGTAGAGTCTTAATGCGTCTCTCATGGTGCCATCTTACCGCAGAAGAACAAACTACGATCTGAGTACACTTTCATTTTTGGAATAATGACCCGTCGGAAAAGATATTTTCGGAACTTTCAATCTTCCAAACAGTGATGTTTAGAGCTGTGCCCTTTAGGAGAATTAATCTTCGGGACTTCGAGCCATCCAAAGTGCGATATTCGGATATTTGCCCTGTCGTGAAATCTATTTTCGGAACTATGAACGTTGCGAACTGTGCTTTTCGGAATGCTAAATCTTCGCAAATATGACCTTGCTGTTAAGTAGAATTTCAGACATTGAGGCTTTCGAAATGTTCGATTTACTCTAAATTAAATTTCTAATCCATACAACTTTCTGAACTTTAAATTTTCTGAGCTTGTAATATTGTAATCATAGCTGTTCAGGTAATAAGCGTGTCGTTTACGTGCACTACATAAATGGCAGTTTGTGTCATTATCCTTTTGGAATTAACACCACTCTCTGTATATTTTCATCGTTTCTATAAACGTTTCTTAATATAGCATATCGTAAAATATTTCGGGTATGATATTACAATTAGAAATTTTAGACCATCGTATCTTTCAACGTTCAGATCTTCAAGAAAAGAGGATGAACATCGTATACTCATAGCTGAGAAAAAAGCTAAGACTTTTATTCGGGACGCAAGAATTCGTCTCAGGCAGGAACAAAAGGGTGCCCTGGACATCGCAGCTGCAGCAGGATCTTTACTTTATAGAGCTAGAGTTGATGATTCTATGTAAGTTAAAAAAAAAAAAAATTCATCGTTTTATTTCTACTTAAAACTTTAATCGCGTTTTTCTCGAAATACTATTGTTGAAATCGGTGGACACGATTTCGCACAAACTAATGCACCGATCTTATTGAAAATTTGCCCACTTCTTCAAAATAGTATTGGCTAGTGATTAAGCGAAGGATTTTTTTTTATTACAACTAACTTTACAAGGCTATACGTAGTGTAAATTGTACCAAAAAATGTATTATTTTGCATACAACTCTGCCAAAAATTCAAATTTTTATTTCTTAAAAATCCTTCATTCAATCACGAGCTATACTTATCTACTAACAGAAAATATTTTGTTTTTTAATTTCAGATAAAGCTATCACGAGTTATCGTGACCACCGCGACGACACTTTTTTTGAGGGGTCTCCGGAAACCAGGTCCCATCGGCAGAATTTCCAACATTTTTGGATGAAATTTTTTAAAAATACTGTTGAAATGTTACTCTTTGATGTACTTAACATTTTGAATAAAGTATCATAATTTATATATAGTGTGAAAAAAATCGAGAAAACATGCTTTTCTTTGGCTTTGAAACCCATGTGACCCCTTAAGCACTTATGCTATTATGATGCATTTCCCGGCAGCAAATGTGTTGTTTTTTAATAAAGTTCAGAAGTCAGGCATATTAACACAGTTAATTTAGGATCTCTTGAATATGTATCTGAATATGTTTCAATTATATCAGAATCGTGTGAAAATGGTCTCAAAGATGACAGAACCATAACAGAATGCTTTTCAGAAATGTTAATAACATGTCTTAATATTTCTCAGGGTTATCAAAACGATGTCTTGATGTTTCTCAGAATTATCAAAATCATGTCTGAGTGTTTGTCAAAGATGTTAAAAATGTCTGAATATTTTGTAAAAATATTGAAAACTACTGAACGTTTCTCAGAGTTGTCAGAATCGTGTCTAAATTAGGTATGTGGAATAATCAAAAAAGTAATATGCAAAATAACTTTCGGAGCTATAAGTTAAAAGTAAAAATTTCAAAGTTTAAGTTTCAAAGTTAAAAGTTAAAACATGATATGAATTGTTATATTATAAATACTAGGATATTAAATAGGTGATTACCGATCTTACATTTGTCATAACTTAGTCTGGTGGCTAATGACATCAAGATTCAATTGTCGGTATCAGCGCTCGTAAATGTAACCATTCATGAGTCCAGTTAACCTGACCCCCCCTCCCCGCTACGGCCCCGGCGATAATAATAATAATAATAGTTAAAGGGGATGCTGATCACGCTCTTAGCCGATAGGCCCATTGTGCATCCCTCTCCATTCACACTCACCCCCCTAAGATAATCCGCGGTTTCTTTCGAAGATTAGTAGTCCAATCAAAGGAAAGGTGGCAACCTCTGTAGGATCCAAAATATGTGCTCCTAGGTGCTTCAGTCTTTTTCCAGCTAGGGCCCGACAGTGATATATCACATGAATGGGCGTTTTCTCATCGTCTTCACAAATCCTGCTCATACTTGTCTCCTCGATGCCTAGAGTATACATATGCTTCTTAAGATTGCAGTGTCCGATCAATATGCCCATCGCTAGTCTTATAAATAGAACTAGTATAGCTATGTCTTCTCTGCTCAACCGTATAAGTTGGTCCGTGATTTTCCTGTTAGGACCATCGATGATTGCTTTCGTCTGTCTCATTCCTGGCGATGTCGGGAATAGGTTTCGGTGTTGCACCACAACCCATTAGGTTACATCCACCTTTACTTGACAGGCTGCTAGTCCAGCTATCGGCTCCGGTCCCAGAACCAAGGTTCCTGCCCTCCTTCTAACCACTTAGTCGGCTCTCTCGTTGCCGGCGATGCCTTTGTGTCCTGAGACCCAGGGTCAACCCTGTTGAGATCTGTTAGTCTCTGAAGTGCCTCTCTGCAGTCCCTCACTAGGTGTGAACTAGTCTTACACCGCTCAAATGCCTTCAATGCGGCCTGACTATCCGAACAGAAGTAAATTTTCTAGACTCTGTACCCCATAGAGCGGTTTTCTAGCACGCACGCTAGTATAGCTGTAATCTCCGCCTGGGAAGCTGTACAACAATTACCCAGCGGGATAAATGTTTTCTTTTTTGAGCCACTAAGGCCTACTCCCGCGATCGACCCTTTCTCAGTTTTGTGGCCGTCCGTATACTAAATCACTTCCTGGCTTTGTAGTAGTCCCGTTTCATCCGTCGAACTTGCTCATTCTGGGTATACGACCTTGTAGGTGTTGTTGAACCGGTATCTAATGGAACCTCGGTTTTATTTCATAAATGCTGCAGGGCTTCCGTCTTTAAGCTTCTCTACAATATTTGTGTGATTCTCTTGTGTCAACTCTCCCTGCCATGGAGCTGTCCTCGTCAGCCTGTAGAGCACTGCGAGCACTGCGAGCGTTCCTCATGGAGCTCGAAGTGCCTCTGTTCGCCAGTCTTTAGATGTGTGTGAGCAACTCCTTTGCTGTTTTCAGCCTAGTACTGCTGTAACATACCACGGCCCCATAAAGTACCGCTGGTTTCATCACTTCTGTATACCAGGTGTACAAGTATGAAATGCGGATTTCAAACAACAGATGGCGCACGAATGCAGTTTGTGCTATAAAGATTTGACACTGCGCCATTTTGTTGTGTCATCAACAAGTGTCAGACGCGCACGAGTGATAAATTGGAAAAGTGTGTGCATAGTATTGTGTTGTGTTCAATATGTCGAAATTTATACCGAACAAAGAGCATTCGCGGACAGCATTAATTTTTTGTTTTCATTTGAAGAAAACTGCTGCTGAATCATACCGATTACTTCGAGAAGCTTATGGTGAATATGCTCCATCGCAAGATACGTGTGAACGGTGGTTTCGGCGTTTCAAAAGTGGTGACTTCGATGTTGTAGGCAAGGAACGTGGAAAGCTGCCAAAAAAATACGAAGATGTGGAATTGCTATCATTATTGGACGAAGATGATTCGCAAACACAAGAACAACTCGCCGAGTAATTGGGCGTTAGTCAACAAGCTGTTTCTAATCGGCTACGAGAGATGGGAAAGATTCAGAAGACCGATAGATGGGTACCACATGAGTTGAACGACAAGCAAATGGAAAAGCGCAAAAACACACGTGACATTTTGCTCGCTCGGTGCGAAAGGAAGACGTTTTTGCATCGTATCGTTACAGGGGATGAAAAGTGGATTTATTTTGAGAATCCCAAGCGTAAAAAATCATGGGTAGACCCAGGCGCACCATCCACATTGACCGCAAGACCGAATCGCTTTGGCAGAAAGACGATGCTCTGTGTTTGGTGGGATCAGAGGGGCGTGGTCTATTATGAGCTGTTAAAACCTGGGGAAACGGTTAATACTAAACGTTAGCAACAACAATTGACCAAATTGAACCGTTCGCTGCTTGAAAAAAGGCCAGAATACCGAAAGAGGTAACACAAAGTCATTTTCTTCATGACAATGCTCCATCACATACGGCAAAACCGGTTCGCGATACGTTGGAAGCACCAGCTGGGAAGTTCTACCCCATGCGGTTTACTCACCAGACTTGGCTCCTTCCGATTACCACTTGTTTGCATCGATGGATCACGCAATTGCTGAGCAGCGCTTTGGTTCGTACGAAGATGTGCAAAAATGGCTCGATGAATGGTTCGCAGCAAAAGGGGAAGATTTTTACTGGCGTGGTATTCACAAATTGCCCGAAAGATGGGAAAAATGTATAACAAGCGATGGAGCATACTTTGAATAAAGCACTTTTTATCATTCTTCCGAATTTAACATGTTTTTTTAGAAAAAAAATCCGCATTTCATACTTGTACACCTGGTATATCCAGTGCATTATCTTAAGGCTCAGGCTCCAAGTCGCGCGACTAGCCCTTCGCGTGGCTCACAGGAAGCCACTAGCCTTGACTCACGTCTTTTGCATATGCCGCCCCCTTTTCAGCTAACCATTTAAGATAATTTCCAAGTACTTCACTTTATTTATTGGTCCGAAAGCTATCCTTCGAAATGTCGGGTTCCTCCACTCTTCAAACTCTTGTTTGCGGATGAAGCCCACAATTTCGGTTATCTCCGGTTGACATTCAATCCAACCTCCTTGCACCACCTGCTCACCAGATGAAGTGCCCTTTGCGCCAGATAAGTTGTCGTGTTTGCATCTTTCGCCCGAGTTACTAACGCAAGTTCAACCGCGTAATCTTGGGCATATACCAGGTTTATAAATATGAAACCGGAATTTTTGTATAGAAAATACACGTTTATTGTATGAAACTGATAAAAAATATTTTATTCGACGTATTGCCCATCGCTGGCTATACATTTTTCCCACCTGTCTGACAATTTGTGGATGCCACGCTAAAAACACTGTTGCTATTTTGAGGCAAACCAGTCATCGAGCCATTTTTGTACATTTTCGTAAGAAGTAAAGCGCTGCTCAGCAAGTGCGTTTCCCATCGATACAAATAAGTAGTAATCGGACGAAGCCAAGTCTGGTGAGTAAGCCACATGCGAAAGTATTTCCCAACTAAACGCCTCAATCGTTTCTTTGACCAGTTTTGCTGTGTGTGATGGTGCATTATCATGAAGCAAAATCCCTTTGTGTTGCCTTTTTTGATATTCTGGTCGTTTTTCACGCAAAGCTTGATTCAAATCGATCATTTGTTGTCGGTAGCGTTCAGTATTAACGGCTTCGCCAGGTTTTCGTAGTTCATAATAGATCACACCCTTCTGATCCCACCAAACACAGAGCATTGTCTTCCGTCCATAGCGATTTGGCCTTGCAGTCGATGTCGATGGTTCGCCTGGAGTTACCCATGATCTTTTACGCTTAGGATTTTCAAAATATATCCACTTTTCATCGCCAGTCACAATTCGATGAAGAAATGACTTTCTTTTGTACCTGGCGAGCAGCATTTCGCAAGTGGTTTTTCGGTTTTCCTGCTGTCTTTCATTCAGTTCATGTAGAACCCATTTTCCCATCTTCTGGATCTTTCTCATGGCTTTCAAACGTATGGAGACGGCTTCTTGTGTCACATTTAATTGATCCGCGAGTTGTTGTTGCGTTTGAGCGTCATCCTCATCCAACAATGCTTGCAATTCGCTGTCTTCAAACTTTTTCGGTGGTCTTACACGTTCTTCGTTTCTCACGTCAAAATCGACACTTTTGAATTTTTTAAACCACTCAAAGCACTGTGATTTACCAAGAGCATGCTCACCGTAAGCTTCGACAAGCATTCGATGCGATTCTGCAGCAGTTTTCTTCAATAGGTAACAGAAAATCAATGCTGTCCGCAAATCGTAGTTTCCAGGCACAAAATTCGACATGTTCAACGTTATTACAAACTATGCTGTTGTATGAAACTTGTATTGTTGTGCGTTGAAAATCTTTGTCAGAGATGTCAACAAAGAAATGGCGCCAATGTCGCGGTTTGACGGTAACTACATTGACAGCTAGGGCCATCTATGGGCAAATTCCAGTTTTATATTTATAGACCTGGTATATCTACTTTGTCCAGTAGGACCAGTAGCTCATCGATCACCATGCACTATAGGAGGGGCGAAAGCACTCTCCCCTGCGGGTATCCGCGGTCGATTGAAACCTTTACCGTTCCTTCGCCCCTGTAAACTATGAGCAGGCGAGTCGAGAGCATATTTTTAATCCACTTAATGATGGTGGGTTCTAGGTAATGCCGCTCCGCTGCCCTTCAAATCGATTCCACCATGGTATAATTGAAGGCCCCTTCGATGTCCAGGAACAGTTCTACTGTAATGCAGCCTTTGTTCCTTGCATCTTATAGTCTGTAAACTAGCCTGTACAATGACGTTTTCGTTGATTTATCCGCTCGATAGGCGAATTGCAGGCAATCTCTTTATAAGGGTTTATTACCGTCTAGAAACTTGCAAAATTCGTTTTTTTTGCATTTTCTTATGATTTGGGATTTTGAGAATGTGTCTTAAAAATATTAATTTCGAGTTCGTAGAACTCCCATAGTTACAGAGTGTTGTGCCGCGGAATATTCGTACTTCGTATATTCGGGAATATTCCATAGCAAAGCAACATTGGAATTCGCTCAAGACAGGAAACGAAGTCCAATGCCCGATGGTACGATCGACATCAGGAACGCCGACGCAGCATGAGGCGACTCGCTTGGCGTTCGACGATAGGCTAACACTAAAAACGCAAACTAAAGGATTTTCGTGAAGACAGTTAGCAACTGCTTTACGAAAAGGAGAATGAATTTAGACTCAAGATAGAACGGGTTGGTTCCTCGTAAAGACTCGAAATAACTTTTTATTGTACTTTCTTACTTTGACTTTTAAATAGACAACGGAAAGTTACCGTTGCCTATAATAAATACTTCCTTTTATATAAATTCGTGTTTTCATCAATAACTCGAGATTCATCTCCTTATCGGCAAACGATCCCGAAAATAATAACTTTTTAATATTATACCGAATACCGAATAATCCAATTACGCGGTACCGGCATAACAAGAGGCTTAAAGGCTGCGGTGCGTTGGGGCGCGGCAGCTAGTCATCCCCTCGACCGTAGTACCTTGACCGTTGTGTCCATTTATGTCATCAGGACCATTTATGAGGACTTGATATCAAACGATGTATTGGAGCGATGTCTCGAAGCTTTTACACAAAACAACAACGAAAGCTTGAACTCAACTATCTGGATGTTTGCTCCAAAACATTTGCACTGTGGCAAAAACACTATAGATATTGCTAATTATTAGCTGCCGTCATTTTTAATGAAGGATTCAAGCAAATCCTAAAAATTATGGATGTATTGGGAATCAAAATCAGCCCTAACGCTAAACAATACGCAGAGTGTAGAGACAACGAGCGTATACAACGGTCCAACAGACGGGCGTATACCGCATCTAAAGAGGCGCGGACCGCCAAAAAAGAAGCGAGTACGGCTCAATATTCTTTTTTTGAAGCTCAGGAAGGTGGTCTATATGGTCCCGGTATAGCTGATTAAGGGTAAGTTACTCAAATCAGTTGTTATCTACCGTATGTTCAGCCGTATTAGTGCTAAATGTATGACAAACTTTAAACACGTTTTTCTCGAAATGACATTTTTCAAGTTGGGCGCACGTTTTTCTCAAAAACTATTGGACTGATAGACTTCTGGTTTTGCACACATTTCGAGGGAACCTTTACCTATAGTCTCAACTAGAATGATACCGATAGCTTGAATATTTTAGCCCTGCTCTCATGTTTTAGTTGACAATTTTCTGAAAAATTTCATACTTACTTAGTTCTAGTTCAGACGATAACTACATTCATATAGATTAAAAAAAATTTGTTCTTCTGTTTCAGACGACTAGAACCGCAACAACCTGTGCGCTCGATTGGACGAGCATCTCACGCCACGACCTGCATAACAGCGCATAACTTGTATAGATTTCAATAAAGTATTTCATAAAAATTTGTGTTGTTAGTTGAAACATGTCTTATTATACGTCAAAAACCCCGGCACTGTAGGTTTGATAGTTTTCCCAGAATTAATTTCTAAAAATTACTTAAAAAACAAGCTTCTAGACGGTAATACCCGGTTAAGTAGGAAAGAGGTCATGCTGATAGGGGTCTATACGTCCCTGCTTTGTGACTCGTAGCAGAATCACCTACAGTCTTTCTTGCAGCAGCATTGAAAATATCCCATCTACGTCCACCTCTCTGTACAGGTCGAAGGCCATTATGGCCGACCGAACCCTGGCGGGGGTGACAAACCCGACGGCTGTCGTCCAGTCCATATTCCCGTCTCTACACCGAGGATATAGTCAGTCATTGGTCCAGTAATTGGTCAGTGTATAGCCGGGAAAATACTTCCGCAGCTTGACCTCTAGTTCCTCTCTCCAGGAGTCGATAAACCCACTCATCGGTATCCTAAGTGAACTGCACGTGGGCATCGGGTCCTTCATGAGCGTTGTATCCTCGCGGCTTCTGAAATATTTTCAGTTTCTTGATAGTACTTCCGCCACGATTCTTTCTTGAAAATTCTGATGGTATCCTTGTATTCCCTCTGGTTTCTTTTATGGGTTCTCCCAGTTTCAGGGACTTCCGGTTGCCTTCGTGACATTTCATGATTTCTTGGTAATCTGGGATTCTTTATAGGACCTCTTTTCCTTCTTACTACCGTCGCATTCAGTGTATATGTGATTTGCCTGTGATCCGATTGCAGCTGCTCATTAGACAACCTTAATTTCTTTATTCTACCTGCCATATTCGGCATTCCTAACGTTATGTCAATAACCTCCGCCCTGTTAGTAATACAGAATGTCGGTTATTTACCTGTGTTGATAATTTGAAGCCCATTCCGACAAAGTATTCCAGTAGGGCTTCACCCCATAAAATTTATGTTCGTGCTACCTCACACTGTGTGGTTGGAGTTGGCATCATAGTCTATGATGACCTCTCGTCCTTTACTCCTGCAGTCCACGACAAGTCCCGCGATTTTCTCTGATGGTGGTGGTTCGGGAGAATCGTATGCCGATGCCACTACAATCTTCCTCGTCCTTCCTTCCAGATCAACCTTGAGTTTTATAGCCACCACCCTCCGGCTGAACTCCGCTAGAGTGGTGACAGTTAACCCTATGGCGTGGATGTACGCCCTGGGCCTGTCAACAGAGGTACAACAGTGAAGCTATCCCTATCTGATATTAGCTCCCCTGATACTGCCGTGGTATACCCACGGCTCCTCTATCAGTGCGATATCAATTTGCTTTGCAATAATGCGTCTGCCAAGCACAGCTGTTGCTGCATACGCTTTATGCAGGTTTATCTGTATAGACCGAAGAGTACTTACCATCCTGGGTTGTCTTTTTTTCCGTATTCATCTGTATTTCCTGTACCTTGCCGGGGTATCCATCCAGCAGCCTCAAGCGGGCTCTGCCCATCTCCAGGTACGTTTTCATCCACTGAGCCTGTAGCACCGATATGAGTCGGTCGTCCACTCCGAACACGAGACGCATTCCATCGTCAGATGCCTCCTAATGTCGCCCGTCGGTGATCCACTTCGCCGTTGCCAATCTCGAGTTTCTCCATCCTCCTCAAGGCTATGGAAGTCTCTGTCGGTACCCCGGGTAACAGGTCATGATCCTGACGTATTTTGGGAATGCGTCCGCCTCCATCACATCGAGGTTTGCGTCCTCCTATTTCCGCAGGTTTTTCACGTGGTCCCTGAGCCACACCGACGATGCCGAGTCTGCATAAATCGTCTTCATGTATCCTTTATACAGGTAGGTCTCCTGGAAGCATGGCGTAAGCTCCCCTACGGGGATCCCGCCCACACCCTATATTAGACCTGATCAGCGCCGATTGCTCTTTGGTTATATCGGCATTTAGCCCTGAACGCACGATGACTCACGTAGGCAAGTCGCTGGCCACCGCTGCGTAGAAGCCTTTAACTGGTCCCCCTGCCTTCGGTTTTTAGCCTCTTTGCGCGCGCTTGATGGCGTTTCCTTGGACTTCCGCTGTAGTTTCCTATACCCCTCTCTCCTCTCGGATGGGGTGTACTTCTTTTCGCCTATCTAGCCCTTCCCCCAGCTACACGTAATATCCGGTGGATTCTCTGCCCCAGCTGCAGACGAGGACGCGGCTGTCGCTGTGGCTGCAGATACAATTGCGGCCTTCTTAACCTTCTTACTCTTCTTGGACTTGCAACTTGCGGTCCTGCTAAAGGGCGTGGGTCGCAGCGCTATATTGTCGATATCCGTGGCGAGTTCGGCAACATTGCTTCCCCCAGCACCGCTAGTGTTACCCGGGATCGTTCCTCGGTTCTTAACAGTAGCAAGGGGAACCTCACGGGTCTCCAAAGACTCTTGCTGCATAAAATCACGATCCCTTGGTAGGCTCGTTTCTTTTATTTGGTCTCCTTCCGTTCTCAGTTGTCTTGTCTGTTGTGTTTTGTTTTTGTTACCATTGTCCATGCTAGTCCCACGAGTATCTAAGGCAATACAAGTCCGTTCCGACAGAGCCCTGATTGTCGGGATAAGATCTAGATACTTCGGAATTAGACTTTGTGTTCCAGAGGCAGCATTTGTGACACTATCCCCCAGTCCCATAGATCTCTCGGTACGGTAGCTCACGCCTTGGCTTGCGTTAGTTAGTTGCAAGAGAGAATGGCTGCCCACTAAGCGATCTGATCGCCACCTTCTCCACGTTGACGGACTGCTTGCTTGTCTAGTACCTACCTTCCACATTCTCCGGCATGGGTAACCCTATCAGGGGGCAGTTGGTCCACCCCCCGTCAGCATGGCTTGTCAGGTACTTGAGATCCACAAGCCACCAGTGCCAAGATCGTGGAGTCCATAGGGAAAGCCCTTGGCGATAAGTTCAGTTCAGAAATCATGGTGCCTCAGTTTCTAGATGTCCCCGATCAATGAGTTGAGATATGCCGATAGAAGAGCTAAAAAATTTAAAGTTTAAAATTAAAAGAAATTGCAGTTGAAAGTTTAAAGTTAAACCTCAATATAAATTTAATTATATACAACAATGATACTAAGCAGGTTATTACCGATCTTACACTTATCATAAGCATGTATCATAAGCTAGTCTTACGTAAGTTAATTAATGGGAATCTTGCTTCTTCACCTATGGGAATCTAGCTGCCTGCCATCTGCCCGAGTCAGCCGCAATTACCACATAATGAAAATCTAGCTTTCTAACCTATAGGAATCTATCTGACTGTTATCTACCGGTGCAGACTCCAGTCATTGCTTAGCTCAGACTCAAATCACTTTATCTCAGAATATAACCACTTTTAGTTAAGATCCAAACGACCACACCACATGTCGGAAGAAGGCTTCGTTACGTTCAAGCTTCCCGCACCTTATCTGTAAGAGCTCAGATCCTGGCTCCATTTGTCCGGAAATTAGGAATGCTTAAAATCACTTGCCATAATTTGACTCCTCACCGAGAATATTCGAATTTCCCACCGAAATTTAAATATTATAAAAATGCGAGAGATTTTTTATAGGACTTAATAGTAATTTGTGATAGTACTTGATAGTCATTTTCATTAAACCTCAATTCTCATGAAAATTTAACCACTTGATCGATTCTCGTCAAATTCTATACTAATCATTATTAAATGTGAGTCTATTGGTGCAGAAAATTTCAGTCCGAACAGTTTTTTTTTTATAATTGAAAATGTACGAAAACTTAAACCTTTTGACCGATTCGCAATAAATTCAATTCCGATTAATGCTTAATGATAGTTTACATGCAAATCAAAGTGGAGGCCGATATCTAAATAAAATGCGAGTGCTTTTCTGCGACCACTTTTCTGGACTATATAGTATCTTTAGCCTCTATGGCCTATATATGTTTCGTTGTGAACGTTTGAGCATTCTGCTACGCGTTGCTGGATTGTGCACTGCAGGTTAGCGTGGGCAATTGCTTGCTGTTGCTGCTTAACGGCAGCACCTCACGGGAATAGTAAATTCGCACTGTGTCAGCGTGCCAAGCAACATGTTGCTGCGCGCATGCGCTCTTCGTCGGCTTGGCGATACAACGGCTGCTTCGTATAATGTATCCATCTTGCGTTTTGCTCTTGCATAGCTATGCCCTTTTCCGTGACTCGTGTGCTCACATCATATGATAGTTCGGTGCATCTTAATAATTCTCATCGTTCCACTCTGCCGACCTACAGTTACTACAAAACGCATCCAGCATATTAGCATTGGTATACTGAAGTCGGCCTACTAGTACATCAACATATTGGTGCACGTGTCGTGCACCTGGCTCTGAAGCCGGGTGCACGAAGCTGACTTCGCCGCGTGGCCCGATCGCGACAGCACATCTTATCACTTACACCGATTAATATAATCGTGTGTGGTAACAAGCTCAACTCATCTTATTCTATCCTTTTCTCTGATTATTTTGATATATTAATTTCCATATTTTACTTGTTTTATTCGTATAATTTTGTCCACGGTATTTGACAGGTGGCGCAATAAATGCCACTGTAAACCACATCTGTGTACTGCGTATTAATTCACCTGCTACAACTTTACAGTCCACTTTTATCCAACAACTGAATTCTCGAACAATGTTTGTACACGTGAGAGATGTGAGATGTAGGTAAATAACCTTGATTATTGTAAGCTCCTTACAAATCCCCTAGGTCTGGATTAATCTAAGTCTTCCTAGGACACCCGCTCGCTCAGGTCTTTATTATTTTGAGTTCCCCTACAAGACCCCCGTGGATTCGAATCACCCACCCCCTGCGAAGCCGGGGTTTTTTAAGTCCCTCCGCCCCGTTTCGATCCTAATTATTTTACGTCTTCTTAGGAATCTTCTATGTGCGATTAAACAGACACCCGCGCAGATCAAAATTGTCTCGGATTAATTCTCGGAAGAAGTCTGGGCAGTCCCTACGGGAGCCCAGGATGGACAATTGGATCAGATCAAATCCATGTCGGACTTCATCCAGGATTCCCGGGCGTTTATCTGGGTCCTAAGCTTGGACTCCCGAGATTCCATCCGAGTTACGAATTCAATGTTGGGTACCGTATGTGACGACTGGATGAGGGAAATCTCGGCCAATATTTTTCCTACTTACCACGTTTGTACACAAAATATTGGGTCTGGGAAAAAGTTCGTCGCGTTTTTCCAGATAGATAGCATCAATTGCAAATAAGTCAGGAAACACAGATCGCAGCGACACCACTAAACGCTCGTTGGGAAGGTGACGCTTCGAGCGTTACTTTGAGTGTATAAATATCGAAATTGGTGCAGTGGTTGGAAAGTTGTTTGCGTTTGAAAATGGAGAAAAGTAATGAAAAATTGCGCTATATTTTGCAATATTATTACGACAAAGGGAAGAACGCTGCGCAGGCTTATGAAAAAATTTGTGCTGTGTACGGTGAAGGTACTTTATCAAAATCTGCTACGCGGAAATGGTTCGCTTGCTTTCGTTCTGGTAATTTTTATGTGAAAGATGAGTCACGCTCTGTTCGTCCAATCACTGAAAAAGCTGATAAAATTATTGAAAAAGTCCAGCAAGATAAGCATATCAGCAGTGTCGATATTGGTATGGAGCTAGACATTGACCACAAAACTGTTTTGAACCATTTACACAAAGCTGGCTATAAGCAGAAGCTCGATGTATGGGTTCCTCATGAGTTGAGCGCGAAATACATGATAGACCGAATTAACATCTGCAATGCGCTGCTGAAACGCAATGAAATCGAGCCATTTTTGAAACGTGTCATAACCGGTGATGAAAAATGGATGACGTACGACAATCGGAAGCGTTAAAGATCGTGGACAAGGGATGGTGAGCCGTTACAAGCGTTCGCGATCCCATGATTGACGGCGAAAAAGGTGATGCTGTGTGTATGGTGGGACTGGAAGGGAATCGCCACCATGAGCTACTTCCAGTTGGTCAGACGATTGATTCTCAACTCTACTGTGGACAACTAGAGAGATTAGGCCAAGCAATTGAAAGAAAACGGCCCGAATTGATTAATAGGAAAGCTTGGTTGGAAAGTTTTGATGCATCCACCGTATAGTCCAGACATAGCACCCTCTGATTATCACTTATTCCGATCTCTGCAGAACTCTTTCAATGGAATTAAGCTGCTTTCAAAAGAAGCCTGTGAAAACCACTTGATTCAGTTTTTCAACCAGAAACCACAAAAGTTCTTCACCGATGGCATCATTGCTCTACCCGAAAAATGGCGAAACATTGTCGATAATAATGGAACATATTTGGTTTAAATAAATTCATTTTCACACTATAAAAAAACCAGTTGAATTTTACTAAAAAAAACGCCACGAACTTTTTGCCAAACCCAATATGAGCATCCAGATTGTTTAACACTTAGGACTTGAATGACGCGTGCAACTAACTGTCCTCGTAACCATGTTCGGCAACGTTATTCCGTTACAGACTTCTTTTCTTCAGCATGCAATGACGTGTTTGGGAGATTGACCCATCGTCTTAATGGATTAACCCCTTAGCAATGTGACGAAAATGAGATTTTCGTGCCGCTTTTGTGTCAGAAATTTTTTTTTTACAGTTTTATCCTATAATGTCAGTATTACAGTTCTTGAAGTCACTGAAGTTGATTCTGACACCAGATTATCTAAATCAAATATGGCAGATGCAAAATTGAAAAAGAATGAATAATAAAAATAATAAAAATAAATAAGTATTTTATAGTTTTATGAGGTAGCTGAATTCAAATCTAACATCAGATTTTTTAAATAAAAAATGTCGAATCCAATATGGCGGATGCAAATTTAAAAAATAGTTTGATTTCGACGAAAGTGAGTATCTCAAGGCTCTTGAGACCTCTGAATTCACATCTGGAGTTATCATTTCCAAAATTCTGGATAGCGAATCCAATATAGCGGGTAAAATTTCCAAAAGTAGTTGAATTGAAAAAAAAAAATGTATCTTTAGGTGTTTGTGGTCGCAAAATTCGAACTTGAGCCTCGTTGAAAATTCCTTGCCTGATGATTTGTGAGATCTGAAAGATATCGAAAGAGAATGAGTTCTCACTCATGACAGGGGTGAAATATCCAATCGAAAGATGTAGGCAGAGAAAATGGTCTGTATTTTCACTTTCTGTCACTCAATTACAAAAAATATGTAAAAATAAATGAGAAATGATTTTACAGTCGATTAGTGAGCCATACGTACAATTATATTAATTGCGTGCCGATGAATAAATGTGAGAGAGAGCGTAAAGCAGCCCGCGCTGCACAGAACGCCACGAGGTGAGACTTTTGAGGATGCACGAAATGAGTTTTCTCCATTTGACCTCGATTGAATTTATGTAAATTATTGAGGTGCCGACTTACCATTTAATTTGAGTCCTGTTGAGCACGTTTTAAGAAGGTCCGATGAAAGCAGTGAAAATTGTCCGAGCTGAGTAGAGGCAGGTGATGCTTACTTGGCAGTTTTCACGAGAGTAGCGAAAAATATCAAGATGGCTGAGCTCTTCGAAGGCGTCGTTGAGCGACGCCGCTGTCAAGCGAGAGATAGATAGATGTAGTCTCTTGCTGGAGTGGACTGTCCACGAGGTGCTACTCCGACTGCACGCACGGCAGCCGAGCCGAGTACAGCGCAGCACTAGCAGCATCGGCTACCGCACGGTAATCATAGTGGCCGCGCGTCAGCTGATTCCTCAACAAGCCCTGACTCTAAGGATCTGAAGCTCGGATACATTATGACAGATCAAAATTTAATGAACCATTTATGGCAAACTATTATCCTCAATAAGAAATGGATAAGAATACTTTTAATGGTTTCATATCCCGCTCTCCGCCGAACCCAAAGTCACGAATCGAGAATGTGGTGGTTGTTGACCTCGATTTTGTATTTTTAAATTCTTTTTGGATTTAAAAAATATGTTCGTACTTTTCGTATTACAAATAAAGAAAAAAACATTGGATACACAAAACAAAAAAAAATAAATCAAAGACACAGTATTAAAGAATAGAAAAAAAATTTTTAAATACAAAAAGTATTAAAAAATACAAAATCTACCTTTGTGCGTGATTTCGATTTCTTACATGTTTTACATGCATGAACGAGTTTGCATTAAATTTTGTGTGAAAAACAGATTTAAAGGTCCGCAGACCTTGGAAATGTTGGAAAAATACTCGTATTTCGGCAACGATACTCTTTTAAGATCAAACGTTTTTCGGTGGCACGAACGCATCAGAAGTGGTCTTGAGTCGGCCGAGGATGACGAGCGCAGTGGCAGGCCGTCGACGTCGAAAACCGATGAAAACATAAAATCAAAGAAATGCTGGCCGAAAACTGCAAATTGACCATCAGAGAGCTGGCAGAGGACTTGAACATCGCTTATGGATCCGCTCCAGACATTTTGGTTAGTGATTTGGGCCTCAGACGTGTCGCTGCAAAACTGGTTCCGAAAGACCTCAATTTCATGGAAAAAAGGACCGTGTTGAAATCGCGAAAGACATGATTTCCAAGGCCGAATCCGACCCAACATTTATCAAACGGATCATCACTGGAGACGAGACGTGGATTTATGAGTATGACATGCAATCCAGACATCGAGCGAGCGAATGGCGTACACTGAATGAGCCGAGACCGAAAAAACCACGTCGCTTTCAGTCAAAAAAGAAGGCGATGCTCACGGTTTTCATGGATTACAACGGTGTTGTCCATCATGAATTCTTACCAGAAAAACAGACACTCAACAAAGAATATTATTTGGGCGTTATGAGACGTTTGCGCGAAGCAATTCGCTAAAAAAGACCGGATTTGTGAGAATACAACTCGTGGATTTTGCACCACGATAACGCATCGTCACACAATGCAATCCTTATCCGTGAGTTTTTGACAAAAAACAACACGAATACTATCCAGCAGCCTTCGAATTCACCTGATCTGGCTCCCTGCGACTTTTTCCTGTTCAACCGACTTAAAAAACCACTTCGCGGAACGCGTTACAGCACCCGAGAGGATCTCATGAAAAAATCGAAGACAGCTCTGATGGACATACCGAAAATTGAGTACCAGCAGTGTTTCGAGGATTGGATCAAGCGCTGGCGTAAGTGCGTTACAGTCGATGGGGAGTATTTTGAAGGGGACCATATTGATTTTGATGAAGAAATTTGTATTTTCGATTTTATGAATAAAGTCCTAAAACTTTTTGCTTTCTGCAACGCCGCTTCTTTTATTCACCGTCGCCGACTTGTTCACAAGTCATCAGCACAAGGGTGCTGCACGTTTACGGCAATTTGCGATTTACGGTTATATTTTGATTCATCATCATCATCATTATCATCCTAAATTTGTATCTACATCTATCTGCTGTTCGAATATTTATCGCCGCGCACTCATATCTTCATTTTTTGTCACAATGGCAGGAGCTGAAGTTCAATGACAACGAACAAGTAAGTGTAAGAACGAGTAAGTGTCAACAAATTTAAAACTACTAGCAATCAATGACACCGAACTTTAATAGAAGCCGCTGCTTGCGTAAATAGCAGCAGTACTAATATCACTGCCGCAAATTTTCAAGCGATTTGTATCGATCGACCATTGTAGATCTACAAAATTCATGTGATCAGATTAATGACAGCCTCATTATTGTGAACTACTGTTTTGTTATAGCTCTTATCAATTTACATTTTTACTAAGATTACAAAGTTCTGTCGACCCTATCCTGAAAATCACCGGTTTTAAGGACTACGCGAGGGGGGGGGGTTCTGTAAGGGAGACTTAGAATAATCGAGGCCTAGGGGGTGGGGTCTCCAAGGAGGACTTACAATTAAAATAAGCCGAGCCTGGAAAGGGAGTCCAAGGGGAATTGGAAAATCGCGATACGAAGGGGGGGGGGGGTGCCAAGAAACATTAAGGATGATCCGGGCGCAGGCGAGCTCGTAGGGAACTCAGAATAAACCAGCTTGGCTGAAGGGAACTCCTAGGAAGACTTAGAATAATCCAAACCTGGGGAACTCGCAGGGGGACTTGTAATAATCAGGGCCTGAGGGGCACTCCGAATAATCATGACCTTCGGGGATTATCACAATCTGGGCTTCGCGGACCTTGCTCGTCGCGGGGTCTAGAATAATGAAGGCCTATAGAGGGAATAATCAAGGCCTATAGACTGTATTCTCCTACACATGGATGGCCGTATCGGCGGCGGCGAATTCTCTTTATAATATATTTCTATAAATTTCATTTGGCACCGAATGTATATTTATTTTTTTATGGAAAATTTGATTTGTATTTTGATCGCTTGTAAAACAGAGACGGGATGTATAGTTGCGTAATTGATTGATATCGCTAATCTCGTTTAGGCTGTCATCTGCAAATGGTTATATTGATAACGGCGCAGGAACCGATGTTTTTTATATACTTACTTTGACGGTTTAAGATGATTTACGATAGTTCAATAACGCAGCTTGTCGCGCGTCATACGCTGTGCTTAGCGAGTCGAGCGTCGCTGTTGCTCCCGGTCTGAATTAACCATAAAGCCCGATGCACACCAAAGCGGCGCGTCGCAGCGCTTAAGTTAGTAAGTAAGATTGGCTGACGCGCAGTGGTGTGAACCTTTAGCTTTGGCTCCTCCTGTGCATTCGTGGGCTATCTTAACCGTTTGAATGCTAATCGTCGATATTTCGACGAACAGTACATATTATGAAGAAAGGCCCAGCACACAAACGGTTAAACGCATGCCCCGATGTATAATATACCAATCCTTGCCCGTTGTCTGATGTCGTGAAAAATGGTACTAGAGGGCACTAAGTGGTTGTTCAAATTTTATGGAACAACTACCTACCCTACGATCATACCGTCGTCGAATGACATACAAGCTTTATGTCCTGCAATACTACAGTGCTGAGAATGTTATACGTCGCGTATTTGACTTATACGAGAATTACATAGCGTGTATTTCTCGATGAATAAGCTTTCGGTTCCTTTTACGAATTGTCCATGTTTTGTAACTGTTGAATCGAATTCGTTTTCATGCAAAAAATCAGTTTATTGTAAACTACAACTTAACTTATCGATAAGGGTGGATCCCTATAGTAGATGTATGCGCAGCAAATCATATATTATCCATGTTGATGTATTTCACTCAACATTGATATAAAAAGATTGTACTTTAAACAATGTGATATCCGTATGGGTACGAGAGAGAAGGGACTAGATGACGCGTCGAAGATCGATTTTGCGACACGTTACATATCGACTTATTCCCTCACAGCAAGGAGAAACGAAATATAGCCAGCTGTCGTTTTCAGCAACTGAAATACGATAATATTTTTGACGGGAAGCTGGCTAATAATTACAATAATAACAATGGCTTACAGTAGCAAATGTTGGGAGTGTTAGAGAAATGAATTTCCCAGCAGTTATCATGAGGGGTCTTTGAGAACGAACCAATATAGGAATAAACTGGGCAGCTTTCCGTGGTTCCAGTTTGTACCATTTGCAGTTATACGTTGCATATTGAATTCTTTCACTCTGTAACGAATGTCGAAATTTACACTCAGTCTGCACTAGTCTAACGATGACTAGAATTTATACATATATATACATGTATATATATGTATTGGGTCGTTCGGAAAGTAATTTCGTTTTTTCCCAACAGAGGACTTAATTGTATTTTTTCACAACCAACTTTACACTTAAGCCGCATAATCATATGTATTTTGACAGCTGATAGAGCAAGGCTTGCTTGTGAAAAAATTCAATTGATTCTGTACAGTAGTTTTTGGTTGATACCCTTTTAAATATGGAAAGTGAAAAACAGCATTTTCGGCATATTTTACTTTTTTACTATAGAAAAGGTAAAAATTCTGTTCAAACAAGAAAAAAATTATCCGATGTGTATGGGGAAGATGCACCACGTTCTGGAAGGCCAGTTGAAGCTGATGAAGACACAATAAAGGCATTAATTGTAATCATTGTTGAATTAATGTGTTAATATATGATATTATATAATAATATTATATATAATATGTGGTGTTCAACAATGATAGAAGAAACAGATAAACCAGAATGTAACAATAAAGGCAGGCAGAATAATTGACATAGTGTTCAATGATTAAGCGTCAGCACAACTGGATAAAATTCAACACAACATAAAATGAAATAAAATTATTCTGAGGAGGATCCCGGCCATAGCATCGAAACGTTAAGAAGAAGTACGAATTATTGAGGTCGTTCGTTGCGGAAGCTTTACCACACCAATCAAGCATGCGACCAAAGCAACACATGATCAAAAAATTTTAGAGCTTGGATGGGATATACTGCCACACCCACCATACTCTCCAGACCTGGCACCTTCAGATTATCATCTGTTCCGGTCTCTACAAAATTTTTTAGACGGTAAAACGTTTAATTCAAATGAGGAGGTCAAAAGTCACTTGGATCAGTTTTTTTGCCAGCAATGAACAAAAATGTTATGAGCGTGGAATCATGCTACTGCCAGAAAGATGGCAAAAGGTATTGGATAAGAATGGACAATATTGGATTGAATAAAATATTAATTCACTATAAGAAAATCGTCTTTCATTTTTATGATATAAAAAAAAAAACGAAATTACTTTCCGAACAACCCAATAGTATAGTGTGATAGATAAATAAATGACTAGAAAAATCACGTTACTGGCGAAACAAATAATAATTAAAAGTTCGTACGTAAAAGTTGCAAGTACGTGTATGATGGGAACACAAATGATAGTTTCTGAAAATATTTGTTTGCTTTCCGAATTTAGTACTACGAGTTGTACGACTATTATTGTTTGATACAAGACAAGCGAATAATGTAATAATCCATTTTTTACTTACCCGCGTTACAAGAATATCTCCGACAGCCGAATATACGAACATGATGAAGATTAAGAATATCAGTCCAGATATGTCAACAACAATATGTATACGTGGCCGTTGAACGTCATCCTTCAGTATCTGTACATTCTGGTATTTAAATATACAGTTCGACACTTCAAAGATTCAACAAAAAATAACGATCATCATAATAACGTATAAAGTAAGTTGACTCACTACTATGATTAGATATCCTAGAAGACAAACAATGAAAGTGAAACCGATGACAACCTCCAGGAGCATTACGCTGAATGTGCTCTCTATCAACTTGACAAATCTGAGGGTAACTATGTGAGCATTAGTTGCGCTTGTCTAGTTTATTATACTCACAAAAGGAAAAAACGTATTACTACCAATTGTTACCTATAACTAATATAAAGTTTGTGTTAAAATTATCAACTTATTGGTTTTTGTAATTAACAATTTGTAGACATAACTAATTTTTCATTCATGTAATAATAAACTACAAGCCTGATCGGAAATTACACCATTTTTCACTGTTACTCTTACAACCGCTAGCAGCAATAAATGTTATAAGTTATTACGTCACGCAAGCTAATGGGGATTAAACACCTTATCAGTCGTTTATGTTCCTCAATGCTGAGCTGAAACTCGACTTGAAAGTTATATGTATCGCCGTCACATTTTATTTTTTGAATTCTGTTGTAGAGATTTTCGAGCTGCGCGCTCACATGTAGAACAATTATGCCGAACAATGTACCCATCGTCGTGTAGCAAAAGCAAGTAATTGCTATTATTAGAAATTGACTGAGTTGGACGAGCTCGTAGATAGGAGATTTATACGCATCGAACAGGTAGACCGTTTGCAGGACAAAAGGTCGATCACCAAAGTCGGTCAGGTTCGTCAGAGTTCTCAACATAATACCGAACATCGGGGCACTGCAATATCCAAAAAACGTTCCAGTGATAATGAGGTATCCACCGATTGTTATAATTCTTAATAGTTTTCCGTATTTCAGCATAACTTTTCTCTCTTGTTCAGTTTTGGGTCTCATCCAGTCGTTCTTTATGTACTCCATCATCGTCATTATTACTTTTGAGGATGAAACATATTTATTTAAATATAGGTACATACGCTATAGCCGGTATGAAGATGTTTTTTATATTTAAAAAAAAAATCTGCCAAACTACGATTAATATTTTTTGTTCCAGAATAATCGGCGCAATTGCATTTCATGTAAGACAACTCAGTACATCTTTTTCATTTATCATTATCAATTGCCACATATATACATCTTTATCTACATGCTTTGCATCATGGCGTTCAACCCTACCTTCATTTTTATACCACAACGTAATGAACTGAAATTCAACGACAACGAACAAACTAAACGCTGCCAGATTTTCAGCCATTAGCAATATATGACCCCACACTTTGGAAAGAGCCATCGCTTGCGGAATTAATGAAAGGACCAAGATCAATACACTACATAGAAGTAGTCGGAGATTAGGCACAGCGTCTTGCCAACGGGGATTCTTTGCCAACGGGGATTTTTATCTAAAGTTTGATCGGTTGTGATCGTTTCGACAAAAAAGAGATGTTTAGTCGCGTGTTTAAATTCTAGCTACCTTCTATAGCCTGCGATTTACTAGTGGCCATACTGACAAAAGCAGAACAACTGAAGTTTTTTTTAATATTAACGGTCTGCTGGTTGTGCGGTGGTGAGAAGCTTTAGTTTCAACCTCTCCTGCAATTATGTGTGCTATCTCTGTACGCATGCCCGATGTATAGCACAGCAATTACTTTCAGCGGTGAAACGGGAAAAATAAAACAGTTCTGCTGAGCACAAATTGATATTTAAAAATTAATGCTACAAACTTCTTCGTACTGTCGTCGAGTTACATGCTCGTTTCCCTCTTTGTCGTCCCCAGCTAAGTTGCTAACAACGGTTATCGATCGCATGGGTTATACTTACTATATACGTAAAATCTCTCGATTAAATTTTTCGAGCAGTAAGCGCTAGGTTTCCGCGGCAAAGTGAATGTAAACTTTCCGAATGGGGATCCCTTAAGTCCGATGCTCTTTTCGGTTGAATTCGTCGTCTTCGATGAAAACAGTAGTGAAAATGAATACGTATAATGCTTAAAGATCGAGACGGAATGGAACATTCGGCCATATGCATATATAAAGTATCTGTCTCCGTATAGTTACAAATTATTCCCTTGTTGCAATGTTTCAATCATATCATACTACCAAGTATCCTTGACGAAATACTGAAAAATGTCTTTACACTTGAAATTGAAGCATCTATAATTGGGAAGCGTTGGTGAATATTCTTGTCCTGAGATATCTCAGAAGCTTGAGGGATAAAATGTCAACAATCGAAGTAAGTGTTAATCTACAGTTTTTTATTTATTTCAACAGTACAAGTCATTACCGAACGATGCCGCCTTATATGGCACTTTGGTCCTCGTGCTGTTCGATATGCGTTTCAGGATCCAATCGGTTTGTTTCAGGACCGAAGTGGTCCGAAATAATCACTGATTTCAAAAGTCTCCGAGTACCGACTTTTATCCAAATCAAGTTACTTCTTGCATTTTCGTTCGTTACATGGGATCCATCATATTGTATTTAGTATTTTTGACTTCGTATTCTAAATAAGAATCCTAAACAATAACTGAGTGCCAAGTTTTGAATAAATTCAATTATTGTCCAAGTGATCAATTACTATATTGGACCCCCATTTTGAATTCGGTATTTTATTGCTTTTCATTCGAATTTACCATCGCGAAAAACCTGTTGTTACCCATTTCTTGTTTATGATTTATGTGATAGAATAGTCACAATTATATTTATTGTTTAAAAAAAGTATTCGACGTACTTAGTTTATAATTAACATCCACTACATGAAAAATATAACCTTGATAGGCATATTTTTCGTATTTTAAACCCAGTTAGAGACCTTACACCTATTAGTGACTGCCACGTATAGAAAATAATCAGTAAAGCCCAAAAACATAAAAAATTAGAGTCAAATACATTTACAAAAGTATTATATATATTGGTGTACATAGAGTACAAATGACACAGATGAGTACAAATACAAAATATAAAATAAACAATGATGAGTACAAATACAGAATTTAAATGAAATAAATGAATAACACACAGAGCATGCATTGCCAAGTACCTACATGTAGCTTCCTAATGTAATGCTATTCATTTTCAATCATACGGTGATTATTTAGGTTAGGAGTCAAAATTCGAAACTATAAAAACGTGTTCCATATAAAAATTGGAAAAAAAATGTAAAAAGTATAAATATAAAAAATAATTAAAAATTACTTGGTGAGTTGGTCTTCTAACAGACTATCTAGATTTAAAAAATGTAATACATAACTAAAACTGGATACACAGTACTTTTAAAATTATTTTTTAAAAATATTTAACTGAAAACAACATGTACTTGGCAATGCATGCTCTGCTTATAAATAAATAGTTTGACATCTTTTTGTAAAAATAAGTAAATAAAAATAATTTTTTAGGGATTGGTCTGCTTTCTGCAAAGTTTATATTGCAAACCTTTTTACTTAGTTTAAATAGGGTGGAACGTGAGGTTTGCGGGGCGATAGACACAGCCGCACGCGCGGTGCACGGTAGGTAGCGCCGGAGCGAGAGGTCCGCTGTGCGGAATCCCGAGTGTGCCGAGAGAGCGTGAGAGAAAGGTTCGTTTCACTCGTGTTAGCTCAAACCCTAGACAGTGAATTGCTTTGAAATCTGTATCTACGTTTCTTGCTGGGACCCCCTTGCCATTGGTATGTTTGCGTGAATTTCTGAATATTTTTCGATTTCCTTTTTTCATATACAATAATCGTATTGCTATTGTCATAACAGTCAACGCATAAGAGCGAAACCACCTAGCAATATAATCTGGAATTTTGCACATGGCTGTTGGTATTATTCATTAATATCATCTTTTTATTTCAGCTAATTCTGAATATTTTCATTTCGTGCTTCAACCTCCTTAATACCTGTTATAGCTAGATCCATTCAGAATTATAACTTTTATGAATCATAATATGTGTTAATAACGCTGTCTACTTTATGGTCAACAACAGCCTTCGATTCTAGTTGTACCGCACGAGTATACTTGCTACGTATATTAACCTATAATAAGCAATGAAATCGGGGTGAAGTAACCAAATTCAATATTCAGCGAATAAAACAAGAAAATTAATCACTTCAGTTATGTAACAGTATAGACACTGCACTCATAACTGCAATTATATGATATTTCGTCTCTGTTCTGTAACCTATTGACTTTTTATAAAAATTAATTTTTGCGAACATATAATTATTTCAATCGAAAAATATCTTGATAATTTCTTATTTCACTGCACCGCACTAACTACACTTTTCAAATGCTTTATAACTTATCAAATACTGTTTATAATTATTCCTAACAGTATGTGTGTCTGTCAATATGTAAATACATATGTAAGACAAAAGAATGAATCTATAAAATATTTCGAGACAAAGCATTTCTGTTATTGTTACACGACATTCATGATTAATACCATAAATTTATTATTAATAACATATCTGCTCTCTTAGACATTTTTCACCTTTTTTAGTCTATTCATGAGTAATATATAGTTGACATTAATTGGTATTGTCACGAACACCCAAGACAAGGGCAACTGTGTAGTTATCGACTCGTTTCAGAAAATCAATTTGGTATAGGCAGCTAGGTCCTATTGCATACTTCATTTCGAGACATGGGAAAACATCCCTCATTATTTTACCCTCACACTGTCACCCGTACATATTATTGTACATGAGATTGTCCTAACTTTTTACCGAGATAAATGCTGAGAAACACTGGTGAACTCTTTGAATATTTAAACGCTTCCAGTTTGCGTTGTTGTAACTATTATAGGCGAGTTAAGTGATATCAATTATACATGCCGCTTTTTCAGAGTACGCAAGCACATTTCCATTGTTTCTACGAATCAGGTAGTTGTGAATAAAAATTGATAGACTTGCTGCTTGAAACAAGAATCGGATTTCAAGAATTAATTTAGCGAAATCGTGTGTTTCCATCGAGTTTTTTATTTACATTGCTTCCTCATGATGGAAGCTTTGTTTTCGTGAAAACATTTTGTTGTAAGAATTTGATGCTAGAGTACTTAGAATGTTACAAAATTTCGAGACAATATTATTATTATTTTGACAATTTATGTAGGCGTGCGCGCGAATGTGTGTGTATATATGTGTGTGAAGAGCTTGGAAAATTCAAATGACTATATCTTGAGAACGGATTGATCGAAACTTCCTGAAACTTTGCACATGAGTCGGGTCGGAACGCCCGTTAGCTTTTTGCAATTTAGGAGGGGGGGGGGTTTACCGTGGACGGTGATCTTATGTCACGCAAAACTATAATTTTCCTTGATATCTTTGTCTCGCGTAGTATGCTGCGATGCATGCTGCATATATCATAGGTATCCCGATGGCAGTATTAAATGATGCCGGTATGAGTACGCTTTTGGACCACGTTTGTATATCGATACTGCTAGCATCTTTTCATCCATAGTCCACAATTTGCCGCTCGATACTCGTTTATGATTTCTTGTATCTGCTATAACCATATCACGCAGGACAGGCGATGGGATTTTCTCAAATGAAGACATAAACAAGTTTCCAGACGACAATGCATTTAACGCATCCCTGCTACTTTGTAGAGTTTAAATTTTATTCTTCAGTTCCACTTCTTTTTTGCTGATGATTTTCAACAGCTTGCTTTTCCATGGACTAACCGGTTCTCCTCGCATTCCAGCAAGCTCCATTCTTTTCTTGGAACTAAACTTCTGCGTAGCAACTATAGACATAAAATAAACATAAATATTTATATGAAACATTAAAGTTGAGTGTGACAAGCCTGTGGACGTCACTGATTTCGATTGGAAAATTTGAACATACTCAATCGATTTTCTGCACTTACGCAGCATTTTTTTATTGAAACTGTAAGGCATATAAATTATTTTACAATGAAAAAAACCGATTTTTAATCACTTGAAACATTTTTATTTAATAAACTTTCCTGTCAACTTTTCATATGAAAATGTTTTCTGCAAAAAATCGAACACGAAAAACACGAGTTACTATTGTGTCAACCACGTAAGCAATTTATGGTGTTTTTTAGATGGATTATTTTCCTCAAATGTTTAACATGCATTTCATTCGGTGTATTTGGCATCTTTCATTATGGATTTCTTAAAATAATTATAAAATGCCATACACGTTAATGGCATACACACCAACGAACGTATTCAGTTTCGTTAAAGCACGCGGTTACCGAATATTTTGCACTTAGTAATGAAATTCAAGAAGCGATCGCGTTACAGATCAAAAACTGAGATTTTTCTATTATCCTCACACTTTATTATTCTCATTTACGTTTGGCGTTTATTTTCTGTCTATTGTTGATTTAGGAAAAGGACTAGTTATGTTGGAGTTTACTTGTTTGTCGCATAAACGCCTCTAACGAGTATAATACGTTCCGAATTTACATGATTTTTTCAGCATTACTGTAGATATTATACGATTTACAAACTTATCCCTATAACGCCACTCATGGGCCTGACAGACTCAAGCATTAATATTAGTAATTAATGAGCTAAAGACGTAGAGTCAGCCAGACTAATGTGTAATGCGAAAGGGTGCAATAATGTATTTTTTTATAAGGTTAATTAAAATTGTTACAGTGATCCAAGATTTTTCGTATCTGTAATATAATATTATTTGCAAACCGCGGATTCATTGCTCTTAAGTTTTCATCGACATAAAAACCAAATTCATGGTATCTCCATTATTTCTCTGGTTGAAATGTTCGATATTTGGTAATAGCTTTAATCGTATTTTCCACATGACCTCTACTTTCATTTTTTCGTTCATTAAATGTGGAGTAATAACTGTCGTAAAAGATGCAATAATCTGGAAGCTAAGGCTTTACCATCAAAGTAGATGCTTGCATTTGATTACTCACTCACATTCATTGTAGTACTTATTCAGTATGAGAAATATTTTACATGGAGTGAGCTACCCCCACATTAGCGGCAGATTCAGCGCGGACACACTCACGGGCTAAGAAATGTTACTTTCTACAGTTGGCACCTGAACATACCGTACTGCTCAGGCAGTTAAGAAGTGGAGGGAACTATAGTAGTCACCCCACTGGTCGTGCTGTGGCACTTCTCAGCTCATGGTTGCGCTCTGCAGTCGGGTAGCAGCACTGCACGGACACATATATTCGTGCGGTAGGCGACACTCATACCCTAGAGAAGCGGTAGCGGGATTCGGTAGCTTCGCTTAACAGCATGTTTGAACGCGTAGTCATCTTTTGTTACTCACTTCTAGGGTGCCAAGGGACCTCATGCTCTTCCATCATTTCGGTTACTCTCAAATCTCTAGTAACAACCCAGTGTGCTCATTTGTTTGTACTCAGTTTCGCTACTCAGCCACTCACAGACAATTGAAAGAAAATAAAAGTTGTGCGTGAATTAGTGCTTCTCAACGGTGCATTGCATTCCCGGATTCACCTCATAGGTGGTGGTGCGCTTCGCGCATGCACTCACATCGGGTAGTGTATAAGACTTGAACGCACCAATTAATATAATTGTTAAATAATTACGCCTTCATTCTGTTAAATGAAGAAAAATGAACAATTCCACGCAGCACTGAATACGCCATCATTCTTCCCACCTGTCACGTGCCACGACTCATCCATATCGTTTAATGCTCAGTCCATAAATTACCAGCAACGGCATTCTCCAACAAATGTATAATTTCAAATATGTACATAAATTTCCTCAAAGTCTAATAAAAATTTTACTTTTAGTTAGATAATTAATAAACATATTCTTGACAACACATGATTCGGATTAAAAAAATGTATTTCACAACTTTTTATCAATATAGGCGACCGCTTATGTAAATGTCTCATGTTTTTTACACATTGTATTTTTTAGGAGATTTTTTTGCTTATGGCAACAATTATATTGTCACTTCGATTAAGATCTGGTAGAGCACCATTGGTTAAAAATTAGAAGTTTTATGAACCATAACGTGTGTTAATAACTCTGTATCTATTTTTTGATCAATCATATCCTTTGATGCTAGATGTACTGCACGAGTATTCTTGCTAAATCAACTGTGAATCCATATTGCGCTTGGACCATAAGAAAAATTTAACACTGTTCCTCAAATATATTATGTCCATTTTATATTGTAAAATATTTATAAAAAATATTGATATTGCAAATTATTTGTTCAATAGTAAAGAAACAATGTGAAGTTATGTGAATTCAACGAATATGAATTTTAGCCTCCCCAATCCCAAACATTGTAATCAACCCATTGTTCTCGAACTCACTCAACAATTTCTTTATCTATTTAATGAATAATTCGATATTGATTTTTGGTTGAATGCGTTAGCGTGCTTGGAGTAAGCAAGCTACAAGCAAATCTTTTTAATTATTAAATTGGGTATGTGTATCAAATATGTTAAACTCGAATATAGTGTAAGTTGCAATCAAAGCTATAAAACGGTTTTATTAAGAATACCAAGCTAAACAATAAAGGTCCCTTCGAACCATATTGTACGACGTTCCATTTTCGGCCTGAGATCTGCAGTCTGTAACTCAAAAACGAAACTGCAGCAGGCAATGTCCAGAAGTTTCTGCAAAATTCGAAAGCTGCAGAATTTTTTTCATTAAAAATTCCAAGCTGAACAATAAAGTTTCTTTTGAGTGTGTTGTGTCATGTTCGTTTTTAAACTGGGATCTATGGTCTGCATAGGCTAAATCTACAAATTCCAATTAAACTCAAAAACAATGCGGTTTACGTTTGATTTGATTCTGGTGGATTTTGAGAAACAACAATAAAACTTTCCTAAACATATATTGTAACGTAATAAACCAACCCCCCCCCCCCCCCCTCTTACGCAAATAAAGCCCGCTCACATACACAGCTACCAGTGTCAGATGTCGCGGATCGGCGGAGATCTCCGCAAACGACGAAACAAATATTTGACGTCACAGCATCCGGAGATGTCCTTCGCGGACACGGACCAGTTGACCTCGCTTGGCTGTGAGGGGAGCGTCGGGAAGTCACAGCGGCAATCTGAAAAATTACAAAAGTCTGTTAATTTAAAATAAAATTGGAGAAATGCAAGAGAGAGAGAGAGAGAGCGTGATGGGGCTGGGGACGGGTATAAAACCCGGTGCAGAGAGGCCTCGGCCACTTCTTCTGCGAGAAACGACCAAATTAAAGGAATCAGGACGTGGTATTTTTATAGAAATCCGATATTTGACAGAAAAAGGCCTGACCATTATCAGACACTATTCAGCAGAAAAGTAGTAAGAAAATTAAACTCCTCCCCCAGGAGTAATAGCATCTAGACGGGAAACCCAGTCAAGGCAAGTTCCAAGGCTCACCACGGCACAGAGAAACGCATAGTCCACTGCATCAGGAGATATAGAAGATCCGATCCAAAAATCATTTCACGCACAGACTAATTTATTGTGCTGGCTGATGGCGTCACCAAATCCATTTTTCACAGATTTCTATGCGAATAACTGAATAAACCCTACTTTTACCTATTTAAAAAGTCTAAAATTAATTTCCTCACTGTTCGAGCCAAAATTCTAAACCTCTAGAAAAATAAAAATAATATGAGGGGGGAAATACGGTTACAATATAATACAGGACAGACCATTTAATATAATATTAAATGATAGAATCTAGAAGGCAGCAAGTTGAGTGACTACTGCTCGCCGAATGAATCTGCTAAACTACTTGCTAAATTCAGCGACATACAATAATATTAATATTATACGATGGAACTTGCTAATCTCTTTTAACTAAACGATTAAAGCTCTAATGCGCGATTTAAAAAAATACTCCAAAAGAATATTTCATGACAGAATTTAAAGATCTACCACCATAATTTATCTTTTTGATTATTAATCAGATATCGGTAATTGAAACGGGTAGTTTTTAGTATAGCAAAATAACTTGTCAATAAACGGTTCAAATATTTTAGCTATAGTATCATTTGTTTCAATAATAAAGCAACGTTGTATTATCCAAAAATTTGACTATGTTTTTTGACTCATTTTGTTACGATTTTACCGATATTTCCTCATTCGCATTTTTGCTGCTTGGACAAAAAGCGGATATCAAGAAACAATTTAACGAAATCATGTGTTCTCTTCGAGTTCTCCTTTTATATTATTATTCCCAGCCTCGTATTTTTCAATGTGTTTTAAGTTGATAATAGTAGCTTGCAAGTTACTCAATTCTGTTGTGCACCAGGATATTTTTCCTTTTTTATCTTTTTTTATTACCGATAGTGACAAATTTTGACGTAATACACTTTTTATGGCAGCGTCAAGCGTCCGAGTAGTATCACTTATCAACACGACGCACGCATGCTTGCTTGCACTTTGACATTTATTTTTGGGTTTTTTGTTTCAATGTGACCCGCGCGGAAAAAAATAGTCTCGGTTGGAGTCCAGAATGGACTCCGGGTAGTCTCGGAAGGAGTCCCGGGTGGACAATCGAATTCGATCCGATCCCATTGTCCATCTTGGACTCCATCCCGAACTCCTTTCGAAAGTCACGACAGGACTGAAAAATCCGTCCCGAACTCCGTTCTGGACACCTTACGGAAATCCTAACTGGTTTTAGGAAATCTGTTTCCGACTCCCGAGAATCTATGCCGGTCCCATTCCTGGACTTCCGAGACTTCATCTGGGTACCGCCTTCTATATTGAGTACTGTGTGTGACGACGTGATGACGGAAATGTCGGCCAATAGCCTCCATACTTACGATGCTTGTATTTATTCTTTTTGTCCATAAAATGAGCACCCAGATAATTTCACACTTAAAACGCGAATAACGCATGCAATCAAGAGTCTTCGTAATCGTACATGGGAACGTCACTCCGTTATTGACTTCTTTTTCTCCGTCACTTCAATTTCTTCGCGCGACTGTATTCACTTTCCAACCGTAACGTCCTTTTTTTGAGCGTGACGTGACGTCTTTGGGGGATTGACCATCGTCCTGATGGGATCAATCTTTTTTCTGGTTAGTAATAATCTGACTAATCTGATTGACGAGTAAGTTTTATTCAAAGTTTCTGTATATCGGTTGGCCTAGTATAAATTACATGCTGCAAACGCTGGTAAGCGTTTTCTTCATACATAATAGTGTATCTGTGGTCATCCTATCCGCTAATATGGAATGATATTTCGAGGCTCAGGATCATTTCCCGGATGTAGTCGCGGGAGTTCGGGATCAAGCCCAGGACAGATTCCGGAATGAAGTTCAGGACCGATTTTCAGTCCCGCTGGGACTTTCGAAAGGACTGCTCGGATCCCCTCTCGGACTGCGCGGACTTCACTCGGAACTCCTTTCAGGACTCTTTCTGATGTTATTAATTTATATACATTAATAGAAACCAATTTTTATATGGTAACTGGAAATTATTACCGTTGCGTGTGTTTCCGGAAATTAATAACGGTGTGGCATACTAGTTATAGTACTAATCGCTGAGAATGTACCTGGGTATACATATAATCACTTTAGGTCGGAACCAACTCGACTACCATTACAGGATTGTATAAAAATTGCAATCATATATGCGATTCATAGACATTAAGTGTAAGTCGTGTGATTACTATGATACTAAAAAATGTTTTATGAAAACATGTCTTCTTCAATGAGGAAGCACAAATGAGTATAACTACGAAAGAAAAAGATAATACATAGAAAAATGTATATTTACGATTATTACGCATTCGCATGTGTTGTTTTAAACTTACAATTGTTAATATTCCTTAATTTGTTATATTTGAACGTTTGGAAAGGAAACGATTTTAAAAATATTACTATGTGCATATTTTAGCTGAAAACAAGAAACGTGTTTTAAGTATTATTGCAAAGACATAGTAGGTTTTTCGTCCGGGTTCCTCTGGCTTACGTGTTACACCATTTCGCTGTCTTCCTGACATTTTATCCGTTCTTTATCTTTTTTTCTACCGATAGTGGCATACGTATGACGTAATCCACTTTTGACGTTAGCATCAAGCGTGTCCGATGAGTAAAAACTTATCAATATGACGGATTTGCGCTCGCTTCCACCTTAGTATAATATTTATTTGTCTTTTCTGCAATTCGAAGCAAAAAAGGCTTTCTACTGATACAGAAAGCGTAAGATTTATACGTTTATTTAAAAAATCTGAAATATAATATCGTAAACTTGAGTATAATGTACCGGTATCGCAACTTATTATGCATTAATTGCATACCAAATTGAAAACTTTTTTCTACTCAATATTCATAGTAACTTGTTGCGGATTGCCTTGCCGGATGAACTTCTTATCTGTAATATATCGAGGAAGAATGAGTTTTCACTCACGACAGGTGCGAAATAACCAGACGAAAGATGTAGACAGAGAAAGTAGTCTTTATTTTCACCTTTTCTCGCTGAACTACAAAAAAAATATAAAAATAAACAAGAAATAATTTTAAAGTAAATGGTATGAGATGCACGTGCAATTATATTAATTGTGTGCCAAGAAATATGAGTGAAACGTGAAGCAGCCCGCGCTGCATAGCGCGCGACGAGGTGAGACTTTTGTGGATGCACAAATTGAGATTTCTTCACCTCACCGAGATTAAATTTGTAGAAATTATCAAGGTGCACGCTTGCCGAGTATTTTGAGTCCTGTTGAGCAGGTTTGAATTGAGTAGGTCTTAAGAAAAGCAGTGAAAAGTTCCGAGCTGAGAGCTGTTGAAGTCGCTGTCTCGGCGGTTTTCACGAGAGTACCAAAAATCTCAAGATGGCTGAGCTCTGCGAAAGTGTTATTGGGAGACGCCGCAGTCAAGCGAGAGACAGATGGTAGTCTCTCGCTTGAATAGCGTGTCCAGAAGGTGCTGCCCCGGCTGCTCGCACGGCAGCCGAGCATAGCACCGCGCCAGTAACCTCGAGCTGCCGCACGTCTGGTCGTAGCCACCGTGCGTCAACTGATTTCTCAACATAACTGTAATTTTTAAAAGTTGCCATTCTCGGTAATATTACTACCGTAACGTATCTGAATTTACTATTGCTTTACGACATTTTTGGAAATAATGTGTATAAAAATTAATGTGTTACATTTTAGTTTCAATTGCCTTGGGCATTTCTTAAATACGAAGCATATCTTTTGTCAATATTTACAATGACAATTTATAAAGTTATAGTTGCCATCATATTACTTTTAGAGGAAACTTGAGACTTACTATACGAGTGTGGTATTATTCTAAGTAATGTACACGGAACTTCATATTTCGTATTAAAATTAATATACCGGCATTGGAAGTTTTTCTGCGTGAACAGTATAGTAAATTCAAAACAGTTTTATGCCTATATTCATAATATCTGTAATTAAAAAAATGAATTTTAATAAAACTGCATAAATCCTATTTTAAATACCAAGTACACTAGTGTTAAAAATTAAAAATTACTCTCTATGAAAAAAATTGTTCTCAAGCTCAACTTCAGGAGAAAGAAACTATTAGCTCACTTGCCACCTAGCAGCCCCTCACTATACTGCAAATTGATATAAATTGTCTTGTAAATTCAATGCTCTGTTATGCCGATATTGCATAATTGAGGTATTACGGTAGTCGGGATAATATTAAAAGTTATTATTTTTGGGATCGTTCGCCGATAAAGAGATAGATCTCGAGTAAATAACAAACACGTGAATTTATGGAAAAAGTAATAGTTGGTAGTTTATTATAGATAACGGCAACTTCCGTTATCTATTCTATTGCGTGAAAAAAGGTTTGAAATACAATTCATATGTTCAGGTTACTGACGAGGAACCAACCAGTTCTTTAATATCTGGGGCGAGTCCGACCTGCGATGAACCGTTCAGGTTGATGTTAAACTTTTGACTGATTTTCGTACGACAGGGCATTGGCTTGTCTTGAACGAATTCCAATGTTTCGTTAGCAATTTTAGCGTTAGCCAATATCATCGACTCGCCAGGCGAGTCATCTCATGCTGTGTCATGACTTCGTTATTTCATATATAATGGAATATTCCACGACACAACAGCTCACATAGGAATGTAATATACATTTTTATATTTAAAGTGGTGATCTGGTGCTTCTTGTTTAGTAATGAAAATTTCAACAACGTTAAACCGTTACTTCTAATATACAGGAGTCTATTAAAATCCAATTTGGACATTGAATGTCATACACAAATCTTTTAATGATCGTATTCATATACACGCGTAGTGAATCTGAAATGCGTATTGCAAATTTATAATATGCAAATTTATATAAAATAGTTCTTGAAATAAGTAAACGTTGTTATGAGTCTTGAATGATGGTATATTAATTTCCAATTGAGCATTTAAATATCTCTAATCGATCGTTATTTTTAATGCACCCACGCGGACATAATTTTGGAGAAGATATTGCTTCATTTTTTGAATCCAGTAAGTGAAATTTCTGAAACTTGAACTGCGCGTTTAATATGCAAATATATATTGAATTTACCAAACTGTATATTGCTTTTTATACACAGATCTATTGATGAACGAATTTTTTGGCTTTGTAAATTTCATACAGTTTTGTATAATACATTCATTAAGATTTTTAATAATGCAGTTCTGGTCTTTACGTACGATCTCGCGAAAAATTCTTTTGCTTATAATCCGTCAAACAACTATAGGTATCTAACAAAGTGTTACGTGTATTTTCTCGTCAAAACGATATTTCCTCTATGAGACAACAAACTGGGAAAAACTTAAATGTAACGAAATTTGAGTGATCAAGAAATATAAAAATTAAAGAATTCTAAAATTTATTTGCATCAATATATTTCAATGGACATTGTAACAAGTAAAGAGATCGTACTGCATATTAGATAACATTAGCGTATAGGTTGGATTAGAAGTTTCGAAATAAGGCAATGAAAAACGTTTTCTATTGGCATGGTGGAGGTGATTGATTTATCATGGCCCTTATCTGCTTATTTAGCTGGCAGTGTATCTATGACCCAACGTAACCCGAGTGTAGCGAACCGAAAACACGAATAAATCATCGACACTTGCTACTTTTTTTATCAGAATGTACATGCTCATATTTCCAAACTAGGTCAGCAGTTGTGCACGTGGATTCAATAATAAGAAAATTTGTTTTATCATCGAGTTATATTTTGATCGATCGTAGCCTGGTATAACGAATTGAAAACGCTAATATTTTATCAACACTCGCTATTTTCTTATCAGAATGTACATCCACATATTTCGGAACTAGGTCAGCAGTTGTACACGTGGATTCAATAATAAGGCAATTTGTATTATTATCGAGTTATATTATGATATACCGGGTTGCGAACGTTAGTACAATTATAGATCCTAGCACTGCCAAATTGACTTACCTATATAAAATTGCGATAACATCATTTTATTCTTTTTTGAAATTTTGATGTCAGAATAATTAAAATGTTCCAAAACGTCGAGAAATCATACGTAGAAAAACTGTCGGTGCGCGTGCCTGTATGTGAAAGCATGGGTCACAACTCTCATTAGCTTTCTGCAATTGTCGCCCAAATCGCTAAAGGGTGTCTCATTTTAGTTGATTGAATCTTTTGGAAAAAAGTAGTCTCTCTAACTTTGATATATTTAGAGCTATGGAGCTAAAACTTTCTAAAAGAATAGCCGTAGTGATAAGGTTGTTTTATATTGAATTTGGCATGAATCGATCAAGTCGTTCAGATTTTATAAAATTACGAGTGTTTGTAATGTTTCGAAAAAAATCTATTTTCACTCAAAATTTTGTAAATTTTTATCTATTAAACCATAACTTGGCATACAAATTGTCTAGGAGACAACGATACGTCATTTGTCAAATGTGCAATGTTACTACACTTTTTACTTAATTTAAAAAAAAAATTGTTTTCCACCTTTGATCAAGCTTTCTCTATGTGGAAGCCAAAATCGATCGACATACTTTCTCATAGAGGTGACTTCGTCAATGGTGAAAATTAAAAGGAAGCATGGTGGAAAGTTTTAATTTGCATTCTTGTTTATGTGATTGATTGCCTCAAAATGTAGTGTTCTAGATTTGCAGAAACCCCGGTTTCATCAATGTCATAAACCATTATTAAATTTACACTAAAAGTACTCGTATATTAATATTCATTTCATATACCTAGCATTACTTACTTTTTTCTTTATTAATACTCGACCGGCTTCGAAATTCTAAACTAAGTAATTAAATACGTTTGTCACGTTTGTCCGCATATATATATGCTTAAAAGCAGAAAATAGGTCACTCGTATTTTCTATTCTTAATTCTTTTTTTTTTACTACCGATTGTCGCAAAACTACGACGTATACGCCTTTCACGTATTACGTGAGAGCAATGGTTGGAGTTGTCCAAGCGGTTTTCACGAGAGATGTCAAAATCTTTAAGATGGCTGAACAGTATAAATGCGTCGTTGCGAGACGCTGAAGTCTAGCGGGAGAGACGGCCTCTCGCTTGAGTAGCAATGCTACTGTAGCATGCCTGCGAAGCACTGCCCCGGCTATCTTCGCGACAGCCGAGCGCAGCACATCACGTAGTAGCAAATGGTCGACGCACGGCGATTATCGATCGCAGAGCTGATTTTCCAACAAAATTCATTATTATTTACGTGGTATTGAGAATAAATAAGAATCGTGCCTCACCGCGATATTTTACCAAAAGTTCGAGTGTATTGTTAATCGAGGCAAATTTCTAGTCATTGTGAGAAAAATGTTATGTATACCGTCGCCTCCAAACTTTTGCATAGTGCTAACAGAAGTTTAATCTGAATTGCAGTTTTTGTTATGAATAAAAGAACGGAGAATGGCGAAGTATAAGGATACGATGCAGAGGAATACACGTACAATTCATTTCAGTCAAGTGATCTAATACTACAGCCATTAAAATTCTTTCATTATCCGCTTAACAATAAATCAATAAGGGTTATAATTAAAATAACTCTTCGGCTACCTTCGTGATAGCCGAGCGCAGCACACTACCCAGCAGCAACAGGTCGACGCACGGCGATCGATATTCGCCGTGCGTCAGCTGATTTTCCAATAAGTGCCCTGTGAGAATTGTGGAAAGATTGAGATACCGAGTTGTCCATTTGTTGACAAAGGCTATGAAATCAACCGTAGAATCATAATTGCCATGCGATTGCTTGGAGTTTGTGTGCACGGAATAACAAAATTCTGTGCATTCATGGAATTACCTTAGCCTATCTTTCACTCATTCTACGATAAGGTTGTCAAAAGAATGACCACTGCATCTAATATAGTTTGCAAGAACAGTAATATGAGTGCTGCGGAAGAAGAGAAAACCATTTCTATTGAAAATGGAGAAAATGAAATTGTAGTATCAGGCGATGGTTCGTAGAGAAAACGTCGATTTGTATGGGTTAGTGACTCTTATTGGTAATAACTGTGAAAAAATCGTTAATTATGTAGTGAAATCAAAATACTGTAACGCGTGTGAGTATTGGGCTAAAAAAGAAGATACCGAAGAATATGCGGAGTGAGCGGAAAATCATGCAGACGAATGCGCTGTGAATCACAATGGATCGGCAGGAAAAATGGAAGAAGATACCGAAGAATATGCGGAGTGGACGGAAAATCGGTTACACACAAAACAGTAACGAAAGCTTCAACTCGACTGTGTGGGCATTGGCCCCAAAATCCATTTCGAGTCGTAAAACAGTCTTGGATGTAGCTACGGATATTGCGGTTTGTGTGTACAATGATGGGTTATTTTCAATTTTGCACATAATGGAGGCAATGAACTTGGAAATCGGCCCGAACAGCTACGAAATGTGCCTGGAGATCTACAAACAGCACATACTAAAGGGTGATTTTTTTGAGGTTAGGATTTTCATGCATTAGTATTTGACAGATCACGCGGGATTTCAGACAAGGTGTCAAAGAGAAAGATGCTCAGTATGCTTTGACATTTCATAATGAATAGACTTACTAACGAGCAACGCTTGCAAATAATTGAATTTTATTACAAAAATCAGTGTTCGGTTCGAAAAGTGTTTCGCGATTTACGTCCGATTTATGGTCTACATAATCGACCAAGTGAGCAAACAATTAATGCGATTGTGACCAAGTTTCGCACTCAGTTTACTTTATTGGACATTAAACCAACCACACGAATGCGTACAGTGCGTACAGAAGAGAATATTGCGTCTGTTTCTGAGAGTGTTGCTGAAGACCGTGAAATGTCGATTCGTCGCCGTTCGCAGCAATTGGGTTTGTGTTATTCGACGACATGGAAGATTTTACGCAAAGATCTTGGTGTAAAACCGTATAAAATACAGCTCCTGCAACAACTGAAGCCGAACGATCTGCCACAACGTCGAATTTTCAGTGAATGGGCCCTAGAAAAGTTGGCAGAAAATCCGCTTTTTTATCGACAAATTTTGTTCAGCGATGAGGCTCATTTCTGGTTGAATGGCTACGTAAATAGGCAAAATTGCCGCATTTGGAGTGAAGAGCAACCAGAAGCCGTTCAAGAACTGCCCATGCATCCCGAAAAATGCACTGTTTGGTGTGGTTTGTACGCTGGTGGAATCATTGGACCGTATTTTTTCAAAGATGCTGTTGGACGCAACGTTACGGTGAATGGCGATCGCTATCGTTCGATGCTAACAAACTTTTTGTTGCCAAAAATGGAAGAACTGAACTTAGTTGACATGTGGTTTCAACAAGATGGCGCTACATGCCACACAGCTCGCGATTCTATGGCCATTTTGAGCGAAAACTTCGGAGAACAATTCATCTCAAGAAATGGCCCGGTAAGTTGGCCACCAAGATCATGCGATTTGACGCCTTTAGACTATTTTTTGTGGGGCTACGTCAAGTCTAAAGTCTACAGAAATAAGCCAGCAACTATTCCAGTTTTGGAAGACATTTCCGAAGAAATTCGGGCTATTCCGGCCGAAATGCTCGAAAAAGTTGCCCAAAATTGGACTTTCCGAATGGACCACCTAAGACGCAGCCGCGGTCAACATTTAAATGAAATTATCTTCAAAAAGTAAATGTCATGGACCAATCTAACGTTTCAAATAAAGAACCGATGAGATTTTGCAAATTTTATGCGTTTTTTTTTAAAAAAAAGTTCTCAAGCTCTTAAAAAATCACCCTTTAGTAAAGCTTGCAGAGAGATCGCTGTCTGAAGTGGTAAAAGAGGCAAGGATCGCTTCAAGATCAAGCAGAAAAGGAAAGCAAGAGCAGGATGATAATCTGGAAGGCCGATTGTATGGTGCAGGCATCGCAGATTAAAGGTATTGCAAAATTATTCATGATTCTCTACTACTCAAAACTTTAAATGCGTTTATCTTAAAACTGCATTTTTCAAGTTCGCCGGAAACATAACTCAGACAATTTTCAACCGATTCACTTGAAATTTTAAATATATCTTTAAAAATACATTGTTTATGGAAGTACGTAGGATTTTTTTTTTATATTGCATAGTTCATTTGTTATTCGCAATTTTCTGATGATTTTTTAGGCAAATCGTCCACTTTTCACTTTAGAAGTGCGCCATTTGGCCAAAATCAATATATCAAAAAATTCATTGGCTCAGCATAATAAAAAAAATTACAGGAGCTGTTTGTCCGGCCATGGACCCTGGGAAAACGGAGACATCATCGCAAAAACGCTGCACAGCCGCCATTTTGAAATTAATTGCGTGAAAATAATAACTGTATACCAGGTCTATAAATATGAAACCGGAATTTGCCCATAGATGGCCCTAGCTGTCAATGTAGTTACCGTCAAACCGCGTCATTGGCGCCATTTCCTTGTTGGCATCTCTGACAAAGATTTTCAACTCACAACAATACAAGTTTCATACAACAACATAGTTTGTAATAGCGTTGAACATGTCGAATTTTGTGCCTGGAAACTACGATTTGCGGACAGCATTGATTTTCTGTTACCAATTGAAGAAAACTGCTGCAGAATCGCATCGAATGCTTGTCGAAGCTTACGGTGAGCATGCTCTTGGTAAATCACAGTGATTTGAGTGCTTTAAAAAATTCAAAAGTGGCGATTTTGACGTGAGAAACGAAGAACGTGAAAGACCACCGAAAAAGTTTGAAGACAGCGAATTGCAAGCATTGTTGGATGAGGATGACGCTCAAACGCAACAATAACTCGCGGATCAATTAAATGTGACACAAGAAGCCGTCTCCATACGTTTGAAAGCCATAGGAAAGATCCAGAAGATGGGAAAATGGGTTCCACATGAACTGAATGAAAGACAGCAGGAAAACCGAAAAACCACTTGCGAAATGCTGCTCGCCATGTACAAAAAAAAGTCATTTCTCCATCGAATTGTGACTGGCGATGAAAAGTGGATATATTTTCAGAATCCTAAGCATAAAAGATCATGGGTAACTCCAGGCGAACCATCGACATCGACTGCAAGGCCTAATCGCTATGGACGGAAGACAATGCTCTGTGTTTGGTGGGATCAGAAGGGTGTGATCTATTATGAGCTGCTAAAACCTGGCGAAACCGTTAATACTGAACGCTACCGACAACAAATGATCGATTTGAATCAAGCTTCGCGTGAAAAACGACCAGAATATCAAAAAAGACAACACAAAGTGATTTTGCTTCATGATAATGCACCACCACACACAGCAAAACTGGTCAAGGAAACGATTGAGGCGTTTAGTTGGGAAATACTTTCGCATGCGGCTTACTCACCAGACTTGGCTCCGTCCGATTACTACTTATTTGCAGCGATGGGACACGCACTTGCCGAGCAGCGCTTTACTTCTTACGAAAATGTACGAAAATAGCTCGATGACTCGTTTGCCTCAAAAGAGCAACAGTTTTTTTGGCGTGGCATCCACAAATTGTCAGACAGGTGGGAACAATGTATAGCTAGCGTTGGGCAATACTTCGAATAAAATATTTTTTATCATTTTCATACAATGAACGTGTATTTTCTATACAAAAATTCCGGTTTCATATTTATAGACCTGGTACAGTCACTCATATGTATGATAAATACCCTTTTTTGTAATCTCGATTTATTTTGTAGTTTTTCTGAACAAAATCCCCAAAAAAGCCTATTTTTTCTGCCTCTAAAGTGACATAACCCCTTCAGTTTTTCTTCTTTTGGCGTGAAGAAAAAATATTGTTTTTCGTCTTTTTCGGGCGCTTCCCGGACCTGTTTATAATCCGCTCGTTTTTCTGTGATAATTATATGTTTTTCTAGACTGATACGTTTCGAGCTAAACTTACTTATTGCTGGAACCTTAGCCTTGATTAAAGTGATCGATCCTTGTGGACTACACCCATACACGTTGATTGGCGAGGGCTTGGAGGCCTTGGACTGAAGCGCTGCGTCGCTCGGGATAGTTGTTTCTCTCGGCGTTTGCTCTGTTCTTTTATGTGATTTTTTCCCCAGGGCTGTTGGTTATATCGTTGTTGCTGCATGCGCTGCTGTGATGTTGCTGTCTCTTTCTCCTCACGCCGAGGTTTATTGACGACTACCGTGCCATTGCGTCTCTTGTGTCTGCGTTGTTATCTGACGGACTTGCTGCTAGCACGTCAAATCTGTTTCGCGTTAGGACGTCTAGGTTCGGCTTCGGTATCGGCTTCCTTCATCATTTTTTCTGCAAGGTGATTATTATATTCTGTTGTACATTTGTTTGTCTCTCTAGATCAGCGATTTTTGCGGCCTGTTCTCTCGGGATGGCTTTCAATTCGGCTGAGAGAGTCGAAGTATTATCAATCATTCCCATTTCCATCACGGTTTCCATTGTCGTGTTGATAGTTTTGTTGTATTTAATCGTTTTGGATATTTTTTCCTCTTGGGTTTTTTCTTCACTTTTCCTTTTTTTTTGGATGAACTTGATAAATCTTGAGTATATTCAAAGGTTTCTTCACTGCTACCATCTGGATTTGGTAGTTGTCGGCTCCCTATGAATTTTCTTGGTATAATCGGATTCTGTATCGGCGACGCCACTTTGACGAAATTACCGATGCCTTTTCTTGAAGGTGTGTGTTCGTTAGGACCGTGTCCGGCCCCGTCTAATTTGTTTCCATAATTTTTCGTTGGCACATTTGCGCCTTGGTTGTTAATTTATAGTTGGTATTGACTTGACACTTTCCGTATTGTTAAGAGGTTTGAAGCTCTAGAACTTTTCACTAATTGTGTATGAAGGCGGCTACGATCCGCACTCGACCGCTGCTCAGCGAAAAGTGGCGCTTTATACCGCTCGACCATCGATTTCGTACTTACTGCGAAAATAGATAATTGTTCGAACGCCATCCATTCGTTTGCGGAGGATTACAACGTCATTCTTTTCACTTTGATCGGTCAATATACTATCAAAAGATCCATATTCATTTACAATTCCGCTTGCTTTGTGTCTTCAGTCTGAGCGAGAACGCAACAACACCCGAACCTTACGGAGCGCGTTGGTGGAGCAGAGACACATCATCGCCCCAAGCGCACACTGGTCGTAACATAGTAAAATCGCGAAGTTAACCATGTGACGGTGTATTTGTGTACACCGATATAGGCAACGCTCGTGGTGGCTAGAGTGATCACTAACCGATTACTCCAAAAAAGTCTGCCAAATGCTCTCATAAGGCCTGGGCTTCCATGTAAATCTGTTCGCTGACAATAGGTTTATAGAGCTGCTACAAGAGACGCTAGGAAAATTTTTCAATGCCGTATATTTATTTATTTATTTATTTAATTATTTATGTATTTATTTACTTATTTATTTATTTATTTATTTATTTATTTATTTATTTATTTATTTATTTATTTATTTATTTATTTATTTATTTATTTATTTATTTATTTATTTATTTATTTATTTATTTATTTATTTATTTATTTATTTATTTATTTATTTATTTATTTATTTATTTATTTATTTATTTATTTATTTATTTATTTATTTATTTATTTCGAATTAGATGGCTTTATTTAATGTTTGCTCTATACGTACTGGAAAACATTAATAAGACTAAATATTTATCGATTCTGCAAAGCACCACCAGTTTCCTCGCGACATCGAATCATAAATCACGGCGATGGCTGAATCCCCACGCAAAGCGGGAATCCCGCTGCTATGTAAATGGTCCGGCCACGATCCAGAAGTCATTCCGAATGTAGTTACCAGTGTAAGAAAGACTATAGGAGCTCTTAAAAAAATACCCATTCGAAAATGCGTATTCACACGCTAGTCTTGTTGGCTGTCGTGACCTTGTCTGATGGGTACCATATGAAAATTGCAACTCATATTCACATAGAAAAAGGTGTCTGATAAAGTACAGAAAATCATTGTTCTTACACTGAATGCAAATGGATAGAACAACAGACTACACGTTAAAAAAATATCAGTAAAAAATCATCATTAAGCAAGGATGCAAAGTAAAATGTTGCACGTTACTTCTTTATTATTGGGTCTGGGAAAAAGTTCGTGGCGTTTTTCCTGATAGATGGCATCAATTGCAAATAAGTCAGGAAACACAGATCGCAGCGACACCACTAAACGCTCGTTGGAAAGGTGACACTTCGAGCGTTACTTTGAGTATATAAACATCGAAATTGGTGCAGTGGTTGGAAAGTTGTTTGCGTCTGAAAATGAAGAAAAGTAATGAAAAATTGCGCTATATTTTGCAATATTATTACGACAAAGGGAAGAACGCTGCGCAGGTTTATGAAAAAATTTGCGCTGTGTACAGTGAAGGTACGTATATCAAAATCTGCTGCGCGGAAATGGTTCGCTCGCTTTCGTTCTGGTAATTTTTATGTGAAAGATGAGTCACGCTCTGGTCGTCCAATCACTGAAAAAGCTGATGAAATTCTTTAAAAAGTCCAACAAGATAAGCATATCAGCAGTGTCGATATTGGTATGGAGCTAGGCATTGACCACAAAACTGTTTTGAATCATTTACACAAAGCTGGCTATAAAAAGAAGCTCGATGTATGGGTTCCTCATGAGTTGAGCGCGAAAAACATAATAGACCGAATTAACATCTGCGATGCGCTGCTGAAACGCAATGAAATCGAGCTATTTCTGAAACGGGTCATAACCGGTGATGAAAAATGGATCACGTACGACAATCGGAAGCGTCAAAGATCGGGGACAAGGGATGGTGAGCCATCACAAGCGTTCGCGAAGCCAGGATTGACGGCGAAAAAGGTGATGCTGTGTGTGGTGAGACTGGAAGGGAATCGTCCACCATGAGCTACTTTTGGTCAGACGATTGATTCTCAACTCTACTGTGGACAACTAGAGAGATTACGGCAAGCAATTGAAAGAAAAAGGCCCGAATTGATTAATAGGAAAGGTGTTGTCTTCCATCATGACAACGCCCGACCACACACTTCTTTGATGACCCATCAAAAATTGCGAGAGCTTGGTTGGGAAGTTTTGATGCATCCACCGTATAGTTCAGACATAGTACCGTCTGACTATCACTTATTCCGATCTCTGCAGAACTCTCTCAATGGAATTAAGCTGCTTTCAAAAGAAGCATGTGAAAACCACTGGATTTAGTTTTTCAACCAGAAACCACAGAAGTTTTTCACCGATGGCATCATGGCTCTACCCGAAAAATGACGAAACATTGTCCATGATAATCGAGCATATTTGGTTTAAATAAATTTATATTCACAGCATAAGAAAACCAGTTGAATTTTACTAAAAAAACGCCACGAACTTTTTCCCAGACCAATATTTCTTTCTTTCTCTATAAAATAATACCAAGAATGTTGGTATTACAGTATTTAAATTTATTAATTATCTCTGTTTGAGAATCCATCCAGATGTAGTTAGAATGACCTGTGAATATATTGAAAATTATGAGGCTTCACTCACAACAGGGAAAAATAAAACCAGACAGAAAGATGGCTTATAGAGAAAGTGGTTTTTATTCTACCATCCGCTCTTTCACTACAAAATATCTAAAATAGAAAAAATAATAAAGATATAAAACAAAATACAAAAAAATAAATTGAATTGAGATTTGGTTTGAGTGACCAGCACACAATTAATATAATTGTGTGCTGTCTTTTATTGAGTGTAGTGTACGTGGTGCAGCCAGCGCTGCATCGCACGCCACGGAATGAGAAATGTGAGAGTGTAGAATATTTCACTTACTCTCAACAAATTCTCTACGGGTTTACAAGAGAGAAAATACTGAGAGCAAGTGAGAGCACTTGCAATTATATTGCTTGAGTGCTGGATGTGTGATATGAAACAACGTGATACAGTCAGCGCTGCAGAGCACGGCAAAATGAGATTTTGAGGATGCACAAATGATTAGAAAATATTCACAGCACTTTCCCAGCAAGTTTATTGGGGAAAAGTACAGTGAATAATGGGCACACGCGCAATTATATTAATTGAGCGGGCAAATTACGATGAGGAAAACGTGGTGCAGCTCGTGCTGCAGAGCACACCACAAAGTGAGACAATTAATGTTGATGTACCGATGAGTTTTACACTCCTTACCATCACTGAATTGCGTTGAATTGTAACGGTGTACCTTACCTTGTATTTGAGTCCTGATGATCACGAAAATGTTGAGAAGATCCGGTGAGATGAAATGAGTGAGATACAGAGAGCTATGCCGAAGTCAAACGAGAGAGCGCAAGCCTCTTGCTTCAAGCAGCATGTTCGCGAGGCACTGCCTTGGCGCCGCGAGGCACTGCCTCGGCTATCTCCAGCATAGCCGAGCGCAGCACGGTACCTAGCAGCAACAGGTCGATGTACGGCGAATATCGATCGCCGTGAGCCAGCTGATTTTCCAACAATCTCTATTTATTATTAAGAATTTCTTAAGAAATCGTTTTTTTCCCAAACGATCAAATATATCAAATAAAGGAATAAATTGGAGGCAGAAAGAATATTAATTATGTGTCAAATATTAATATTTCCTTCTGTGTCTATAAAATAATTCCAAGAATGTTGGTATTACAGTATTAGAATGTATTAATTATCTCCTCAATTAAAAGAAATCCTTTGAATTTTTCCGTGTGGCCAGCTTTAAAGTTCATATCTCTTACTTTATGTTTTTCTTCATGGATACTCGACCGGCCCGCGAAATTCTAAACTATAATAAGTAACAAAAAACTTTGTTTATGTTTGTTCGCATATGTACGAGCTCGTAATACGCTTAACAGCAAAAAATTAATCACGCGCTTTTCCGGTCCTTAATTTATTTTTTACTATGGATAGTGGCAAAACTTTGACGTAATACGCCTCTCATGTTATGGTTAGCGTCAAGCGCAGTAAAGACTTATCAATACGACGGATTTGCGCACGCTTTCACCTTTATATTTATTTTTCCTTCCTGCATTTAGAAAGGAAAACAAATGTTGTATTCATGATTATTACGCATTCGCATTAGTCGTTTTATGATTCGCATGTTATATTATTTTATTTCTATCAGTAATCAGGAAACACATATTGGACATCTTAGATGTCCTTTACATACCATGAGGCACGCTGGCACTTAGACATTAGTTGAAAAAAAATAAATAATTGCCTTATGCACGTTTGCTAACATAGAAGGAAGCGTCTCCCGGCTATAGTGACTGCAATAAATTTAATATTATAATATGAATGATAAGTTAACTAAAATGATATTGGACATTATTTCATTCTTTTTAGTTTTAATTTCCCGTGAAAGCCACTTGAAATCAAAGGGCTTATTATTACTGTTTTTTAGCAAGCCGGGTTTTTTTTAAATGTAAACATTTAGTTATATTCCTTCTCAAGATCATCCATGCAAATCTTGTATTCTTATCAGTTAAAGGTCTATTATGAGACTCTGGAAAACAGTTCCGACTTATTTTAGCAACCGGCCTTTCTTCTGATGGTATATATCCGATTCTAAATGCCGATGAAATAGTAGCATGTCGGGTATTGTGAACCGTAAACACCTTCGTATCGATGCCACGCATATAGTCAAAAAGGAATTAATCGATGTACTAATACTTTGTGATGACACGCTCTTATAGGGCTTTTATTTTTAAATAAAGCTACCTTTGTGACTTTTTTTGTAGAAGTACTACACTTATTATCATTTTCAATGAGGCTTACATGTTCTTCCAAATCAACCATCATTGATCTATATTCGTTTCATCGTACAATTTGTTAATAACACAGTTTAATGTCATGAAGTATTTAAATTCCCAATCGAGTATTTGGATACTACAGACTCGTTGCGAATTACAATTGCCAGCGCCAACGAATTCTTAGTATTGGGTCGTTCGGAAAGTAATTTCGTTTTTTCCCAACAGAGGACTTAACTGTATTTTTTCACAACCAACTTTACACTTAAGCCGCATAATGATACTATGCTATAGTATGTATTTTAGCAGCTGATATAGCAAGGCTTGCTTGTGAAAAAATTCAATTGATTCTGCACAGTAGTTTTTGGTTGATACCCTTTTAAATATGGAAAGTGAAAAACAGCATTTTCGGCATATTTTACTTTTTACTATAGAAAAGGTCAAAATGCTGTTCAAGCAAGAAAAAAATTATCCGATGTGTATGGTGAAGATGTGTTAAGTGGGCGCCAGTGCAAAATTTCGATCTGGCAATTTTGATCTCGAAGATGCACCACGTTCTGGAAGGCCAGATGAAGCTGATGAAGACACAATAAAGGCATTAATTGATGCAAACCGGCGAATCACAACTCATGAGATCGCTGAGAGATTAAATTTATCGAATTCGACCGTTCATGATCATTTGAAACGGCTAGGTTTAACCTCAAAGCTCGACATATGGGTTCCTCATCTTCTTACGGAAAAAAATTTGTGCCGTCGCATTGACGTTTGTGATTTGTTTCTCAAACGCCAAGAAAATGATCCATTTTTGAAGCGTATCATCACTGGGGACGAGAAATGGGTTGTCTACAACAATGTTAAGCGCAAAAGATCCTGGAGTAGAAAAGAACCGGCTCAAAGCACTTCGAAAGCCAATATTCATCAAAAAAAGGTTATGCTATCTGTTTGGTGGAATTTCAAAGGAATCGTTTATTTTGAGCTTCTACCGAGCAACAGAACGATCAATTCTGAAGTGTATTGTCATCAGTTGGACAAATTGAATGATTCGCTTAAAGGAAAAAGGCCAGAATTGGTCAATAGGAAAGGTATAGTGTTCCAACAAGATAATGCGAGACCACATACAAGTTTGACTACTCGGAAAAAATTTTTAGAGCTTGGATGGGATATACTGCCACACCCACCATACTTTCCAGACCTGGCACCTTCAGATTATCATCTGTTTCGGTCTCGACAAAATTGTTTAGACGGTAAAATGTTTAATTCAAATGAGGAGGTCAAAAGTCACTTGGATCAGTTTTTTGCCAGCAAAGAACAAAAAATGTATGAGCGTAGAATCATGCTACTGCCAGAAAGATGGCAAAAGGTATTGGATCAGAATGGACAGTATTGGATTGAATAAAATATTAATTCACTATAAAAAAATCGTTTTCATTTTTATAAAAAAAAAAAACGAAATTACTTTCCGAACAACCCAATAGCTTACGTAGTTAATTTCCCATGGTAAGTACAACTGGCTAAAATTGAAGGTATGATGAACTTATGATTTAAACAGTTTTTGGTATTATTCTTAATTTCAGTTAAAGCATTCTCAATACCGTTGATTTATACTAAGAAATTTCCAATCTACATGTAGAATATCGCAGATACTTTGTTATTTTCAAGCATCGGTGTGAATAGAATTCTAATTATGTAGACGTTGAGTTTCTTTAGCATAACTGACAGTAAATTACGATACGATACACGCAATTTTAAGAGATTTTTGTATTCATTTTTTAATGGTAAATATTACTCATCGAATTACTTCACAAGTCTTGTAATTTTCATGTAAACACTTTTTGTTGTCAGCTATATTCATTTTACGAAAGAGTGATAAATTTACTCTACTTGGTACATAAATTTTCGCTTCATGTACGAAGTTTGTAAATTTATATTCCCGAATACAGTATATTGACATTCTTTTATTACAGTCTAAATGCGCAAGTTGAACGGCTCAGCGTTCTGGATCTACGACGCAATCACTGTGTAAACACAGCATTCGATATTATCATACGAGTGCGTAACATTGATCGATCACGTGCTTGGCAGTGCGATATCATTCAAATGATTTAAAATCCGCCGCCCTGCGGCGCTATACGCGCAGTAAAAAATAGTCCCGGATAGAGTCCGGACAATCCAAGAGAGAGTTCCAGATAGACAATGAGATTTTATCAGATCCAACTGTCGGTCCGGGACTAAATGCCGGACACCATCCCGAACTTCATCCCGAACTTCATCCCGGACTTCATCTTGGTCCCAATTCTCGACTCCCAAGATTCCATTTGTGTTACAACTCCTTTGTTGGGTACCTGCTTATTACGATGTTTGCATTTTTTAATTTTTATGTTACGGGCGGAAGGCCCGTTGGACTTGGCGAACTCTATATCGGAATGTCCTGTATTGTGCCTCGTTTCAATAGTTTTCTCCGCGGCGAAGTGGTTTACCCGGACTTTGATGGGTACTGCGAGGTGTTGTTTGTCGATTTCGGTGAGACCATTTACATCGACTGGTCTCACCTATTTCATCCAGAGCCTCTAGCATGTATGCTGCCGGCTCTTGTCACGGAGTGCTCGATATACGGGCTTGAGCGCGTCGATGTTGTAGGCATTGAGCGACTCATCGAAGAAGCGTGCGGTAGCGATGCCTTGATCGCTGCCATGATCACCCTTGCCGGTGATAACGCTTCGCGGGTCCGCTTAGCGAACGGGGAGCGCGCGGATGTAGCAGTGGGTATATAGATGCCCTCGATTATGAGATAGACATCGGTTACGATTTCGATGCCGTGGACGAGGGCTTCGACGCCTCTCGGACGCGGACGCAGCAAGAAATTAGAGAGAGAGAGAGAGAGGGAGGGAGGGAGGGAGGGAGGGAGAGGAATGTTAAATCGCCGCGGAAGGAGGGCGACAGTCGACAATAGTTTAGGTGGTGAGTACATAATTTTATTTGTTTTTTCCAAGTATGTGGACGCATTACAACGAAGCGTACACAACGAGGCACCTGTACTACGCACTACCACTACTATGAAGAACACAGTACCGAGAACGAACTACCAGTACTCAAGCGAAGATAGTACAACCCACTACAGTACTAAATGATGTGTGGAAAGGATTCAACGAAGGACACGTTAATTACAATAATCGGACATAAGATATGAACGGGATCGATGGGCTACAGGAAATGGGCAACAGGACGACTATCAAATACAGTTATACCCTTTAATACAGGCAGAATTTGGAAGAAAAGCGGGGAAGCCAGTATAAAAGGGTACGAAATGTTAGAATCGAGGAACATTTGTTCACAGATACTTGCCTAGGACCAGATAGCTAACCAGCAGGAAAACCAGATCACCACCTAGAAGAAGGACCAGCTAATCAACCAAAGGAGGATCATATCGCCGACACCACGCCAAGGACCAGGCTTGATACTAAGGAACAAAGCGGAACATCTCCGCTAACATCGAAGTCCAGTAGCTGAGATGCAGAAACATCCGAACTAGCCGCACGGCATCCCAGACAACGGTACCTCATGGTATAAGGATACCAAGGGGTATGAGTGATAAAATAAAAAAATCAGAAGCTCTCTAAAATTAGGGGATTTAACACAGATAAAAATCAGCTAGGGACGCCTCTGTCGTCACCTTGATGCACCGATGCATCAAGAATGCATCTCGCTGACGCCTCCACCGCAGCGGCGCACAGTGGGGCCGATTCCCGAAAAGCTGGTCAAATGTCGAAAAATGAAGTTTCATTTTATAGGATTTAGAGTACATAGGTGGATAGAGTAATGTTTAAAGAATATAATGGAACATTTTATAAGGGCTAGTGAAGTATACATGGCAAGTATAAGCCAGTACAAAAGAGACCTTCGCGCAAGTAATAGCTTGATCGTTCGAGCTCATATTCAAGCGTCATATTAAAAAATTCGTAGAAAATCGTAAAATTGGTGTTTCTTAATTCTGCAAAATGGAGGTTTCAGGTTGAAGAAAGTAGTTTATTATCATATGCGTCGAAAATTATAACAGATACATATAAATTAATAGCTAAACAATGTCTAAAGCAGAAAAAAATGAAAAATTATGTGCAATCATTTTAGAAAAACAGGGAAAAAGTTAAAAGTTCCGCAGTGTTCCGCAACGAAACAAGTTTTAAATTAAAGTTTGTACTGTTATGTAACAAAATTAATAAAAATCAGCTGCAGCTAGCTGCAACTTTGTTTTTAGTGCACATTTGAATATAAAAAATTACAAATTCACATTAACCACTTGTTGCACGTTTTTTTCAAATGAATATAATTTTGTGAAACTTGTTACTCGGGGGTTTTTGGGGTCGCTGAATACGAATCCGGTGTCAAAAAAACTAAATTCAAAATGGCGGGTCCAATATGGCAGAAGCAATTTTCAAAATCGATTGGATTCGCTTGAAATTTGTTACCCGGTGGTTTTGGGGGTCGTTGAATACGAATCCAGTGTCAAGAAACCAAAATTCAAAATGGCGGATCCAATACGGCGAACATAATTTTCGAAATAAAACCACCATTTTTTATTTTGTTTTTTCTTGGCTATGCAACGTGAATAGTTCCGTAGCGTAGTGGCTTATACGCTGGACTCTTACATTATTGTTCTCGGTTCAAATCTCGTGTAGGTGATTTTTTTAAATTTTGCATAATAATTATTTAATAAAATTGTAGTTAAATTAATTCAGCAATTATCATAATTTTAATAATAAAAAAATATTCAAAAAGGTTTTCGCCAACAGTTAGGACTTATTGTGGATCAACCAAAGCCTGGATATGTTAGTACGAATGATGGGAACACTGCTCGACGATTTTTCGAAAATGCATCAATTTCCGCTACTATAACGGGCGTTGAAGAAGATGTTATTAAAAGGTTCGATGTTATTTTACAAGCTATTTCAAGTGGTCATGAAATTAATGTACCACATTTCCAAGCATACACAATAGAAACAGCTCGAAAATTCGTCGACTTATATCCCTGGTTCTACATGCCTACTTCTGTTCACAAACTTTTAATTCACGGCTCTGAAATAATACAATCTGCTTTATTGCCAATCGGACAAATGTCTGAAGATGCACAGGAGTCTTGTAATAAATATATTAAAAGATACCGTGAAGATTTTGCACGAAAATGCAGCAGAACAAAATCGATGGAAAATCTTTTCTTGCGCTTGCTAGTGGCATCAGATCCGTATATATCAAGCTTAAAGAAATTGCCACATAAAAAATTTAAATCCTTATTTCCGGAAACAATTGCTTTGCTTACTTCACCAACTGTTTATGCGTCTACTGATGATTCTATCTCTTCTTTTTCGATATCGTCAGATTCTTCAGATTTTTATACAGACAATTCGACTGATGATGAAGACTAATTTTTATGTTAATATTAGAACAATATTCTTGTTAATATAAATTTATTTTTTGAATTTGGCTTTGTACTGTATTTCTCAAATAAATATGTTAGTATTTAAAAAATCGTGTTCCTTATTACACTTTCTTATATATTTGAATTATACATTTTTCAATATTTTTATAAATGATTAAAAATGTAATTACTTATCTGAAATATGTACAAAATATTTCTTTTAAACAAGAAAATCATTACTCTGTAATCCAAATACATTTATTTTAAAACTGTAAATCAAATTATTATACAGTAATCTTAAAAAATGTTTACTTAAACTAAAATAATTATAAATTAACTGTTTGAACATGTTAATTTTATTTCACAAAATCTATTTTGTTTCAGAAAATGATTTTAAGAAATACGTGCTTCAAAGAAAAAATTACTTGCATGTAACTGAAGTACATTCACTTCAATAAAAAAAGGAAATGTAACTTGTAAATAGTATCAAATAAGTCTTTCAAAAGTGATTTTAATCAATACAATTATAGATGTGAAAGTAGATGTTTTTCTACTTTTTATCAAATATATAATTTACTTACAGATTTATAAAAAGTTAATACATTTTTATAATCGCTATTTTGGATCTGCCATTTTGACCTTTGTCTTTTTCACATCGGATTCATGTTCAGCGACCTCAAAAACCCCCGAGTAACAAGTTTCAAGCAAATCCGGTTGATTTCGAAAATTGCGTCCACCATATTGGATCCACCATTTTGAATTTTGTTTGTTTCACACCGGATTCGTATTCAGCGACCTCGAAAACCCCCAAATAACAAGTTTCAAGCGAATCCGGCCGATTACAAAAATTACGTCCGCCATATTAGATCCGCCATTTTGAATTTTGTTTTTTTCACACCGGATTCGTATTCAGCGACCTCGAAAACTTACAGAAACCAAGTTTCATACAAATTCGATAAACATTCCGTATTATAACTGAGTATTTTCGGTTTACTATCGCCATTTTGAACCCGCCATTTTGTTTTTTTACAATTTTGACTTCAGATTCGTAATTAGCGATCCCAAAAACCCTTATATACTGTATCTCAAACAGAATGAACTACGTTTTCGACTTTTGACCAGCTTTTCGGGAATCGGCCCCACTGTGCGGCGGTCGGGCAACCGAGCAGGTAGCATAGCCAGGAGAGCTCAAGTGAGAGTTCCATCCCCACCGCAGGGCTGCGCTACATAGATATCGGGTACGATAAATCCTAAATTGAAGAATGATAATAGACCACGTTTACGTTGATAAATGACACGATTATATAGGCGTGCGTGAGCCCGGGTAAAGCTTTATGTGAGGCGGATGGTTGCCAAGAACTATTATATAATATATTAAAAATGAGTCAAATTTATAATTACTAACGATATTCTATTTTTGTTTGTAGTACACTATTATTTATTATATCTTTTCGAATAAACCCTACTTTTACCCAATATTGAAGCTTGTATTAATTTCCTCCCTACTCGAGTCTCAACTACAACCCTTTTCAGGGTAATGTTAATGATAAATACCGTTACAGTGTTTGTGTGTGTTTTTCAGGGCTTCGCCAATTTTTTTTCTGGTAAATGAGGTTGTACCAAAAAATGTATCTCTTTTAAAAGTGGTTATTTTAAGAGAGGGATAAAATGGTCACGTTGCTAATATTGGTTGTAAAAGCGTTAAAATTTTTTTTCAGTGGGAACTCATCATTTTTCTCCGATACAATTATAGTCAATTTGAAGATGAATCCAACGAAAAAAAATTGGTTCTAGAAAAACTTATGGCAATTGCAGATCTTAAAAATGGCGCAATCACTAGATTGGTTATGTGAGTATCTGTGTTCTCCCACACGATTCTTTTTGTGATATATAGAGAAGTGATATCATTTTTGTCATTTTGTCTTTATTATTAGCTATACAAATAACGAGTGGACACGAACTCGCGCTGCAAGTCTGCGTGTCGATGGTAAATGCAAAGAATTTGTTTCTCCCAATGTTGTCGATGATATGTATTTGTTGTCCACCATTCAATTAAATTGACTCATTTTTATGGCTCGGTGATTACAATCCGTTCAATAGGATTATTCGTCAGACTTCTGTTGTATGCAACTTTTGAATTTCATTGTGGCTTCCGACCATTCCAGGCGCAATGTATCAACTCCATTGATAGTCTGACATATATTGACAGACAGTGGTAAGTTAACCAACATTGATTTGAGTTTATTAATTTCCAACTCTGGAATGAACCCTAGGGAACTGCTTCTTGCCTTACGTTCGGCCTGTTAAACAAAATCATGTAATCACTTCATCTTATCACTTGCCTTGTGAGTCTTGTGCATCGCACGATTCACAAACATCAAGAAATATTCAGTAAAATTCAATTGAAGCGACGTCTGAAATCAGACGTAGTAAAAAATCATAGAAATCGATAATGGACTTACCGCCATGGTGCACAACATAGCTTCGATTGAATGCACCGTACTGACGATATTGTTAACGCAGCTTGCAACCTCATGCCTGATTGAGTTGAGTCTATCAAACGCTTTTGAGAAGCCCTGAATGAATCTTTCACCACAATCAACGACAGTTTCAATACTGTTGTCGAAACATTTGACCGTATTTCGGAGGACAGTATCTGCAGTTTTGTTTAGATCGTCCAATTCTTTTAAGCACTCAGAGATATTCGTATGTTTGCTTTCGCGGGTGATCAGTGTAACATAAACGTCGTGCTGTGAAATTAAGTTACATCAATCCGTCATAAATTAATTTATCAAATTCGACAACGCAATCGGACTGTAACAAATAATTATATTGTTTATTCCTTCACACAGCTCATTAAGTTATTATTACCAAATGCATCCGTAACAAAATCTCGTCTAAAATCTTCTTTTTATATTCATGCATTAAGAATATGAAGTTTTCACGTATTTGTTCAATAAGTTTGTCGGTATCTCCGTATTTCTCGAGCTCAACAGTTTTCGCTTTAATTACTTCTTGCGTCCTCTGTAGGGAGACATATGTAATGTTCGAAAACTCATATGGATAGATAACTAAATGTGATACCTAAACATTGTTTAAATAATGTTATTTGTTAGAAACAAATATTAACAAAATCCCATGTGTTTGATGTTAGTTAGTACATTAAATATTCTGTAGTATTTCTATTCACTTACCGAAGCGAATAGTACAGTAGATAGAACGATTATGAATTTCAGCATTGTGACTCAGTTGTTAGGTGTAGCTGAATGAAATTAAGGTTATTCGAACAGCGCTTATATATCATTTCTTGGCCTGATTATAGTTGAAGTTGGAGTCGCTAGAGCGAAAGGTAAGCGAATGCCAGATCACATGTGTTAAATGAACATACAACACGGCTACGAAACAACTATCGCTTCCTATGATTTCCGAACAAGTTTAATTTGAAATGAAACATCATTTTTTGGAATTTTTATTTCCGCGTAGGAGAGTTTGTATATATCACAGAAATTAATAAATAATTTAATAAAATTGAAAGAAACAAAAATTTTGGATGAAAAATATGAATAATATTTTGAATTGTTTATAACAATAAGAATTCTTCCAATTTATTATAATTTAAGCGTATTATTTTTTTTAATTCCCATGGTTTCTGTCCATAAGTTATCACGTTCCGAAATTCTTATAGCGCACCTTTTCAAACATCGTTAAGCGGATTTTAAGGTAATCCCCTCTCAGACATTCACACACGAATTCGTCAAACTCGTAGATGCGCTCGCTAATTTTTGCACACACTCCATCCACCTGTGTTTGCTTTATTTCTATTGTTAGCAGTTTCACCGGCTGCGCGTGCAGCACGAATTAATCGTTTTTGAGCTACTTCAAGGCTATCGGTGGTATCACATGCTCGCCTCTCGCACGCCTTCTTCCGTCTTTTCACCATTTTTGAAAAATTCAGTTCTGTTACCTTATAGAAAAAACTTTGTGAAGAATTGAAAGTAATAATAAAGCAGTGTCCGAAGTTTTAAAAATATAACTACTCAGAAGAATGAATATTTACCTCAAAGTTATAATTGCATGCAGCTTAATATAGATACAGTACCGTAGAAACACGTCAATCTGTTTCCATTTTAACAAAATTTATTGTAATTATTTCGTTTCAAATTAAACGTCAATTGATTTGAATTCGTTAATAATGATGGCCGATCATCCGTTATTGTTTGCCCTAGTGACTCCTACTTTTATTATAATCAAATCAAAAATTGGAATATAAGTAGTGCTCGAATATCCATAACTTAAACTCGTTACGTCCAGCCACGAGATGTCGAAACTCGCATTCGTTTTATGCATTGTCCTTTTTGCTCCGATAAGTGTATACTATACACAATGAATGAGAGGTATATCTATAGAGTACAGGATTTGGTAATTTAGAAAAGCAGTAAATGTTAAGATCAAAGACCGATACGTAGAATTACTTTTCACATTTAATTCTAATAATTTAAATTATTGAAACAAATTTTAGGCAGATAATTATTTTACCTATATGCCCGATGTTACCATTGCCACGATTCACCCCCAACTTAGGGCGCAAGAAGTATTCAACGCGACAGCTTTTGAACTTGAAAACATATACAATGATATTGATAATCATTCATTACAGTCTAATTAGATCGTCGAATTTGAAAATGTACCCGCGCAGAAAAAAATTGTCCGGGATGGAGTTCAGAACTGCCCGAACTCCATCCCGGTCGATTTTTTCTGCATGGGAGGATATTTATATCACACTGATCATCCGCGAGTGCAAAAATATCAATGATAAATCTAAGCGTCAATGATTTGACCAAATTTTTTTTTATGGAAAATTTCTGGCAGTTCGCAACCCGGTTAGAGCCAGCGCCACCTTAGATCCCTGTGTTATCGATCTCAGAAAGATCTCTAACAATCGAATCATTAATTATTTTTGTCAACTCTGATTGCCTCACTCATTCATTAAGAATTAATGAGGCAACCAGACCTGACGATTTTTAACTTCTAATCGTGAAATCGTGAAAAAATATTGCCACAGCCCGGGTTCGAACCGGGAACTCCAGAATTCTAGCCTGGTACGTTACCAATTACGCCACCGCGGCTCTAGCAACATCAATTCACGATCTCTATTTTTAATGTCAAATAATACACCTTTGTTGCAGATTAATTAATTAATCCTTTTTATACGCGGTCATATGTTTCTTAAGAGTGATAAATCTAAGCGACAAGTGATTTGACCAAATTTTTTTTTGATGGTAAATTTCTGGCAGTTCGCAACCCGGTTAGAGTCAGCGCCACCTTAGATCCCTGTGTTATCGATCTCAGAAAGATCTCTAACAATCGAATCATTAATTATTTTTGTCAACTCTGATTGCCTCACTCATTCATTAAGAATTAATGAGGCAACCAGACCTGACGTTTTTTAACTTCTAAAGAAATCGTAAAAAAATATTGCCACAGCCCGGGTTCGAACCGGGAACTCCAGAATTCTAGCCTGGTACGTTACCAATTACGCCACCGCGGCTCTAGCAACATCAATTCACGATCTCTATTTTTGATGTCAAATAATACACCTTTGTTGCAGATTAATTAATTAATCCTTTTTATACGCGGTCATATGTTTCTTAAGAGTGATAAATCTAAGCGACAAATGATTTGACCAAATTTTTTTTGATGGAAAATTTCTGGCAGTTCGCGGCTCTAGCAACTGGATGTTGCTAGAGCCGCGGTGGCGTAATTGGTAACGTACCAGGCTAGAATTCTGAAGTTCCCGGTTCGAGCCCGGGCTGTGGCAATATTTTTTCACGATTTCTTTAGAAGTTAAAAATCGTCAGGTCTGGTTGCCACATTAATTCTTAATGAATGAGTGAGGCAATCAGAGTTGACAAAAATAATTAATGATTCGATTGTTAGAGATCTTTCTGAGATCGATAACACAGGGATCTAAGATGGCGCTGACTCTAACCGGGTTGCGAACTGCCAGAAATTTTCCATCGAAAAAAAATTTGGTCAAATCATTTGTCGCTTAGATTTATCACTCTTAAGAAACATATGACCGCGTATAAAAAGGATTAATTAATTAATCTGCAACAAAGATATCAATATCCCTGATTGTTTAAAATAATTCGACGGTCTAAGCGAAACTCCAAATACTGTGCTCGGAAGCACCCTTAAATGTTTCGGCAATAGTTCGATAACTTTCTTTGATTACTTTAAAAACATCAACATGAGCTTCACGAACGAGTTCGATAGACTCGCCGCAATCGGGCCAAAGGATATACTCTGTGAATTAAATGTTATAAATGATAAACGATTGTGTCTTCTGTTGAAGCTATGTGGTGCACTAAAGAAGCGAGCCCATTGTCTATTTCCATGATTTGTTACTACATTTGATTCTGAACGTCTTTTAAATAGATTTTTACTAAATATTTCTTGATGGTGTGGATCGTGCGATGTTAACACTCACAAGTCAAATGACCTATAAAATAAAGTGGATAGAATAATGCTTTCTTCTAATGTCTGCCTTCCACAGCACAACATCTCTCGTCTCCTGGCGTCTTTGATGGATCGTGATATCCATCGGAGGGTTTTGATTTTCGTCCTCGAGCCTCGCGCGATAAAGGAAGGGAAGAGGGAATTGTTTTCTTAATGCTAAATATCAATAATAAAATGCTTAATTGAATATACGGCTTATTTCTATGGTGAGTGGCAGGCTCGAGCCGAGGTCACGGCGAAGCTGGTAATGATATTATGTTACAGTTGATAATAATATTTGAGATAGTAGAGCTACACTCGTTTATATAAAAAAATTATAGACAGCACTCATGAACGCACTTATATCACATTCTGTCGGTTCTCTAAATTACTTTTGCTCGTCGTGCTGTATACAAGACCGAGGTTGCGCCACTGAACTGTGGATCACGTCGATCAACACCTAGTATTGATAGCAAAATTCATGAATGAAACTATCATTACTTTAACAATTATTTTAACAAAAATATATAAACTGAATATCCCAACGAGGCCAATAGCTTTGTCTATCAATTGTCCCACACACAAAATGAGTTGATTTTATTCATAAAATATTGACGAAGCGTATTAAGAGGCGATTTGTAATGTGAATGACAGTTCTTCTTTCGAATTATTGGTTACGCGCATCACTTTACCTGCTTAATACATTTTAGTTTCATTAGATGTAGCCTCTTTGAACAAATGTTTCTTTACAATTAGTTTTAAACCGTCTGGAAAAAGAAGGTATTTGTAAACAAATACCCTCTAAAGAGAGGGCACTGTTATTGTCGAATTAAAAAAGTAACTGAGATAATTATGTCTTTTACTTATTTTACTTTTGATAATAAAATTTACGAACAGATTTCTTTGCTTTCCATTAACTCCAATATTATATCACATAGTTATGGCTGATTGCGAAGAATGTTGCTTGTCAAAACTTCATTACACTCCAATTTCAACAATTTTCAATACTCAGCATCCCATTTACTATTGAGAAAGAAAAAGATAATAAAATACCATTCCAGGATTTGTTATTAATTAGGGAAAATGATAGCATTATCATGGATCAGTATCGTAAACGAGGTCTGGTAGATTTATTAACTTTTTCTCGAGTCATAAAAAATAGGCATTATATACATGCTCATAGACAGAGCATTAAAACTTTCACATTACAGTTCTGAGGTAAAGACTTGAAATTCGTTTATGACACGTTACTCTTCACTTTATATTTCTATAAATTTGTAATACTATATGCATTTCATTAAATGGATCATTCGTGTTAGATGACAGACTACGATGTGTGTTACAAAAAATAACGGAAATTTTCGTTTTTTGGAAAGAATTTTATTTATTCGTCTACAACAATGTTATCCCCTTCAAAATAGGCCCCATTAGATATTATGTACTTATGCCAGCGCTTTTTCCAATTCCCGAAACTATTCTGGAACTCGTTCTTTGGATATTTTGTTAATGCAGTCTAATATAAAAATGGTAGACGCTTCGTATTTACCGTCTTGCAAATAGATATCACAAGTGCATATATAAATGTATATTAAGAACGTCTGTTTAGAGAATGCAGCGTTCTTAGAGAAAACGGAAGGAGTGCAGCGCTTCAGGTTAACAGGCTTTCCAAAGTAGTAGTACGAAATAAATTATCTTTAAGAAATAGTAGGTGCCTATTATGGTTGACGCTGAAGCGAAGTTATCATTGAAAGAATGTCTGTTTAGACAATGCAACTTATTAGAGAAAACAGTAGGAGTACATGGGTTCATGTTTACAGCGTTTCCAAGAGAAAGAAATTCAACGCCTGCTTCCGGTTTACGACAATTTGTTATATTTAAACTGGATATCTCGCGATGAAGCTATTGTTCCCAGTCTCATAATTAGTGTGGTTATCGCTGCTTTTACAACGATCTTGGTCCGTCTGAAACTTTGTAGCTACTTCGAGCTGATATATGTTGCGTAGGTGGCCGTTTTAATTATTCAGTAGGTTTTTTGGAGTATGCGGCTATGTATCGGCCAATTCTCTTCAGTTTTGGAAAATGAAACTCAACTTTTAACGTTTCGGTCAGTGATGCAGACCATCTTCAGAAATTTTATTGACTGCAAAGCATAACATAACAAATACATAACCAGTGTGTATAAAATTAATATATGTAATAATATAACTAAACTAACAAATCATTAACTGATGTATTGTTAAACCAAGATAAGAGTTAGAATGATCTTGATATAAACTAACCTGTGAATCGAGTATATGTAAAATAATCACCAGATCCGTTCAAACCACTTTTCTGACAGTTCAATCTCACTGAAGTCATCAGAAAAAAACCCGTTTGTCCAATAGCTCGAAGTAGCTATCGTGTGTGTGTGTGTGTGTGTGTATGCCCGTTTATGTATATACGAGGGTCGATCAATAAATAGTCGGCCTTGCGTCATCTGTTGGTCGAGGAAAGATATCAATAGCGACGTTTAGTTGTGCCATCCTTCACATGACTGTTGTCAAAGTTTCAGCTCGCTGCGATGTTTAGTTTGCGTTTGACAGCGTTGAAAGACAAACAACTTTTGTGTTTTTACAAAAATGGAAAAAATTGAGTATCGTGCAATGATTCGATTTTTGTTTTTGAAAAAGAAAACGAACAATGAAATCAAAGCGGAGCTAGACGAAGTTTATATGGACTTTGCACCTTCGTTATCAACCATTAAATATTGGACAGCTGAATTTAAACGCGGTCGTACGAGCATTGTTGACGATGAACGTCCAGGTCGTCCAAATGAGGTCGTCATACCAGAAACAATTGAAAAAGTCCACGATATGGTGTTAAATGATCGGAGACTAAAAGTGCGTGAGATTGCTGAGGCCACAGGCATATAATATGGCTCAGTGATTTGAATCCTGAGTGATCAGTTGGGTATGAAAAAGTTATCCGCAAGATGGGTGCCGCGTTTGCTCACTGTCGACCATAAAAGAGAACGTGTAGCTGATGGTCAAAATTCATGAATTTAAATACGAATTGCTTTCGCGTCCACCGTATTCTCTAGATTTGGCCCCCTCCGACTACTTTCTGTTTCCAAACCTGAAAAAATGGCTTGGCAGAAAGAGATTTGGTTCCAGAGATGACCTCATCGCCGAAACAGAGATCTATTTTGAGGACCTTCCGACATCGTATTATTCGAAGGGCATCAAAAAATTGGCAAATCGTTGGAATAAGTGTATCGAGCTAAAAGCTGATTATGTTGAGAAATAAAAAGATTTTTGTCCAAAAAAACGCGATTTTCTTTACCAAGCCGACTATTTATTGATCGATTCTCGTAGTTTGTAGATAATTTTTTCACGAGTGTTTTTGTAAATATAGATACAGTGAGTGTATGTAAATGTGTACGTTTATGTATATAGTCTGTAAATTATTTTTATTTTTCATGAGTAAACACGATTAATACACGTGCGTTTATTTATGTAATTTTGTAAAATAAAATCATAAAATTACGTGTATACAAACTTGTACAGAATGATTTGGATGCTACTTACGAATTACTTTGCATAAATTCGAAACCTTGTATTTTCTGTTTTAGTATTATTCGACAGTACCCCTGCCATCTCACACACATTTTCAGATACAACTAGGATGGCTATCAAAGAGCCACCAGATGTATATATAATCATAACCGCTAAGAAAAGGTTAGTTGAAGAAAAAACTTCGTGGTAAAATCACCTTTGGCTGTCTTTGTAACCGTAATGAATACTATTGACTGTATACTCGTGATCGACATACCGTGCTATTTACATTACAACAAATCGGGTACGAGAACACATATTGGTGGTCTACCACTAGCTCGTAAGAATTCCGGAGAATGTCATTGAAAATGAGCAGTCAACGAGAATAATGCAAGTATTCTCGTTGACGAGAAAAATAAAAAAATAACGAGCGTTTTCACTTACCATTTTTATTATGTATAGTAGAAAAAATTTTTTAAAACTTTTTCAATTCATTAAAAAAAAAGCAGATATGAAGTGGGCTCGGTTATCGACGACAGAGCATGTTTAACCGGTGGAACGGTAGTCAATATAATTTACCGTAAGACCCAATCTATTTATCTACAGTAAGTCCCAAATCTGCCATACCGACGGCCGGTAACAGACCTACGGTTGACAACCGATATACTTTACCGATCGCCGATACATAATCTACTCATTCGATTGCCAATGTTACGGGGTAAATCGTTAAAATTCGGATTTACGTTGAATAAAGATTTTTATTGAATATATATACAGGGTGATTCAAAAAAAGTGACCGAACCGCAGTATGCCGATAGCTGAGGTCATTTTAAGCACAATTACTTAGCGGTTTTCCGAAAATCTCAAAAGTTTATTAATGAGATGCAATTAAAGTCAAATAATAAATGACCAATCAGGAGCACATACGCTTCCCGCGCCGGAAGTCGGCAAATGTTCGATGGAAACCGAGACCTCGGTCTGCGGCAACGTCGGGCGGGATAGTATAGTAGAATGACGCATGTCATTTGTTCATTCGCATGGGTTTTTTTATGCGCGATCGAAGAAAATAATTGAAAGGTGATGTGCTCGTGATGTGTTCCAAAGTGAAAAAATGGGAATAAAATGTTAATAATACTTTAACCAGATGTAATTATTTATTATGTCTTAACCTTTAAACGTTCCAAATAATGTTTGTAATTGTGTTTTGTTCTCTTTAAATAAATAATTGTACATTGAAATGTGTGGCACTCTATAACTGTTATCTCTATGATAATATCAGGAGTACAAATTGAAAATGCGGGATTTTTTTCTATTTTTGAACGTTTATTCTGAAAAAATGGTAACAAATGAATTATTCAAAGTATTGTCCATCGCTAGCCACAACTTTTTCCCATCTTTCTGGCAATTTACGGATACCGTCGCGAAAAAATTCGGCCGGCTTGGCTGCTATCCAGTCATCGACCCATTTTTGGGCTTCTTCGTAAGAATGGAAGCGCTGGTCAGCTAGGCCATGTGTCATCGATCGGAAAAGGTGGTAATCGGAAGGAGCAATATCTGGGCTATACGGCGGGTGGGGTAAGACTTCCCATTTCAGCGTTTGTAGGTATGTTTTGACCGGCGCTGCAACATGTGGCCGAGCGTTGTCATGTTGCAAAATTACTTTGTCGTGTCTTTGCTCGTATTGTGGCCGTTTTTCTTTGAGTGCGCGGCTCAAACGCATCAATTGAGTTCGGTATAGTGCTCCTGTGATGGTTTCGTTCGATTTCAATAGCTCATAATACACCACACCCAGCTGGTCCCACCAAATACAGAGCATGAGCTTGGCGCCGTGAATATTTGGTTTGGCCGTCGATGATGATGCATGGCCGGGGTAACCATATGATTTTTTGCGCTTCGGGTTATCGTAATGGATCCACTTTTCATCACCAGTGACAATGCGATGCAAAAAACCCTTCCGTTTTTGCCGTTCGAGCAGCAGTTCGCATGCAAAAAAACGGCGCTCGACGTCTCTCGGCTTCAGCTCATACGGCACCCAATGTCCTTGCTTTTGGATCATTCCGAGGGCTTTTATACGATGGGAAATGGCTTGTTGTGTCACTCCCAATGAATCTGCGAGCTCTTGTTGAGTTTGACACGAGTCTTCATTGAGTATTGCCTCCAATTCAGCATTCTCAAACTTTTTCACTTGGCCCGGCCGCTCTTTGTCCTCAACGTCAAAATCACCACTTCTAAACCGCACAAACCATCTCTCGCACGTTGAAACCGATGGAACATGACTCGGATAAGCCTCGGAGACCAATCGATGTGCTTCAGCAGCACTTTTCTTCAAATTAAAGAAGTAAATTAAAACTTCCCGCAAATGCTGTTTTGTTGGCACGAAACTCGACATATTGAGAGCTCAAAAAAACTATGAATTTGACACTGCGACAAATTGACACATACTGAAAATCAAAGCTATAAGACGTAGCTTTGACATGAACATAGTCACAGTACTGCCTGATGCGTATAGCGTTAGTAACGCCATCTGTTATCAAACCCGCATTTTCAATTTGTACCCCTGATAATTAAAATGCAATGAATCTCGTAGGCCATGGTTCATTTAATATAGTATTTAATTATGATAAAAATTATGATGTGTTCATGACACAAATTATAGCGTATAAAAAGTCACAACTAGCGAATGCCTTTCGCCACTGGAAATGAGATATGTAGTAGGTATGCGTGACAAATGTCATGTTTCGCACCTGACAATACAACTTGAAGCTTCAAATTATTAACGACAGCTTCATTAATATGAGGAGATGTTTTTACCTTTATAAGAAAAGTTAAGTAACACTTGATACATCGATGCATGGCAGAAGAGACTGCGATGCTACCAAAGGTGCCAAATCTGTCTGAAGCAGCTGCATTAGGACCAGAAGACGCTTCCATCAACATCTATTATCGGTTTTTATCTCAGTCACGCGAGATTCAACTCCTTATAAGCGAACGATTCCAAATAATAACCTTCAAAAATATTATACCGTCAACCGGAATATGCTACGAGTATTTACGTGTTACCGGCATAACATCTTGTAACTGGACCGATTTTTTTTTTACTACATTTACAGGGACACCGAAAATTGCCCTTCCTCTTAACTTGCTCTCTCCTTGACTACAAGCTCCTCTCACCTTGATCTCACCTCACTCTCGCCGTCCGCTCACCTTGAATTCACTTTCCTCGCACCTCACTATCATCTCGCTATCACCTTATACTTACTAACCATCAACAATTTGGAGACTCAAGCAGCATCGGCAGGGCAGGGCGATTGATTTTGTCGTGCGTAGCTATAAGAAAAGTATAATAGAAAAGTCTTATAGATGTTGATGGAAGCGTCTTCTGGTCCTAATGCAGCTGCTTCAGACAGATTTGGCACCTTTGGTAGCATCGCAGTCTCTTCTGCCATGCATCGATGTATCAAGTGTTACTTAACTTTTCTTATAAAGGTAAAAACATCTCCTCATATTAATGAAGCTGTCGTTAATAATTTGAAGCTTCAAGTTGTATTGTCAGGTGCGAAATATGACATTTGTCACGCATACCTACTACATATCTCATTTCTAGTGGCGAAAGGCATTCGCTAGTTGTGACTTTTTATACGCTATAATTTGTGTCATGAACACATCATAATTTTTATCATAATTAAATACTATATTAAATGAACCATGGCCTAGGAGATTCATTGCATTTTAATTATTATCATAGAGATAACAGTTATAGAGTGCCACACATTTCAATGTACAATTATTTATTTAAAGAGAACAAAACACAATTACAAACACTATTTGGAACGTTTAAAGGTTAAGACATAATAAATAATTACATCTGGTTAAAGTATTATTAACATTTTATTCCCATTTTTTCACTTTGGAACACATCACGAGCACATCACCTTTCAATTATTTTCTTCGATCGCGCATAAAAAAACCCATGCGAATGAACAAATGACATGCGTCATTCTACTATACTATCCCGTCCGACGTTGCCGCAGACCGAGGTCTCGGTTTCCATCGAACATTTGCCGACTTCCGGCGCGGGAAGCGTATGTGCTCCTGATTGGTCATTTATTATTTGACTTTAATTGCATCTCATTAATAAACTTTTGAGATTTTCGGAAAACCGCTAAGTAATTGTGCTTAAAATGACCTCAGCTATCGGCATACTGCGGGTCGGTCACTTTTTTTGAATCACCCTGTATTGTAACATATTATAGTTACATCCGCTAGTTTGCTTTATTATATTTCACTGCCAAAACAGGCGAGATTACGTGCGAACGCACCGAGCACTGCGGGCACTAGGCCACCGAATCCGGACGAAATTTGAAAAAAAAAAAACGGGCGACGTCACATTTAAGGAATTCCCTCGCTATCGTAAACAGCAGGTCAGCGACCAGCTGGCCTAAATACCTAAAGTACCTACATTTTTTCACAAGCCTGCGCAGCGTTCTTTCTTTTGTCGTAATAATATTGCAAATATAGCGCAATTTTTCATTACTTTTCTCCATTTTCAAACGCCAACAACTTTCTAACCACTTCACCAATTTCGATGTTTATACACTAAAAGTAACGCTCGAATCGTCACCTTTCCAACGAGCGTTTAGTGGTGTCGTTGCGATCTGTGTTTCCTGACTTATTTGCAATTGATGCCATCTATCGGGAAAAACGCCACGAACTTTTTCCTAGACTCAATATATAGATTAAGTGCTCAAATAATTGATCGCTGATGGTTTCGCTGTCTGTTCTAGCTAGAGGTATCAGTGTCAGATACTTTGTAGGTGTATCTTGGATACTCAAGATATACTTGTTGTTTTTGCTAGATACAGGTAGCGGTCCAAAAATATCCATCGCTATTTTGTCGTTGGGTTCAAACGCAGTATCAGGGATATCTACTTCCGAGCGTGGTCGTATATGCGTTAATTTCTGTCGTTGGCAAATGTCACCGCTCTTGACAAATTTTATGATGTCCTCTTCGAGTCCTTTCCACTGTGCGATTCTTTTATTCTATCGAGGGTTTTATTTTCGCTGAAATGTTGACTAGCTCGAGAGCCGCGTGCTTCTCTAATGATGTTATCCTTTTCCTCTTGAGTTAGTTCGGTTTTGTCTGTATCGCAAATCATTAATAGGTAATCTGGGGTTACCTCGCGTGGAATCGTATTATAGTAATCTTTTGTAAGAGAGTATTCATCGCGAGATTTGTTAGAATTCTCAACCATTGTTGTTCGTCGTAATCTGGCAAAAGCGTTTCGTTGTTAGTTAATCTCTCTGGTGTTTTTAATTATCCTTTTCCAGTGTTTTCCAATGGCATTCGGCTTGACCACATACTTAGCAGGCAGTTGGATATTGGAAACCCATTGTTTATAACGTCCCAGTAAACCGGTGGCTGAATCGTCCTCAACTTCGTTTTCGGTGGTTATAAAAACTCTAGACAGAGCGTCGGCTGCTTGATTTTCTGAACCTTTTTTGTATTCGATCTTGTAGTCATATTCCTCTAAGCGTAGTCTTCATCATAGCAGTCTCGATGATTGATCCTTTACGTTAACGAGCTATTAAAGAGCTTTATGATCTATTTGAATTGTAAATTTTCGTCCCAATAAATATTGTCGGAGTCTTTTACAGGCCCAACCAACCGCCAATAACTCCTTTTCGGCTGTATTGTAGTTAACCTCAGGTTTATTGAGTGTTCTGGATATATAAGAACACGGATGTCCTTCCTGTGACAGCACAGCACCGAGTTCTACGTTTGTTGCGTCGGTGGTTAATGTGAATTTCTTACTGGATACCTTAACACTGGTGCAGAACACAATATGTTCTTCAAAGTGTCAAACGATTTTTAGCAGTTCGAAGTTCGGTTAAAACTATGATCTTTTTTTGTTAAATCAATAAGAGGTCTTGCTATTGTTGAGACATTTTTCATAAATTTCCTGTAATATCCGGCAAGGCCCAGGAAAGATTTCACCTCAGTTGGTGTTAATGGGGTTCTAACATTTCTCACAGCTTCTAAATTACCTGTATTACGTTTCACGACCTCGTCAGCGATAACATGCCCAAGATATTCCAGTTCAGGTTTTAGAAACTCACACTTGTACGGCTACAGTTTCAGTCCAGTTTGTTTAAGTCGTTCAAACAAAATCACTAAATTTTCATTATGCTCCTTTAGCGATGATCCGAAGACAATTATGTCATCGAGGTAAACGAAACAGATTCTTCCGACTAACCCCCTGAGAGCCATGTTCATCATTTGCTGGAAAGTAGCTGGAGCATTCTTCAGTCCGAAGGGCATTCGCTCATACTCGAAATGTCCTCGGGCGTGGAAAAAGCTGTGTACTTCTTTGATGATTCTTCCATAGGAACTTGACGGAATCCGGAGTTTAGATCTAAAGCTGAAAAAAACTTAGCTTTTCCTAACTGATTTAAGATGTCGTCGATCACTGGTAACGGGTACGCGTCGTTACCCGTTTTTTTGTTAAGTTTTCGATAATCAACTATAATTTTCCATTTTTTTGTTCCAGATGCATCATCCTTCTTTGGAACCACCCAAATTGGCGAATTAAATGGTGATTCCGAGTATCTGATCACTCGTTTATGGTATTAAGCATCTCTGTTATTTGCGGAGAGATTTCTGTCTTATGACACTCTGGTGGTCGGTAGGACATATTTATAGGTTTTTTGTCGGTGAGAACAATTTGATGGTGTGCGATATTTGGGCATGCGAGAGAATTTCCTTCGAAAGTAAAGATTTCGTGATACGCTTGAATAATTCGAACGATCGAGTCTTGATGTGCGTGTTCGATATGTCCTAATCTTGTGTGATTCTTCAAGATTTCTAAATGTTTAGTTAGTTCGCTAGCTGTAATTGCGAATATTCGTTTTTTCGGAATACTCACAGGTGTTCGTTGCACTTGGCCAATTGTTATTTTAATTGGAGTTGCTTTCTCGTTATGAATATAAATTTTTATTTCTCCTTTGTCTATCTGGTATATAGCGTTAGGTACTTCTTTAATATTTTCAATAAGGAAATTGCTTGACTGTTACGCTATAGATACCGTAATTTTAGTGACGCTATTAGTCGGTAAATAAATTTCGTTAGTTTGAAGAGGATATTTTTTTCATCAAGCTGCAGTGCGTCGGTCGATAAACAATATTTGTATGCATGTAGAAAGGGCAGACCAATTAGTCCGTCCTCAGGCATGGGAAAGTTGTCCGGAACTATATGAAATGAATGTGGTTTTCCTTGAAAAAAGAAATTTGTCATTTCTTCGGTCTCATGTTTATCTCTTCTCATGGTAAAAGTTCCTGCTTCTCTTCGTACTCAATGTTCTGGGGAAACGAGTCCTTTTTTTATGAGATTAATCGAAGATCCACTATCTGTTAATAACTTTCCTGTTCTTGTTGTTCCCCATAATCGGATTGCAACTGATTGCAATCTTCCAGATACTGCTGATATTCTGTCTCTTCTTGCTCGATCGGTTGGTCTTTCTCTTGTTCGTTGGTTATTTCTTCGCTTAGATTGGTGGTCATTATCCGCACCTGATTGTTTTGCGGCGGTCTCTTTTGGTTGTAGGGCTGTTGAAAATTTTGAGTCTGCTTATTTTTCGCATAACATGTTTCGTCCGTATGACCGTTTCGCTTGCAGATGTTGCAAAACAGTTTCATTCGATCAGCCAAAGGCATAGAATGATAACGCGCATGCGAGCCAGTAGAACCGGATCGACTATTCGCTGTAGCTCGTTGTTTATCGGAGGTCTGAACGGTGTGTCCTTTACTTTGTTTTTCTCTGATCCCGCATTCAGCTTTGACTGCTTCTTGGTAAGCTACGTTGACATTGTCGGGGCGTTGGGCGCGTACTTGCGAACCAATCTCTTTTAGTAAATTCATCACATAGATTTTAGTCGCCGACTTTTCCTCAATCTGCATAGCTACAGCACGGTGTCGTATGCTGGAATGTTCGCTGTGAATGGCGTATTTTAACTCATTCAATAAAATCTCAACAAAAGTTGTTACTGCTACATTCATTTTCAGAGTATCGTATAGCTCTTCAAATGATTCAATCCGAATATATCGGATCGCTCGCTTAGCATTATCCTGCATTTTTTCGGCCAAGATAAAATCGCGTAATAATTTGGGTTGAGAACAGCAGTCTCTCGCTCGACGAACGCTATGGATAAAGTCTTTTGTTCCCACGTCATCTTTTCCTCGAAGGCTTTCGATAGTACGTATCAGTTCCTTGGCTGGGAATGTGAGATTGTCTACATCATGTGGCCCTTTGGTTCGGTCGTGAGTCACAGCGTGTGCTAGTGGGTTGTTGTGTCTACTGCATTCTGGTGATAAGGAATCCGAAGAATTTGAATGTCGTCTTTGTGGCGAGATTCGCGGGACCGGAGTCTTATCAATCTCATCATCGCTTTGTTCCTCGTCCTCGGTGGCGAGAACCTTCATGTGTTTTGCGAGCCTTCTTATGTCGTTTAATCGTTTTTTGTTTTCTTGATTTGCTACTTCAAAGCGTTTTTCGGTTAATGCCAATTTTTCGGAGATTTGTTGGTATCTTTCATCGGCAAGAGCTCCTTGAGCCTTGATTGCTTCCATGATTTTAACGAGAGATGACTCTTTGTCTGATGTTGCAGCTGGAGAATTAGCTCGTGATTGCATAATTGTAGGATTGATATCAGTAGGGGTTTGTCTAATTTTAGTGGCGTCTTTGTCAGTATCGTCGTCGCTATCTTCGGTAAAAAAAATGTGACTTTTGAGTTCTATGCTCGTAAAATGCCAGCTTATTCGTTTCACTTTTAAGTCATAAAATATACTAACTATTATTATAATCGTGAATTATTTGTGTGCTTATACTATCGGATACGTGTATTCGCGACGCGGTTGACCGTAGGAATTGTAATGTTAGACCGTGGTTGGAGATAGCCTTGTTTCGGGCCTTTTATATTAGCTTTGTTATTGGGAAGCAAGTTGCTACAAACTTGCTCAATAATTTAGAGTAGAAATTCCATTTTTGTTAACGGAGGATATGGATTCATGGATCGAGTCCTCCGGGTCGAATTCTTGCTTGAACTCTAAGATTGTTGCAGTGTAGCTGGCCGGGTGATACCCTGGTGTAGTGTGGTGCTTCGGAGCCGTCTCGGGCTGCTGCTGCGATAATTGAAGTCGAGATGTCAGCGGTGCAAGCTCTGCTTGGTGACGTCTGTTTCTTTCTTCTTTAGAAGATAATTACGTTCAGGGATCGGAGTGTAATCCGATATAACGTTTTGTATTTTTCGAAATCCTTTCGTAATAACAGTTACTAAATTCACCGTGTATGATTTTTCGAAGTTTCTTTTCTTCTAATTATTATTTCCGTGTATTTTCACAGGAGTCCGTGGAGTTCCTCGATTCGTCACAAGATAGCAATCTTTTAATCGTAATCGTGGATTTACTATCCTGGCAGGATCGTAAAAATTTGTCACGGGGTAAATCGTTAAAATTCAGATTTACTTTGAATAAAGATTTTTATTGAATATATATCTATGTGTTCACAATTTTCTAATTTGAATGACGCTCTGCGGGGGCTTGCATGGATTTTTTATACCAGGCTTGCGGCTATGACCTTAAAGTGGGGTAAGCTGGAGGGGGAACTCGCTAGATAGGACCCATAAAATACTGCCATGCAGCGTGAACTATAAGCTATTTAATACTTGGGAATTTCGAAAGACGAATCCGCATGTAGATTTATCTACAAACATTTCAAAACAACCCCTAAGGCGCTGCTTTGACGTGAAAAGTTGCAACTAACAGGTTATGTATCCGAAAATTGAAAATGGTAAGAGCAGTTAGCAATTTAGATGTTACACCAACATTCCATCTTTTTTACCGACTGTCGGTAACATGCCGATTGTTGACAGTAGATGGCGCATCTGCAATTAAGTGCGGTACAGAATCCGACAGATGGCGCGAAGGTAAGCGCACCAATCAAAACACTGAGATAGGTGTTCAGGGGGTGGGGGCTGCTGGGGCACCAATCAGGGATGGGGGGCGCAGCGGTGGGGGACGTGAGGGACTAATCAGGAACGAAAATGAGGTGGTGGGAGAGACACGCCCCTTTCGCGCTAAAGGCCCTCTTCCACTCACGCGTGTCGGTAAAACTCATAATGATGGAAATAAAACAAACATAGGTGGATGGATTGTGTGCAAAAATTAGCGAGCGCGTCTACGAGTTTGACGAATTCGTACGTGAATGTCTGAGAGATCATTCTCGAAGCCTACTTAACGATGTTTGAAAAGGTGCGCTATAAGAATTTTGGAGCGTAGTTACTTATGGACAGAAAACATGGGAATTAAACAAAAACAATACGCGTAAATAATAATAAATTGGAAGAATTCTTATCGTTGTAAACAATTAAAAAATCATTCATATTTTTTACAAAAATCACTCAATGTTTTTTATTTCTTTAAATTTTATTAAATTATTTATTCATTTCTGTGATGTATACAAACTCTTTTATGAGGAAATCAAAAGGTCAAAAAATTATGTTCCATTTCAAATAATACTTTTCCGGGCATCATAGGAAACGATAGTGGTTTCGTAACCGTGTTGTACGTTGAATTAACACATGTGGTCCAGCATTCGCTTACCTTTCGCTTTAGCGACTACAACTTTAACTATTTTCACAGGAGCTCGTCCGCCGATGATCCAATGAGTTAGCCGTACTTGAGCTAATGTGAGCTGAGTGCCTCCGTGATGAGTCCGCCGATGAGCTTGATGGATAATGAGAGTTGAGAGCTGAATTCGTGTTTAAAAAACACCGCTTGCGTTGCTTTCGTCTAGAAGACGTTGGCAGCAGCCATCTCTTGTGCTGTGAGTGGAGCTCTTTCATCCGATCCTAACCTCCTCCTCATTCTGGCCACTATCCTGACACAAAATGAGGTAAGATGACACAGCTTAGTAAGAGATGAGTACCGATGAATGAGATCCCAATAATACTCAGGCGTCAGAGTTGCAGCGAAGAGAGGTACTTTCGGTCGGGCTTCCATAACTCAAATCTTCATGCGTAGTGGATGTTGTTGGCCAAAAATCAACAGGTTTCACCATTCATGATGGACCTGACCACTACAGCTGATGAGAATCCAGTTGAGATGTTGAGATACCCCGTGAGGCACAATCCGCTGGATTGCTGGTGCCTGACACGTGGCGCCATTGAGCATTGGGACTGATTTCCTTAATTTGAGCTACTCTGTTCCGGACATAATCTTTCCACCGTGCTGGATGAGCTCTGATCGACGTAAGAGTTACCAACGAGTCCCTCCACAGGTGAGTTGATGAGATTTTGACCTTGAGTATGGCTTGAACGTATGCAACCAATTTTGCAAGTAACAGCACAGCTGTCAGTTCAAGTCGTGGTATGGTGAGCTTTTTGAGCGGTGCCACCCGGGTTTTTGAGCAGACAAGTGAAGCCATCTTTCCTGTGGATGGTGAGTTGACAGTGATATAAATCACTGCAGCCATGACTAATTGAGATGCATCAGAGAAACCATGCAATTCCACTGTTGAGTTGCTCCATGTGTTGAACCACCGAAGAATTGAGATTTTGGCCAGATAAGTGAGATCTTCTCTGATTGCAATCCATCGTGATGAAATCTGGGATGGCAGTGGATCATTCCAGCTGAGCTTGTGAAGCCAGAGCTCTTGTAAAAGTGTTTTGGCTCTTATCACAACCGATGAGACAAAACCAAGCGGATCAAAGAGTTGAGCCACCTCGGAAAGAACGAGGCGTTTGGTAAAAATTACCTGAATTGAGTTGAACCTTCATGAAAATGTAAATTTGTTCCGGTGAGGAAGCCAAGTCAAACCGAGAATTTTCTCTCGCAGTCGTCCATTGAAATAGATGAGCTTGACGGTGATGTTGAGATACTAGCAAGGACCTTGAGGTCCGACGAGTGCCACTTAGCGAGTGGGAACCCGCCCGCCATGCACAAGTCCTTGAGTTGTTGAGCAATTTCCATAAGTTGATGAGTGGTATCCGCCCCTCCGAAGATGTCATCAACGTACCTGTCAAAGGTGACAGCTGGCACAGCAAGTGGGAAGTGATGGCCTTCATCCTCGGTAAGCTGAATGAGAGTCCTAGCGGCAAGGAAAGGAGCAGCCTTTGTACCATATGTCACCGTTGTTAGGTGGTATCGCACTGCGTTGAGTTGAGCATCCTTCCATAAAAATCGTTAAAGATTCCAGTCTTCTTGATGAATTCGAATTTCACGATACATTTTCGTAACGTCGGTGGCAAAGATGTGTCTGTGGTGATGGATCCAAATGAACACGTCCGAAATATTGAGCAACAGATTATGGCCAGTGTGCATGATGTCATTGAGAGACTGTCCAGATGACGTGGAGCTAGAGCCATTAAATACCACTCGTAGTTTGGTGGTGACATTGTCTGTCCTCAGAACACCGTGATGAGGCAGATAATATTATGTCTCTCTTGAAGAAGATGTTGAAGTCTTCACCATGTGGACAAGTTGCTCTTATTCGTCCATGAATTGACAGTAGAGCTGACTGTATCCAGCATCCTTTGGGATTTTCCGTATGATGTGTTGCAGACACTGATGCGCATTTGAGTATGAGTTGCCCAGATTTACAGGCGAAGAAGTGAGAGGAAACCGAACAATGTACCGGTCAGTAGTATCACGCTGATGCGTGTTGCGAAAATGATCCTCGCAAGCCTGCTGTTCTGGCGTCAATTGATCGACCTTGTCCTTTGGTGGCTCTTCTTGAACCCACAATTTTGGGAGCACCTCTTGTAATGCCTGATCATCGTGCTGCACGGCAGCATGAGTGCTTCTGGTTGGCATGAGTTCACTGGTTCAATGATGAGCCATCCAAATATTGATAATTGTGCGATAGGCGATGATGGATAGGCGTGCCCTTGATGATGTTAGGCTTGATAACCTGCCCATAAATATCTGCACCAATTATGACGTCAATCAATACCAGCTTCAGTTTCACTATGTGAGACTGTTACGTCGGGCCCAAGATTTAGGGTCTAGCGAACACGGTCGGTCTCGCTTATGCGTCAAGGCTTGGCAGCCCTTTACAGCGGGGACGGAGACCTCGCCTTTTTCAATTAGAAATAGGAGAATTTTACCTGGTGAGCTCCGGATATAGTTGGGCTCGAAGAAATATAGTTGTCACGTGTCCTCTTTGTAGTAGTTCCTTTCCCTTGTCGCGTTCTCGATCTCCGTTGTAGGTGGTTCTCTTTGGCTCGCACTTCTTTGTGGGTGGTGAAAGGAGAAATATTTTGTTGACCGTGATTGATTAATTGATCGTAATGTTTATTTCAAAGCGTATCGTACGCAACTCACAAACACAATTCAACATACACAAGGTTTTACACGATTGTCATAAGAAAAAGTAACTTGGCTTATTATAGTTCCGGAGAATGGCTCATTAGCGGCACACGTTAGTTTATATATATTAGCAGACAATTACACTGCACGCAATCCACGAAACACACGTTATAGTTATATAATATTCGATGAGATATAGTAGAAGAGGCACCTTGGCCGTTGTGAATAAAGTATGTTACGCGACGTGACCGCGGGCAATAGTGATGGAAAACTGAGCTCCCGTGCAGTGAAAACTCTTCCTTATATATCCTAGAGTGTAATAGAAGTATTGATTAGGGAAACCCCGTGAACTAGGATGGAACTCTATCTTGGGTGACGAACCCCCTTTCTTCAAAGGTTGGTTCTCCCCATCACTTCAGTATGACTCACAATTAGTTTATCTACCTTCGCGAAAAGCAACTCCCTTTTCCGAGAGACGTGAGTCATTGGTCTAGTTTTATGATTAACTATTCTCCCCTTTGTATTTGCCATGACTCAACTTGCTTTACCTTCGTTAACGAGTTTTCCCTTTTAGCCTATTCCTTATCATATCTCTATTTACTATTAGTGCCGAGAGTCACGTTTAGGGAGTTTCGCGGATGACCAGGTACAGAGACAATCATAGAGCTTATCTATTATGACTAATACCAGCTAGGCACCACCCGCCGTAAAGAGGGGTCGGACTTGCCTCTTTGCTGTCAAACACGAGGATGACTCAAATAGAAAGGATAGCTGCCCTAGCTGCTTAGCTCGCTCATCGTGACCGGCTTATACCTGCAGAGCAAAAGAGATGGATCTCACGGGACGTAACACCTCCCCACCTCAAAACGGGTGTTAGTGAAGCTACCACCCGGTTACATGCCCTCATGTAGCTACTTGAGATAAAAGAAATTCTCTTTTCCTCCCCATGGAATATCAAAAGTTAATTTATATATTTATTTTCTATTAATTATAATAATAATTTTTTTTATTTTTTTTTATTTATTTTAATTATATAAAAAAAAAAAATTTTTTTTTTTTTTTTTTTTTTTTTTGTTACAACTCTGTTGACTCTATTTGGTCGCTCGATTCTTTTTCTCTCCCTTTTTCATACATTGTAACATATTGATATAAATTTTATTTCATAGCGTCGTTAGAAGATACAATATAAGATAGATATACAGACAAAAAGGAGAATGAAGTCTACTCTACATAATATATATAGTTATACCTTAAATTTTAAACAGATTAGCACACGCACAAACAAAAGAAAAGGAACGCGTCTACTCCAGCATAGCTAATATTTGGTCCAAGTCCTCTTCGACTGGACTCAGGTCAGGAAGTTCGTCATATGGGGCCGTCATAAGGTAGTCCAGATATTGAAGCATCGCTCCTGACAGTTCAGCGTCCTCAGGTACCTCGGCGACGTCCCTACTTAGGGATGTCGGACGGAGGGGTATGCTGATCCCATGGTTGTTGATCAGCACAGCCGAGTCATCATCGGTGTCGGTAGGGGTGGTCCCTACTTCCTCCACACGTGGTGGTCCTTCCCAGACGATAGAGACATCGGGGGAAGTGTCAATGGCTGTTGCAGCGCTGGTTGATGGTTGCTCTATTGTCACTGACACACCGCGCAAGCGAAGTTGATGGATAGACCATCGTTGATGGTAGTAGGATGTCAATATCTGCGTTACTAGGTCCACAACTTCCCAGTTGGTGGTCACCATGAGTTCTCTGAATGTAGGGTCTCTGATGCCCTCGGCCGAAAGTAGGACCTCCCGGGAGAGGTGTAGATGTACATCTAAGATGGTGTTTAGCAATCGGACCACGATACCCATATTGGTTACGACCCATCTGCGGGTGAACCTCACTGGACAACCTTCAGTATTCATGATGAAATTTGTAGTTTGAATACAAGACAAAGAAAAAAAAAAAATAATATATTTTTTTGTTTGTGTCGACGTTATCCTCTCGTTGGTTCGGAAAACTTCTGGATCGTCCTTGATTTTCGCACTTATATAGTATCTTCTGGTGCCACCTTCCCTTTCTTTTAATCTTCATTTTTTTTTTCCTCCCCTTTTTAAACACGTGAAAGAGTGTATTTTACCGAAAGGGGTGAAAAAGGCCTAGTCCTAGGTGCACTTGCCCCAGGAGTCCCTAATTGATGACTCGGGTAGAGTGCCGACCTACCGTCTTCCAGATTTGGCGCGTAAGTGTTACTTGTCGGTTGTAGAGGCTCTTCGCGGGGTTCCGGAGCATTTTGGCTCCTTCCTAAGTGCATTAATAAATGCGTGACTGAGCTCCATATTGCTCCGAGTAGATGGATAGACCAACCATAAATCGAGTGTAGTGCGTACCCGTGTAGGATGGTATCAATGAGCAGCTTTATAACTCTAAAAATGAGTATGAGGCCCAGTACGGCAGCACTCGCGGTCCCGAAAGTCATAAACGTGTTGTACATTCTGTTCCAAGTATCCTTAGCCAGTTCATTCAGGGTGTCGTCGTCCAATAAACTCATGACGGATAATCCCTGGCGCAGGGTCGGTTCTCCGGTAAGGGTTCTGGCCACATTGTTGAGGATAGCGGTTCTTTCGGCAGGGAACATGATACGATCTCTTAGTTTTTCCAAGTCCGCTTGTGAATAGATTCCGCTGACTGCTAATTCGCCAGGGTTCGTGTATTTCCACGTCATTTTTGTATTTGGTTTTATGGTAGGCGGTGGGACGGTCTCCACTGGTGTTGGCAGAAACTTGTACCATAATTCACCTAATCGATACATGCTTGGTAGCATTATATCGCAAGTGATTTGTGTACCTGATTTAAATAGTACGTGTGTTCGTGGGGACAGGAAGTAGCTTTCATTTCCCTTGTTCACTGGTAGATGGTGATAGCATGCTTCTGTGCGACGCACTGTGACCTCCACGGCTATGCATTTGATTATGTGAACAACTTCTCCACCTACTAAAGCCATATGCCCTGGTCCTTTCATTACTTGGTAAGCGAACTCATCTGGAGCCTGGGTCGCCAATGACACAGCAGTTTTTAAAGCTTGCCGTTCAACGTTACAAGTTTGTAGTATCATATTGTAGTAGAGTTGATCCAACTGGGTGCGTATATGTCTCTCTATATAGATAAACTTTGAATTCACATAAGTGAGGATATCTAGATTTTCTTTGGCGATTAGCCGATCAGCCATGTGTCTATACCCTCTCTGGTTATCTAAAATAAATAACTTAGGATGTTCGGTACGTAGTACTACGTATCCACACATGTGAAAACTTCCAGTCTTCGTTAAGGCAAACGTAGTTTCCCCTGACTTGACGGTATACACTATCTGAGGTATACTGTCTCGTTCGGCTGCAATTCTGTGACCGATGCCATCGTAAAGTACTCCATATTGTTCGAAATTACACTCGCCATAAGGTACTGTGTTCCAAAAAGTATGGCCACCTTCTAAGTCTACACAGGTTGCATCGGATAATTTACATGTTAAACCTGAACGTAGATTGACCCGATCGCTATTAATATGGACGGTCGCGAGATAATCCTGCAGGGTGACACGCACTATACCTTGTACTATTACGTCGTCCCACGTTCCGTAGGGATCGGTGTATTGAGTACCTTTACAAGTACCGTCTCGCCCGATAGTCCCGGCGAGAGTTAATCCGTAACTTCCGGTGGAATTTCCTTTGATGCCGTTGATTGAAGCGTAGTCATTGATTTGAACCAAGCCAAAATTATGCATTTTGTTGCATTGTTCCATATTAACTTCCAGTAGATATTCTATTTGACCTTGGGCTACGATCGATGCGTGCGAGTGCATCCCACAATGGCTTATCGTACGCTGTATTACTACCTTGCACTGTTTGACATGCGTTGAAGTGAATCCGTTTAATTGAAGCAGGTATAGGTGGACTTCGGTGATGTTTGGTTTCGCTAGTGGTATGTCGCAATCCCCAACGTTAAGTAGAGATAAAGTGGTGACGTTCAGTCTCGTAGATCCACAGTCGTACCCGACTAGGGCGTTTATTGGCGTCACCATGAAAAGGAGTGACATCAACGTAGCTACTCGTAATTTCTCCATTCTGGAAAGTGCAATTTATAATATTGGTTCTCTTCTTTGTTCTTGTTATGTGAGTTTTTGTCGTAAATTGTTGGACGTCATCAAATTTATCAAACCACACGTAATCATAGAGTAAGACTAATGTATATATCGTTTTAATATTATCATTATCATTATATATATATATGCGTCTTGGTATATATATTTTCTTGTGAGATATATATATTAAGGTTGTTTAGTCAGATTCGCTACTGTAATCTGGCTCGATATGTGAATAACGAAGTCGATTAGGGTGTACCACTCTTACTTCGCGACCGATTTTTATTTTAATATTGCCGTCTCTTTTTACTTCTAATATTTCATGTGGACCAGTGTAATGATCCCCAAATTTCCCTTGTTTCCTTCCACGTTGTAAGTATACATAATCTCCAAGGTTGAAGGTTTGCGGCTTTGCCTTTTTATCATAGTATTTTTTTGACTTTTCTTTTGCTGAAATAAGATTTTCTCGGGCTACCCCTTGTACCTCGTGGAGTTTCGTTGTTAATTCTTCTAAATAGTTCGTATATGTTCGTGCTGGTTCTTCATTAGGGTAGGGGTCGCTTGAAGGAGTTCGTGCTGGTTTGCCAAACACCAATTCGTATGGTGTATATTTAGTTCCTTCGTGAATACTCGTATTATAAGAGAAAGTAGCTAATTCCAAGAGCTCGTCCCAATCATCGTCACGACTCACGAATTGTTTGAGATATTCTACTAATGTATGGTGAGATCGTTCCAAAGAGCCATTTGATTGTGGATGGTAAGCTGTTGTCTTGATTTGTTTAATCCTGAATTTCTTGGCTACCCCCTTCATCAGGTCGCTCATAAAGTTAGCGCCTTGATCTGTCAAAATTATTTTTGGGGCGCCGAAAATACAAATGAAATATCTGACTAGCGCATCTGCTATGTTTGCTGAAGTAGCCTTTGGTAATGCAATCGCGAGGACATATTTAGTTAATAAATCTTGCATTGTGAGAATATATTCATTTCCTCTTTCAGTAGATGGTAATGGTCCTACAATATCCATGGCTATTTTGTCGAAAGATGATTCAGGCGTATCTGTGATAACCATTGGTTGCTTAATTTTCACACGAACTAATTTTTTTAATTGACATTGTAAACAATGTTCGATGAATCCCTGGACGTCCATTTTCATATTTTCCCAAAAATAGCGTTGCCGTATTCGGTTGTAAGTCTTTGTAATGCCTTTGTGTCCACCCAAAGTTGACGAGTGAGCCTCGGTCATGATTTCTTTTCTTGTTTCACTTGGTGGATATTGAATTTTCCCATGGCAGATTATAAGTTTGATAGAAGTTTTACCAAAACTTTTTCGTAGCATTAGTAAGAGATCGTCCCATGGAATACCGTTAACTTCCCGAGTTTTTGCCATACTAATGGACCGTAATCCGGCCTTTCTTATACTTTCTGCTGCATGTTCGTAAAGTCCGGAAAATTCCTGTTTATTCAGTAATAAACCATTCTTATCTCTTACTACCATCCCTACATGGTGTTTGGAATTATTTTTTTCGACACAGATCCTTCCCATTTTTAAGTGGCGAAATCGGGGTAAGGCCCGTCTCTGGTGGAGACCTTTCGAGCCTTCATCGCATGGCTCTCCAATTTCGGAAATAAAGTATAAGTAGTTATCCTTCCTCATAAATAATTGTTCATTACTATTGACCGGGTTAGACAGGCTTGCTTGAGTGATTGTTTTATTAGGGTGTTGTATTTCTTCCTGTTCTTGACTCCTGTCTTCGCTTCCATTGTCTGAACGGTCGATTATCCATTCGTCAGACTGTCCGGACATACTCAGGGACTCTTCGTCCCAAATTAGCGGTCGTTCCATGATGGGTTCCGGGGATTCTTCCGGTAGAAAGGGTTTAAAAGCGTTCGTGATCGGGTGATTGTTGCCCGATAGTGGCTTAGCTTTTACGTCTTGTTCCTGGCTGCATGATTTACTGGTCCCGGGTATATCACTTCCGTCTGCGCGTGTCTTCCTTTTGCTCCTGAGTCGCGTGGCGATCGGCTGTTCTTTTAACACCGGGTTAAGGAACGGGTCAGGTACCACGATCGGTTCCTTCTCCCTTTTTCCTGTGTTGCGAGAGACGTCTTGGCTTCGTAGTCTTCTAGCAATAGGTTCATCGACTTGTTTCAAGGGCTTCGCTCTCTTAGTTATCGGGAAGACTGCTCTCTTCGAGCAGGTAGTTTCTGTTACTGAGTGAGGGGGGTCGCGAGCCTCGTCACGTGTTTCCTTGGTTCGAGGGAACGTCTCGTCAGGGGGGTTGCGCGACAAGGCATCGGCATTAATGTTGGTCTTGCCAGCCTTGTAGACCACGTCATATTCGTATTCTTCCAAGCGGAGTCGCCAACGAGTAAGACGTAAGGTAGGGTCTTTTGAAGTGTGTAACCAGACGAGGGGTTTATGATCGGTCACCAAGGTAAATCGTCGACCGTAGAGATACGGGCGAAACTGAGTAACAGAATGTAATATGGCAACAGCCTCTTTTTCATATGTACTATACTTTTGTTCTGCTTCATTCAACATGCGCGATGTATATGCAATAGGTCTATCTTTTCCTATCGGGCCTTGGCTTAAGATCCCACCAACAGCTAGGCCTGATGCATCTGTTGTGACAACAAATGGTTTCGTAAATTCCGGGTATTGCAGAACCGGTTCTTCACATAACCTTTCTCGTAGCGTGTCGAATGCATCCTGTTGGGGTTGTTTCCAATCAAAAGGGGCATCCTTTTTTAATAGGCTTGTGAGTGGTCTTGCGATGTCGGAGAAATTTTTAATGAACCGCCGATAGTAATTCGCGAGCCCGAGGAATTGTCTTATATTTTTCACATTCTTTGGTCGCGGATAATTTTTCACGGCAGTAATTTTTTCGGGGTCTGGCCTGACGCCGTCTTTTCCTATAACATGTCCTAAATAAACGACTTCTCGTCGCAAGAATTCACACTTATCTGGTTGGAGTTGGAGTTGTGCTTCCCTCAATCGGTTCATTAGTCGGTCGACCTTTAATTCGTATTCTTCCAATGACGAGGCATAAATTACGATATCATCTAGATACACAAATGCGTCGATTCCTTGTATTCCGGATAAGACTTGGTCCATTACTCTCTGGAAAGTTGCAGGAGCGTTCTTCAATCCGAAAGGCATTCTTGCAAATTCATAGTGACCATATGGAGTAGAAAAAGCAGTCTTGTGTCTGTCTTCGGGGTGCATTTGAATCTGGTGAAATCCCGATGCGAGATCGAACATTGAAAAGTATATAGCTCCTCCAAGCTGATCTAATATTTCGTTTATGAGAGGTAGCGGATAGGCGTCACTCACAGTCTTCTCGTTCAGACTGCGATAATCGAGTACCATTCTCCATCTTTTATTTCCCTTTGAGTCTGCCTTTTTCGGTACGATCCACACGGGCGAGTTATAAGCGGACAATGATGGCCGTATGATCCCGTCGTTCAACAGATCGTCCACTTGTCGAGTAATTTCCTCCTTTAATTGTGGTGGATAACGATATTGTCGTGTGTTTATTGGGATCTCGTCGGTGGTGATTATACGGTGTTTTGCGGCGTTAGTAGACTCGAGTGGATCCCCAGGCAGGTGATATCTGTCTTGAAATTCTTCGATTTGGCGTTCGACACACTCCTTCTCTTCTGGATTTAGATGATCCAAACGCAGCAACTCCTTAATCCTTTCGACTCGATTCATAGATTTTGTAACGTAGATAGGCGTGGTTTTTAATGCATAATAATTGGTAGTAGCTCTTTCGGCTTCTGATCCGGTGTATCGGTGTGACAAAGGTTGACGCATTTCGTCATTATTCTCGTGGATACAGTGATTTTTAAATTCTTCATTACTCTCGTGGATACAGCGATTCTTAGATTCTTCATTATTCTCGTGGATACAGCGATTCTTAAATTCTTCATTATTCTCATGGATACAGCGATCGTCGAATTCATCATTTTTCTCGTGGATACAGCGATTTTTAAATTCTTCATTATTCTCGTGGATATAGCGATTCTTAAATTCTTCATTATTCTCGTGGATACAGTGATTCTTAACTTCTTCATTATTCTCATGGATACAGCGATTCTTAGATTCTTCATTATTCTCGTGGATACAGCGGTTCTTAAATTCTTCACTATTCTCGTGGATACAGTGATTCTTAACTTCTTCATTATTCTCATGGATACAGTGATTCTTAGATTCTTCATTATTCTCGTGGATACAGCGGTTCTTAAATTCTTCACTATTCTCGTGGATACAGTGATTCTTAACTTCTTCATTATTCTCATGGATACAGTGATTGTCGAGTTCATCATTATTCTCGTGGATACAGTGATTTTTAAATTCTTCATTATTCTCATGGATACAGTGATTATCGAATTCGTCGTTATTCTCGTAGATACAGTGATTATCAACTTCTTCATCATTCTCGTAGACACAGTGATTATCAAATTCTTCATTATTCTCGTAGACACAGCGATCATCAAATTCTTCATTATTTTCGTAGACACAGCGATTATCGAATTCATCAATATTCTCATAGACACAGTGATTATCAAATTCTTCATTATTCTCATAGACACAGCGATTATTGAATTCATCGTTATTCTTGTAGACACAGTGATTGTCAAATTCTTCATTATTTTCGTAGACACAGTGATTATCAAATTCATCAATATTCTCGTAGACACAGCGATTATTGAATTCATCGTTATTCTTGTAGACACAGCGATCATCAAATTCTTCATTATTTTCGTAGACACAGCGATTATCAAATTCATCAATATTCTCGTAGACACAGCGATTATTGAATTCATCGTTATTCTTGTAGACACAGCGATCATCAAATTCTTCATTATTTTCGTAGACACAGCGATTATCAAATTCCTCAATATTCTCGTAGGTTTTTGGTATTTGTTGGTTAAAATTTTGTGACTCATCGATAGGCCTTTCGTAGGGTTGCACGTCATATTGATAGTATAAATAGTCTTGGTCAAGGTCGTAATCTTCTTGATCTAAATCGTAAAACTTATTTCCGCGGTTGTTTACATCTGGTACTTCGTCGTGAATATTTTGTTCTCTGTAATATAATGAGGCAGGTTCTTCTGTACGCGGGGATTCTCCATACTCTGACTCTCTCTCGTCCGTTGAACTTGTATTTCCTTTTATAATCGTCGCTGGTATTGTTCTTTGTATAGTCCTCATGACACTGAGATTTTCCTCCGATTTCTCCCACAGAGTTTTTATGCTAATACTTCCTTCAGGATATTTATAAGAAGCCACTTCGCATGGTTGTAAATCTACTGTTGGGACTGCTATCTGGACATCCTTCTCGGTGGTATTAGTCAAATATAGATAGGCCTTACCGTCGTTATTCGAGACAATAGCTTCCCCGAGGTATATTCCTTCGCCGACTGGTATTCGGGGAATATATCCTTCGTTTACTTCGGGATTCCCAATCCGCACGAAGAAACTAGTTTTGGTGCGGGCAGGTATCGTCATTATATCTAAACTTTGGAATGGAATTTCGTTTGCTCCCCATTGCAAACTTTTATTTGAATAAGATATAATCGCATTATGAGACTCGAAAAATTTAGTGCCAATCAGCCCGTCCTCTTCGATAGGGAAGTCACTGTCGACTAGATGGAACGCGACCTTCGTGTCGAGGATTTGAATTTCGATTATTCCAAGAGTGGTGGAGGCACCTCCCGTTACACCACATATCTCTATTACCTTTCTCTTGTCTATTGGTATTTTGGGTAGAACAAACTTAGTTTTTATCAAATTTAGCGACGAACCAGTATCGATCATTAGTGATACTGGTCTTACAAGATCTTCCGAAATTATTCTGACAACGGGAATGTCGCTGGTTTCATCAGATGGAACCATAGATACTCTTTTATTCACGCGACTATTTGCTTCTGGTGGTTCCAAACGTCTAACCGTTTGTTGGTTAGAAGTACCTGCCAGTGGGGCAGTTGTGGGGTTATTTTGTTGGGATGGTTGTGGATATGATAGTTGGCGGTTAGAAGAATTGTAGTAATCTCTCTTGCGGCATTCTTCTATCGTGTGACCGACAGATTTGCAATAGCGACAGGTGGGTAATTCTTTCCGTGCAGAAACATGATTTTGGAAATTACTTGGATAATCGTCTTGAGGATGTTGATATCGTTGATTTTGGTATCGTTGTCGCGGTCTAGAGTCGTTATTCTCTGAAAATCTATTGGTTCCGTATGACTGGGTAAATGTGTTGTTTCGGTTGAATCGTTGGAAGCACCGGTCGGCTGTGTGACCTAGTTTATTACAGATTTGACATGTTTGGGGCTGTGAATTTACAGCATGAATTTTTTCTTTTCCATAGTTTCGTATTTCAGTATAGTCGTTATTTCTAAAATTCCGGTTATTCCGTAAGGTTTCTCTCGCACGTAATTGGCGTTCTATTTCGATAGCATTTTTCATTGTGTTTTCGAAATTCTGGTCGCATCTTATTTTATTTTCTATTTTAGGTCTTAGACCACGAATAAAACAATCCACCAGTTCAAGATCTAACCTAGCTTTTTCATCTTCACTCAACTCTGCTTGTTGATTCGTTGATGAATTTCGAAAATTTTATTTCCAAGATCCTTGGCACGATTTGCATATGACAACGTACCCTCATTATCCCTTTGAAAAATTCTTCCTAATTCACCTTGTAGCTGATATATTGACTTTGCTGGAGCATATAGCGATTTCAAGAAATCGGTGAATTCTGTAATAGTGGTAAATTTTACGCCCTGTATAGCCCGTCGAGCTTCTCCTCTAAGCTTATTTCGTAAAATCAGTGTAAGACTATGCTGAGCATCCCGAGGCATCATTTGCTCAGCCTCTTGACATCCTTCCAGAAAATGTGATAAGGGGACATTATACCCGTCGAATATGGGTACCGCTTCAAGAGCGTATTTAATCGATACCGGTACGACAGCTGCGGCTTAACGTGGTTCATTCTGTTGATTCATGATTCCAATATTACTAATTTGTTGAATTATGTCGTCAACTTGATTTGTTAGTCCAGGAGGACTTGACTCGATTATTACTCCCGCGTTGCTAGTATCTGTGTTAGATGATGATTCTCCCGCGTTGGAGTTTAATGGGGGAATCTGTGCTGGACTAATAGAAGGATCGACTACTGACGGTACTTTATCGCCTTCTGTTTTCTTTGGAGGAGTCCTACCAAGCGTCATTCTCCATTCCTAATGTGAGGGCGTTATATCCCACTTCTGACACCAAATTTTTATCTGTGTTACGTCGGGCCCAAGATTTAGGGTCTGGCGAACACGGTCGGTCTCGCTTATGCGTCAAGGCTTGGCAGCCCTTTACAGCGGGGACGGAGACCTCGCCTTTTTCAATTAGAAATAGGAGAATTTTACCTGGTGAGCTCCGGATATAGTTGGGCTCGAAGAAATATAGTTGTCACGTGTCCTCTTTGTAGTAGTTCCTTTCCCTTGTCGCGTTCTCGATCTCCGTTGTAGGTGGTTCTCTTTGGCTCGCACTTCTTTGTGGGTGGTGAAAGGAGAAATATTTTGTTGACCGTGATTGATTAATTGATCGTAATGTTTATTTCAAAGCGTATCGTACGCAACTCACAAACACAATTCAACATACACAAGGTTTTACACGATTGTCATAAGAAAAAGTAACTTGGCTTATTATAGTTCCGGAGAATGGCTCATTAGCGGCACACGTTAGTTTATATATATTAGCAGACAATTACACTGCACGCAATCCACGAAACACACGTTATAGTTATATAATATTCGATGAGATATAGTAGAAGAGGCACCTTGGCCGTTGTGAATAAAGTATGTTACGCGACGTGACCGCGGGCAATAGTGATGGAAAACTGAGCTCCCGTGCAGTGAAAACTCTTCCTTATATCTCCTAGAGTGTAATAGAAGTATTGATTAGGGAAACCCCGTGAACTAGGATGGAACTCTATCTTGGGTGACGAACCCCCTTTCTTCAAAGGTTGGTTCTCCCCATCACTTCAGTATGACTCACAATTAGTTTATCTACCTTCGCGAAAAGCAACTCCCTTTTCCGAGAGACGTGAGTCATTGGTCTAGTTTTATGATTAACTATTCTCCCCTTTGTATTTGCCATGACTCAACTTGCTTTACCTTCGTTAACGAGTTTTCCCTTTTAGCCTATTCCTTATCATATCTCTATTTACTATTAGTGCCGAAAGTCACGTTTAGGGAGTTTCGCGGATGACCAGGTACAGAGACAATCATAGAGCTTATCTATTATGACTAATACCAGCTAGGCACCACCCGCCGTAAAGAGGGGTCGGACTTGCCTCTTTGCTGTCAAACACGAGGATGACTCAAATAGAAAGGATAGCTGCCCTAGCTGCTTAGCTCGCTCATCGTGACCGGCTTATACCTGCAGAGCAAAAGAGATGGATCTCACGGGACGTAACAAGACCATGTCCGTGTTGGTGACTAAAATGATGGTAAATGAGTTGTGATTGTATTAAGTATGTGAGCATATCCGTGTGAGTTGAACCGATGAGAAAACGACTGCGTCAAGACCCTATTGTGTTGAAGACTGCGTAGCGAGAGGTTCAGCGTCGTTGGAGGTTGCAGGTGGCGCTGCTGGATGTAGCATCGTGTGGTGCCTGTCTGAGCACTCCTTGCAGCTTCGAGTTGACCGGCATGACGAGGCATTGTGCCGTCCCAGGCAATTAAAACACAGCCTAGATTTCTGCGCCATCTTGCGTCGGGCAGCCACTATAAGCAGAGTCCGACAAGAATCACAGGGATACACCATCGCGGTGGTGCGAGATGGCGGAGCACTTTGGTCTGTACTTGCCGATGCATGGTGCACAGTTGATCGGTGAGTCCCGACCTTCGCAAGAGCAGGATTCTTTGACGACGTCCGTTTTGAGCTGGTTGTGTGTGTTGGAGTGGCCTGCACCATCTCCAATGCTCTGATTTTCGTCTCAACGAATTCCTCGATCCTGACGAAGGTCGGGAATTCCGGTGAGCGACCCACACATGTTTCCCAGGCTTCGCGTGTGGTTCGGTCCAGATGGCCACTTAGCCACCTCACCAACACGCAATCCCAAAGCGCCTCCTTTGTGGTCGGCGAAGAAAGAACTTTGTTTGCCTCCGAAATGGTCGTCACCAGTGACGAGAGGGAGCTTGCATCTCCTGAGATGGGTGTTGTGCTAAAGAGTGCGTCCAAACGTTCCTGTACCAGCAACCACTTATTCCCGAATCGAGACGTGAGTGTCTCCCAAGCCAAAGTAAATGATACGTTGGTGAGAGCGAATCCGGAAATAATTTTCGCCGCCGGATCTGAGACGCAGTCGCGTAGATACATCAGCCACCCAACATCGGCCAGCCTGATGTTTGAGATAACAAACGACGTAAATAAATCACAGAACGCTGGTCATCCTGCGTACTCGCCCTTAAATGTCAGCAGCTTCATATCCGACAACTTTGTCTGAGATCTCGGCAACGTGGTCACTGGTGCAGATCGATGAGGCTGCGCAAGCCTCTCCATGGCCTGCCTTGCTGCGATTTTGCCGTTGAGCGCCAACTTAGCCTCGGTCATTTGCAAATTATTTGCAAAATAATCGTGATCGAGGTAAGTGGCGGGCCAAGAACTTTCGAGGAGCTCGTGCTCCTTCCGAAAGTCTCCATGGAGCTCATCGATTTGCTCAACTAGAGTATCGAGCAAGGCCATCGTGATGGGTTGAGCTTCTTCGTCTAACGTCGTACAGATGTGGTGAAGCGCCTCGATTCTGCGTTGCTGCGACTGAACCTTTAGCGTCAGCTCGGTTGCCAGGCGAGCTGGTGATCGGATTCGTTTCGAAGTGGTGGTACCATCGGAGACCAACAAAGTCTTCTTTTCATCAGGATCACCGGGCGCCACCCCGGTGTCGGATGAGTTGCGACAAACCCTTTGAACAAAAAAGCAACGAAGATGCTCCGCAGAGCGCTACTTTACCCAATCTGCTTGACTCTCGAGTACACAGATTAGTCGATGAGGTGAGATTGCGAGGATTGTCCACGGAGTCCCACGTCGCGATGAGCCGAGATGAGTGTCGAAGGTAGGAAGATCCTGGCCTCCTTCTGTGCGTGAGTCGAAATCCGGCTCGAAGGACCAAAATGTTGAGGATTGCCTGGTGATCTTTAATCTGAAATATATTGGAATGGGATGAGTTTTCACTCACGACAGGTGTGAAATAACTAGACCAAAGATGTAAGTAGAGAAAGTAGTCTTTTATTCCAACTCGACTTGCTTTACTTAAAAAAAAAATTTTTTTTTAAATAATGGAATGAATTTAAAGTGAGCATAATGAGCTGCACATACAATTATATTAAGAGGTTATACGCAGTTATGATTTTCAAAAAATCGATTTTTTTTATTGCATTTTTGTAATGTATATATATTCAAAAGTATACACACAAAATTTCAAGTCGATCCGAGCAATATTTTCGGAGTTATACCTATATATGTAGAGACGCCTCGGCGCGTTTGAAAGTAGGTGGGGCAGAGGCTCAAGCGGCAGCTTTTTACCTGGACCGTTGCTCCTTTTATATACCTGTGTATTGTATTCTTATACATTGTGTGAGAGTGTAGTAGTGTTTTCCTTGTACCTGAGAGTTACAACCAAATCATCTGGAAAATTACGCTGAAAATCATTCCGAGTGGCTCAAAAATTGTTGAAATGGCCGCAAATATCGCCGCCGGTATGTTTAATGAAGGTTCAATTTCACTTTTGTACCATATGAATGCAATGGGACTGTCTTTGGGGCCCAATGCGCATGCATATGTACAAAAGGAGGACAAAGAGCGCGTAACGCTATCCGAGCGCAGAGCGCACGAAGCGACACGAGAGGGAAGGATGGCTCGAAGACAGCACCAAATTGAATTGCTGGAGGCTGCTGAAGGAATGGAGGGTTTATCATATGGCCCTGGAATAGACGACACCATGTAAGTTGAAAAAAAAATTTTTTTTCTATGTGTGAACCGGTTTTGAAACTTTAATCGCGTTTTTCTCAAAACAGCATTTTTCAAGTCGGTGTACACGATATCTCAAAAACGGCTCGTTCGATCGGTCTAAAATTTTAACACAATCTTCTTAGATACATTTTCTAGTAATTAATTGTTCCTTTTGTCAATCCGATACTTATTTTCCATTTTATAAACAATTTAAGGCCAAATTTTACATAAAAAATCGAAATCATTTTTTTGAGAAGCCGCCATTTTGTGAAAATTCAATATTTTGATTAGCCGATCGATTAATTACTAGATAATCTAATATATTAACGAAATTTGTTTGGTTTTTTGATTTCAGGTAATCGAATTTTGAGTTATGATGTACACCGTAAATCGTCTTTTTTTAGAGGAGGTTCCGGAAATCGCCTGCAGCGCCCTCTATAATCAACATTTTTATAAATAAAAAATTTGTTTACGTTCTTGAAGGATGCTTTTATAACCACAAAAATTTTCAAATTAATAAATTCAAAAGTCTTTTCAGGATAAATCCTTGAAAAACCGTCTTTTTTTTGCCTCATAACTGCGTATAACCCCTTAAAGAAGGGTGCTGAAGCAGTTGAAAAAGAGGCATTGCGTGTTGGTATAAAAGTAGCCGGTGATATCCTCGATAGAAATATAGCTGTGAAAGATGCTATTCGCGACAGAGCACGAGAATCCGGCAGTAATGTGAAACGCGAGGCCTCCGAAAAAAAATGACACTCTCATGCGGTGGTCCGGTTAAAAAAAGCGAAAAATTTTGCGAACTGCTCATTCACTGAACGAACGTAAACCACGACGTATCTGCCATAAAAAGTAAAGCGTAATAACGAGAAAAATAATAAAGAAAAAGAAGAAGAAGAAGACTTGTCAACGAACGGTTGCAGATATTTTTGGATAGCCGAAACAAGATGGCTTTTCTACATGCGCACTCGTGCGAGTGTCTTAAATAGGAACTTGAATTATTTTCACTCCCACCGACGCAAACAACTATCGAAGGCTCCAATTCGGTGTATTATAAGCCAATTTCTTCGCTATACATAAGATTCACCTGTTGAATTTGTTATTCCTGGGCAGGGTGATGAGTATATCTATATCGCGCATACTATGCTTAGTCTGAGAGTAAAAAAAACATCTTCTTCTATGGAAATTTCTACGGGTACAGCGCCAAAAGTAAGCACCGGCCCTCTAAACAATCTCTTGCATTCTATGTTTAATCAGGTGGATGTATACCTGAATAAAAAACTAGTTTCACCTTCAACTAACGCATACGCTTATCGAGTGTACATAGAAATACTTCTGAATTACGCTGCCAAAAATTCACATCTCACGAGCGTTCTCTGGTACGATGATACCCCAGAAAAATGAATGATGTAACATCGGGAAATGCGGGTCTTGTAAAAAGTAAACAATTTTTAAATATCGTAAAAACTGTAAACTTGCTCGGCTATCTGCATTGCGATATATTCAAGCCGGAACGGTTCCTATTACACGGTGTCGAGATGCGACTACGACTGGTGCGATGTAGAGATTCATTTTGTCTTGTGGGCGATACAAAGAATGGTCAATGCGGTCTAAAGATTCTGGAGGCATCGCTTCTCGTTCGTGGAACAAAAATAGCTCCTGGTGTGCTGCTCGCACATACTAGAACTCTGGCAAAATCTACGGCAAAATATCCTCTTACCAGATTCGAGGTAAAGGCCGTTTCAATACACTCCGGTGTTCATGCAGAGACGATCGATAATATTATGCTAGGGCAATTGCCGAAGCGTATAATTATCGGTTTTATCGATAACAAAGCGTTTAACGGCGACTTCTGTATGAATCCATTCAATTTTGAAAATTACAAGATCAATTGTCTCTCGTTGTATGTAGATGGTGCTCCAATACCTTCTAAACCGTTACTACCGGATTTCACGAAAAATTATCTGTATCATATGTGGATGGTTTTCAAACGTTGTTTTCGGGAACTGGAATACATTTCTTGAACGATGGTAATTCGATCGATCGCAATAATTATCGCGATAGATATTGTCTCTTTGCTTTTGATATAACACCCGATCTTTTGGCGAATAGCATTTCACAGTGGAATTTAATGAAGCACGGTAGTGTGAGAATAGAGGTACGATTTGAGGATGCGCTTGATTCAACGGTAAATTGTGTTGTCTACGCGGAATATGATAATGTCATTGAAATCGATGCCTCTCGTCAGGTAATTCTGGATTTCACCGGATAAGCGAAGAAATGTGTCGATAAAATTGTCTCGTGTTAAGCGGCGTAGAAGCGTCCTTGTAAGTAACTAATCATTCGACCTTGAGCATCTGCACAGATTAGACGTGAAAATGGATATCGTCGTCGATATACAGGAAATGCATAGTAAAGACTCGTAATTTATTCCAAAAGAAATTGCCGTGGTAGCAGTGGATAGATCGTACTCTGCCCATTGGATCGTCACACCACCGTGTCACTTTGCCGAATTACCACAGAATTCGAGAAGCCAGAATAATTTTCTCTCAAAATATTTTCACGGTCTTGAATGATACGAGGGCGATGTGAGCTGTAAACAAGCATATACTAACTTGCGTGAAATTTCGCGAAAATCAAGACGTGTCTATACAAGCAGTCACGAGAAGGCTATACTTTTTTGCGATATCACGAGTCGTGAAATTTCCAACCTGGAGGATGAGAAGAGCGCACCGTCGTACACATTTATGCCAAAATCTTTCCGAAAATGCTTCAAACTATTCCACGGACACTAAGTTGCGGATGCTAATGTGTGAGTGAGTGAGAGAGAGAGTGAACGGGCATGCGTGTGTGCATGCGTGCGCAGAAGGAATTATTGTGGTCGTCACTCTGGAGAGCCATCGTAGATGCCGCCAGCAGCAGCATAAGGGTGAGTTAAAAATTCTATTCCAAGTATGCGGACGCGTTTGGTCCATTCTGCTCTTATCTGCACTCTTCCTTGTTTACCAGAATACCCACACCACCCTACTTTACTATCTCCACGTTGCCGACACTACTCAAGTAGAGTTGGTAGCGCGGCGGTGGCGAAGTAGGGTGGTGGGGGTAGCCGCGTGGTGGGGGAAGGAGTGGGGATAGGAGTGGGATGGAGCAAAGGCGTTCACATACTACTATCGCCTAACAAGAAACTTCAGGGTTCAGTTTAAAAATCAACAATAATGTAAATACTCCACCTAACAGGTCAAGTACAACAATTGATGCTGTATTCTCTAGGAATCAAGAAAATATTAGATTCCAAACATTTGTGTCGTATTTTAGCTATCATAAGCCAATTGTCACTATGATAGACACTAATAATTCAACGGATACAAATTCATAAAAAATAAGGAACTAATTACCATAATTGATTCATGACTTTGTCAAATTGAATAACGAATTTCTTGTAAAATATATATCAAAACATTAATTTTGAATTGGTTTTTCATTTCAGATCATACCCGCATCCTTACTATCACCAATTATTATTTATTCTTTAATAAAAAAATTATTATAATTTATCTCTACCAGGTGTATGCATGAGTTTTTTCCGGTTTAACTAAGAGATGGCGCCAGCGAAAAGTACGCAGCGTATTAATTTGACACATACGTCATTTTGTTCGTCGGACATTAACCTACAAACACACACAAGTTGAGTCTGCCAAAAACTAGCGTCTTTGTTTTATCGTTCAGTGATCATGTCGAGTTTTGTGCCTGAAAAAGAACATTTGCGGCACGCATTGCTTTTCTTATTTAATCAAAAGAAAAAGGCTGCTGAAAGTCAACGTTTGCTGGTAGAAACATATGGTGAACACGCTCCATCGATTAGAACATGTGAGACATGGTCTCGACAATTTAAAAGTGGTGATTTCAATGTGAAAGACAGTGAGCGCTCTGGTAGACCACAAAAATGCGAAGACGAGCAATTGCAGGAGTTATTGGATGATGACCCAACTCAAACTCAACGGCAATTAGCAGAAGCATTACATGTGTCACAAGAAACAATCAGCAGACGTTTACGAGTAATAGGGAAGATCAATAAACTTGGTAAATGGGTCCCACATGATTTGAATGAACGTCAAATAGAAAATCGCAAAGTCACTTGTGAAGTGCTGCTTCAACGCCACGAAAAGAAATCATTTTTGCATCGAATTGTGACGGGTGACGAAAAATGGATTTATTTTGAAAACCCGAAGCGGAAAAAATCGTGGCTTTCACCTGGCGAAGCCGGTCCTTCAACACCAAGGCCAAATCGCTTCGGCAAGAAGACCATGCTCTGTGTCTGGTGGGACCAGAGCGGTATTGTGTATTATGAACTCTTGAAGCCTGGCGAAACCGTTAATACACAACGCTATCGCCAACAAATTATTAATTTAAACCACGCATTAATCGAAAGACGACCGGAATGGGCCAGAAGACATGGCAAAGTGATTTTGTTACACGACAATGCGCCGTCTCACACAGCAAAAGCAGTGAAAGACACCTTGAAATCGCTTGGATGGGACATCCTTCCGCACCCGCCGTATTCGCCAGACCTAGCGCCATCTGACTATCACCTCTTCGCATCAATGGGGCACGCGCTCCCAGAGCAGCACTTCAGCAATTTCGAGGAAGTTGGAAAATGGCTCGACGAATGGTTTGCCGCAAAAGACGAGCAGTTTTACTGGCATGGTATTCATAAGATACCTGAAAGGTGGGCGAAATGTGTAGAAGCCGATGGCCAATGGTTTGAATAAAACAAAAATTAATTTCCCTTGAAAATTACGTGTTTTTTTTTACCAAAAAACCGGAAAAAACTTATGCATACACCAGGTATACGGCCTTAACACTAATATATAACTTCCTGCTTTATATAATAATGTTACGTATACACCATGTGTCCCATTTTAATCATACACCTGATTTATCTAAAAAAATACTGCTCCGATCAAGTATTGAGTATAGTGAAACTTTTAGGGTTCAAAGGGGGAAAGGTAAAAAAAATTATTTTTTTGGTCCATAATTAAAAATGGCAATGTTAAGAAAACCGACATGTCTTTTAAAATGGAAAAATTATTTTTGTTCACTAAAAAATTTGTCTGTTCAAAATTAACAACTTTTGTAGCAAAATTTTGTTGATAAAGTCCATTATTTTTAGATTAGAACACTATTTTTTACTATTTTAGCGCCATCCAGGTTGTACCACGTGGAGGTAGACTTTTACATCCAAGGGTTAGTGTGCGTGTGTACGTGGGTGTGTATACGTGCGAACACTCATAAGGAAGGTCTCTGCGGCCCGTCACTTCCGAGGTATTTTTAAACTCCAAACCCTCTTTGTGAATGTACTCAAAACCCTTCCTAAAGGTATTCAAATATTCCACCATTCATGTTTAAACATGCCTGAACTCTATTAAAACCATCTCTTAAAACCATCAACTGTTTGTAAGAGAACATTCTCGGGATTTCATGGCAGGTAGCTCTTATCCGCTCCCTCATATTCTCTTGTGTTGATGGAACTTAACGGTAGACAGCGTCTTTAAAGCAGCTCCACAAGGAAGAATCAGAAGAAGTAAGATCAGGTGACCTTGGAGGCCAATGGACCGGACCATCTCGACCAATCCACCGTCGACTGAATGTTGCGTTCAGATCATTTCGAATAACACGAGCCCAGTGAGTGAGTGCACCGTCTTGCTGAAACCACATCTGTCCCCTGTACCTAAATCAAGATCTTCTAGCAAAATAGGCAATTAATTTTGCAGAAAATCAAGATAACGGACAGCGGTCACACTTCCCTCGAAGAAGTAGGGACTATTATTTGCCGGTTAAAAATGCCATGCCGAACATTCCAACTCCACTAATCCTGTTATTAACACGGCTAAAATAGCCATGTTGCGAGCCTCATGCGGGCCATCAAAATCATTGATGACGTTTTGGTGTTGTCGATAGTCGCAGATCCGACCTACTCTCGCTCTCCGTTTGAGGGTTCTGATTGTCTGCCGTGATGGGTGACGATGGTGAGGTTATTTGCGTCGATACAAATTTTTGGCTCGTAAATTATTGCCGCTACATTTCCCTAAAATACGGAGCATATCAACGATTTCGTTGGGACTGAAATCAGCCATTGTTGACTTGCCGTCAGTATTAATTTTTCAAAATAATATTGAAACGGCTCGTTGCTGTTTGGATTTTTTTTCTCTTCATTTTGTCACTGTTAAAATTGTTCTATAAACTGGGTACGGATAACATTACGAATTTTCATGGTCCCTCATATCAAATTTGGAGATGGGCAACTTTTTTAAATTTGGTTGAAGGAAAGGAATTTTGCGAGTTTTACGTTCGCTCCGAGACATAAAATGATTTTTTCGAATCGTTGGAAGTTTTGGAACGCGAATTTAGTCACAGTTTTGAGGTCCTTCTTGCCCCCCCCCCATTTTTCCCTGCCTCGAGTAAGTCCTCATTCTTTTTCAATATATTACACTTCACACACATCAGAACATCACGATTCTCAAACACAAACCTTCATATCTTAAGAACAGTTTATACAATCGAGCTGAACTTTGGCACGTCAGTAGAGCAGTTGCGCTCCTTTGTTTGTTACAATTTACGCAGCAATTAAAAAACCTACTTGTATTAAATTAAATTTGATATTGCTTGAAAAAAGGCTGTGTGCGCTCTCGATCTACAAATTTTTAGCTATCGAGCTAAATAGTTCTTTACAAATAAGTAATGTTAAAGGACGATTGGTATTGAATTTGAGCTCAATCTATAAAGACGTTTGGATTTTATAATAGTAATTTTGATTTTTTATGTTTCAACTACTTCTATATTCGAAACATTTGAGAAAACGAGCTGAAACTTCAGACATTTACGCAATAGCATTCAGGGACATTTGGTATCAAATTTAGTGGAAATTGACGGAGGCGTTCTGAATTTATACAACATTTTTCTTTCTTTTTCTTTTAAACAAGGCTGAAGTAGGCCTTTGTCCATGATTTAGGCATTATTTCCCATATTTCATTTCACTTAAAAGTCGCTCTCAACCCATGTGTCCCCTACTTCCCACGCAACGCTGCACCAACATTTCCGCTTACTCTCCGTTATCGGACCCACGATGGTTACCTTAGGAGACACCCGCTCATTTACTTATTATTTTGCTTGAAAGACATTTCTTCAAATGTGTTGGTGGCTCGATAAAGAGCTTGCTTTGATTGTAATCCGTGCCAAGACTCGGGGGAAATTACAATGGGCTTCGGGCAACTCATCCCCGATGGGGGAGACACTAATCTCTTTTAAGAAGCCCGAAGAGTTAGGTAAAAAAGTGAGATAGTTCCTTTACCGATATAAACAACGACGTCAGTGGCTTTGAAATCGATCTACTTCTTGCTTCTGGTATTCGCACTGCATCTCGTTGTTATTGGTGAGTAAAAGTCGCTTTGTAATGTGGAGGATTTTATTACTACAATCAAACGGCGTTATTGCAAATTCAGGCGCACGTTACGCTGTACTCATCGATCTCAATCTGTAGAGTCTAAAAAAGAATTCGATCGCCTTGTAACATCCAATTTTTTCTCGTTGTTCGTAAGCTTCAAGTCCTCTTTAATGGAAAAATTATTCGCTAAATACAATGACTTATATTGTTATGTATTCGTAAAAACTTCCCTTATAAGGCCGTTAGCTGATTTCTGTTTCACGTAACTGTCTCACGCTGGACCAACCCGCTTTGGGTTTTTTCCTTGTTTTCTAAATGTACATCGTATAATATGACTCTGTATAGGGAAATATATGCACTCAACGTAATATTTAAGTACATCAAAATTGTACCTGTCCATGCATCTGATGCAATATTTCTTATAACAACAGCGATAAGCGTCAATAACAATAACAATGCTGTTTTTTTAAAAGTGAAGATCCCTCAAAGGAGTCGAAGCCACATGTCACTATGACTTCAGACTCTATCTACTTGCGTCTGTTTCAATAACTAACGACGATGCACTTCGGCATACTAGGGATGGACACCGAACAATTAAAAAACTATTTTAAATAGTATCTCCTCCTAATTGACGTCATGATATTACCTCCAAATATCAAAGCTCATTATAGCCACTTTATTCATGCTTAATGTTAATCGTTTATCAAGAACGAAAGAATTATTCTTTGTGATTATCAATCAACGCCGGCAGTCTATACGAGAAGACTATTTTCTACACGTATGCCACGATGGTGTGAATCTACCCATTGGTAGAGCAACTTCTGCTCATGGATCTACGGGTGGCGTTCGACTACAGCATCGCGGTAAGAAAAAATTGCATTAACGAAAGTTCGCTGTTGGTAACGGGATACATAACACTACATAAAAAGTTATTGGTAAATTAGGTCCGTACGTATGGACAAAGACAGATTTTTTAAACTTTTTTCCATGTTTGCGTTTTCACAACGTATTAATGCAGTTCAATTCATGTTTTTCAGATAGATATATGGAAAGAATCGTGCTTCAGAAGATTCCTTCACGTGTACACAGTCAAACGCAGATGCTTAAGGGGGTCGGATCACATAAAAAACAATAAAATAGTATTGGTTTGTAATTGCACATGTGAAACCTTGCAACTTGACTAGAAATACCACTTGAAAGGCACACGAAAATAAAATATTTTCATAACTAGAATATATTATTATAGCCCAGTTCATCGGTGTAAATATTTTTTTTGTTTTCAACTTGTCAGGTACTGTTAAAAATGTAGTGTCAAAATGAACACCGCGACGGTGTAAAACACAATGTGCTAAAAATCGGTGACATTATTCTAGCACTGGTGGCAATTATTATTCGTAACACAATACTGATATTAATTCCTGTAAATTGTTATTTAAAAATATCAGGGGTACAAATTGAAAATGCGGGTTTGATAACAGATGGCGTTACTAACGCTATACGCATCAGGCAGTACTGTGACTATGTTCATGTCAAAGCTACGTCTTATAGCTTTAATTTTCAGTATGTGTCAATTTGTCGCAGTGTCAAATTCATAGTTTTTTTGAGCTCTCAATATGTCGAGTTTCGTGCCAACAAAACAGCATTTGCGGGAAGTTTTAATTTACTTCTTTAATTTGAAGAAAAGTGCTGCTGAAGCACATCGATTGGTCTCCGAGGCTTATCCGAGTCATGTTCCATCGGTTTCAACGTGCGAGAGATGGTTTGTGCGGTTTAGAAGTGGTGATTTTGACGTTGAGGACAAAGAGCGGCCGGGCCAAGTGAAAAAGTTTGAGAATGCTGAATTGGAGGCAATACTCAATGAAGACTCGTGTCAAACTCAACAAGAGCTCGCAGATTCATTGGGAGTGACACAACAAGCCATTTCCCATCGTATAAAAGCCCTCGGAATGATCCAAAAGCAAGGACATTGGGTGCCGTATGAGCTGAAGCCGAGAGACGTCGAGCGCCGTTTTTTTGCATGCGAACTGCTGCTCGAACGGCAAAAACGGAAGGGTTTTTTGCATCGCATTGTCACTGGTGATGAAAAGTGGATCCATTACGATAACCCGAAGCGCAAAAAATCATATGGTTACCCCGGCCATGCATCATCATCGACGGCCAAACCAAATATTCACGGCGCCAAGCTCATGCTCTGTATTTGGTGGGACCAGCTGGGTGTGGTGTATTATGAGCTATTGAAATCGAACGAAACCATCACAGGAGCACTATACCGAACTCAATTGATGCGTTTGAGCCGCGCACTCAAAGAAAAACGGCCACAATACGAGCAAAGACACGACAAAGTAATTTTGCAACATGACAACGCTCGGCCACATGTTGCAGCGCCGGTCAAAACATACCTACAAACGCTGAAATGGGAAGTCTTACCCCACCCGCCGTATAGCCCAGATATTGCTCCTTCCGATTACCACCTTTTCCGATCGATGACACATGGCCTAGCTGACCAGCGCTTCCATTCTTACGAAGAAGCCCAAAAATGGGTCGATGACTGGATAGCAGCCAAGCCGGCCGAATTTTTTCGCGACGGTATCCGTAAATTGCCAGAAAGATGGGAAAAAGTTGTGGCTAGCGATGGACAATACTTTCAATAATTCATTTGTTACCATTTTTTCAGAATAAACGTTCAAAAATAGAAAAAAATCCCGCATTTTCAATTTGTACTCCTGATACGTTGAAATAAATTTCGAAAGAATACATTTTTAATAACTTTCGTTTTCTTAGAATATACCATATTTTTATACAATATACAAATCGATTGTGTGAGATCGTTAATTACAAAGATATGGTCATCCGTGCGATATTTTCGCCCAATACATCACTTAATATCTAAGTTTTACTTGCTTCACAGACAGATTGAAATTGAGAAAATCGGTAATTGATTCCAGTTCTTCGCATTAAAGAATATACATACACGTGGATTACTACAGGATACCGTACATTACCTATTAATATTACGTTCAGCACATACACAAATACAATACTAACGAAAGAGTACGTTCATCGTAAAATCCGAGCTCAGTATATCTCTCCTCACTTAAAACAATTTAAAATTAAATATTCAATTATTTAACAATTGCGTATTCGGGTTCGCGAGTCTGAGACCAACACCAAACGACAGCAAGACAATTTAAAGATAGAAAAAAATTTCTCGTACGATAATATTTCATTTTTTTGTACTTTTCAAGTCGTGTTTTATATCAAGTTGCAAGATTTCACATGTGCAATTACAACACATATGTATTTTAATGATTTTCAGGTGACTTACCCCATTAATATTGAATAAGTTCAATTCGTCCTTATTATTATTGGTAATTCGTACTCTCGTACGAGTAACGTAAACAGAATAAAATATTATTTTTCATCCTCATTATTGCCGTCATCATCTTACCGCGTAATGATTATACTTACAATATGTATTATACTTAATATAAAATACTTTCATACCGACTTTATGCATTTTTTAGATACATCTCTTCACTTCTCACACCTACCGTTTATTATTTTGGGAATAAAACGATATGCAGCATTCTATTGGCTTCCTAAACATATGATCGTCATATTCTGTTATTATAAAGGCCGAACCTCGGTTGCATCGCGTTTCAAAATTATTTTTATATCGATAATACTGACAGAAGATAATACTGACAAAAGATAATACTGACAGAAGATAATACTGACAGAAGATAATACTGATAGAAGATAATAGTGACAGAAGATAATACTGACAGAAGAAAATACTGACAGAAGATAATACTGACAGAAGATAATATTGACAGAAGATAATACTGACAGAAGATAATACTGACGGATTATGTGGTAGACATGTAACATGGGAGAGTTGTAAAATTGTAGAGTTGTTTTCAGTCCCTGAGCTGTTATATCGGGTCGAGTTGTATCGTGTTAGAGTTTGGGATATGACGATCGTATGTTTAGGATACCAATAGAATACTGCATATCTGTCTATTTCCAGAATAACAAACAGCAAGTGTGAGAAATGAAAAGATGTATCTAAAAATACATAAAATCATTATCAAAGTATTTATTATCAACTGAATATTGTATGTGTGGACTTTACGATAAAATGATGTGGAAGATGATGGGGATATATGATATAATGTTCGTTTTTATTGATATGGAGAGTAATATTTCATTTGTATTTCGCATTCTTGTAGAGCAATGAGGCTTGTTCTGTGACTTTCCATATGGGTTTGTCGATAAATACTGTGAAATAATTGAATGAGATTGTGCTCCGCTGATCAAATATGTGGCGCTGTAAATGATATGAGTTTAATATAAAGTTACCCTTCGGGACCCGTGTGAGCGATAACAATTTGGTGCGATAGTGATCATATACGCGGTCTATACATGGAAGATCGTGATTAACCTCTCCGGCTCATGTAACGATATGAATAATCGACATTGAACGTCTCCGTCGAATGTCCCGAGAAAAATATACTTGTTAAAATCATGAAAATAAATACTACTCAGTTTCTTTTATGGTCCAAATCTCTTATACTAAGGTGTCTGTAGTATTCGGCTCAATGAACTCCCCCAGTTGGAAGGAGTGATAATACAAATTCATTACAATTGGCGTCTAACGTGGAGCACACGATGTTGAACCCGACATTCCGTGTGTTGTTTCGTGTATTTAGGAATTAATGCACGTTCCATGTTGGCCCTATCGATGTCATATGGTGTTAGATCACACACCACCACGGAAACTCCCCTTGGGAAGCACGCCTTTATCCACGAGTCCCAGTAAACATACTATTAAAATTAATAGTCATAAGCACTCAATATTGCATCAGTCGAGCTATTTGTACGATTTCATAAAAATGTTATTCAATTAACGATGAAATGAAATGAATGCAAGACAAAGCCTTGGCGGCTGAGAGACTGGAGCTTAAAAGCGAGAGCTTGCAGAAAGACGATGAAGCTTGTCGAAATCAGACAATTTCGTGTCGTACCTTAACGACAAGACAAAACATTTAAGGAATTACAAATAGTCGGTACTGAGGATCCCCTTGTGAATCGTGACAACAGAGGTATGGTTAATGGGCTCATCCGCGGTTTTAATTCTACTTAATTAGATATTTCATCCCCCACGTTTGGTCAGTAATCTAGTACTAATCCCAAAGAATTTCTGGACACACTTGAGAATTATTTCAAGATAAAAAAGTTAGATGTGAATAGTAAAATACTGGTCACCGAAAACTAATTAAAGAGTTAATAAATAAAGTAAACTAAAGGGGTAATAAAAAGGGATAATAAAAGGCTCGCGTCTGATACAACACCAACCGAGGCACGTGGTGTTGTATCACACAGATAACTAACACTAATTTAGCCTTGGGTTTTTAGGAGAGTTTTATTCGGTTCCTATTTGGGTTAGACCAAAGAGCCGATATATCAATAGATAAGATACTCCTCAATCTGGAACGTGGTAACGGTTGTTCTTGAAACTAGTATCGAAAGGTAGCGACATCCTTCTTTAATTAGAAAAATTTGAAATTAATTATTTAATTACAGTATCAGAACAGTCCGCATTGCACCCCCCAGGTAATCCGTCGAACACGATGACCTTGCCGTCGATTAGTTCCCCTGTAACCCTGCAAATGCCTGTCTAATCCCCCGCTCCCCTCACCTATATCAGGACAAACCGATTCTTCGATCCCATTGAATTATTGAACAAAATATGGGCGCGTTGAGTCAAGATCTCAAAATGCAATCAGGCAATTTTGACGTATTCGAGGATCTTAGTGCCTATGTGTTAATGAATCTCGGGAATAATACATATGCTACCCCGTTTTGTAAGTGTCTCAGCTGATAATTCACGCGTACCAGATTCCCGTCTTATCCCTTCTCGACACAGCTTACATGTGTCTCAACCGAACACTATTCCTTTTTGCGAAAATATTTAAAATCGAGCGAATTGCCAGTCATGAATTCAGTTTTTATCACAGCCATCGATAAAGAGCCCACGAAGGTAAAACGACAATGTCGGTTCGAAATCTCTATGGGAGACGTAAACCTTCTCACCACGTTTCGCATTATGCCTTATCTGACGTCTCCTGTTATACGTGGAAACAATTGGTTCCAACTGAATTCCATTATTGATTGTAGTACTTAAACCGTCACGATCAATGGTTATCGAGTACCTTCTGGGATTGCAAAATTCGACCGCGTATCCGTTAAAGAATTAAGGTCTATTCCAGAAGACGGGATTACCTAGATTCAGCTGCTAGCCGCTCTAAAGCTTATACCACCGAGAGTGGAAGCCGAAGGAGGGTTTCAGGAGAGTAAGTTAAAAGAGGTAATCTCGTAGGCGACCCATAAGTCTAACTAACTACGATTCACTGACATATATACCAATTAATATCGCACCGAACGATATACAAATTTACACATCGTCAAATACATTTAGATTAACAATGATCAAAGCTTAGGAATGCACGGGAACGTTTCAATGCTCAATTATGTAGTAAAATATTCTCGAAGTGACTCTAAAATTTGCATTGAGAATGCTTATTTACTCAAATGCAGCGTAAACTGCATTGACAGATTGATAGTGGCACACAAATTCGGCAGACAATGTCATTCGAATTTATACAGAAGGCGGGGGCGGCGTTTGCCCGCGTAGCGCTCTTACTACATAGACTACAGGGTGCGCCATCTTTTATGTCGGTATGTAAACATCGAATAACTTTGATATTTATCAACTGATTGACCTGTGTAGACATGTTTTTGAAATGTCAATTCAGTACAATTTTAACCATGAATTGCTTCACACCGAAACAACGCGCCGAAATAGTGACGTTATACATTGAAAATAGTCGTTTAGTTGTGTTAACTCAACGTGCATATCGTCGAAAATATCGTGGCTACAAACACCGTCTGACAACACTATTCGTCGTTTGGTGTCGAATTTTGTTGAGCACGGGACAGTGGGAGATCGTCCACGTGCCGTTCATCAACGCCCAAGACGTTTCAATGAACTGGTTGAAGCGGTAAGAGAGAGTGTTGCCGAGAGCCCACATGTGTCGTATCATCACCGCGCTCAGCATTTTGGCGTCAGTGGAACCACTCTGCGGCATATTTTGAAGGATGATTTGCATTTATTTCCGTATAAAGTGCAATTGACTCAAATAATATTGCCGACAGACCTTCCACGTCGCTTGGAATACGGCCAAACAGTCGCTCGAATGGTTGACACTGAACCTGATTTTTGGAAGCAAATTTTGATGACCGACGAGGCCTATTTCACACCTTCTGGCGCCGTTAACAACCAAAATTGCCGCATTTGGAGAACGGAGAATCCACACGAGATCCATGAAACACCATTACATGACCAAAAAGTGACTGTTTGGGCCGGCGTTGGCGCCAAAACCATCATTGGGCCATTTTTCTTCAGAGAAGGCGAAACAGTCGATGGGAATCGATATCGGTGGATGTTGGCTCATTATGTCTGCTCACAAATGTGTGAAAAAGGTCTGGACGGTTACTGGTTTCAACAAGACGGTGCGCCATGCCACACTGCAAATCAAACAATGCAGTTTCTGCAACGAAAATTCCCTGGACATGTGATGTCAAAAAATGGCGACATTGACTGGCCACCCAGATCTCCAGATTTAACCCCTGCGGACTTCTTTTTGTGGGGTTATTTAAAAAGGAAAGTGTACGCCAACAAGCCTCACACAATTGACGCGCTCAAGGCAAACATTCGTGCCGAAATCATCGCTATATCGCCCGAGATGCTCGAAAAAGTGATGGAAATCGCAGCAAAAAGGGCAAGTTTTGCTTTGGCCAATAAAAGCGGCCACTTGATTGATGTTAGATTCAAAAACTAGTTCAAATAATTGTAAAGGACCAAATTAAATAAAAATACCTCATATATGGAAATCGGTTTTTTTAAAAAAGTTATTCAATGTTTACATACCGACATAAAATATGGCGCACCCTGTATGTACCAGAGAGGTGAACGCACGGAGTGGTTGCGCTTTAACGGGGGTGCTGCCAATTCATCTGTGGCGCAGACGATTTAGAATGACCCGCGGTCGGCACTTTATCTACTTATAGATTACCAGATGTACAAGTATGAAATGCGGATTTCAGACAATAGATGGCGCACGAATGATAAATTGGAAAAGTGTGTGCATAGTGTTGTGTGTTGTATTCAATATGTTGAAATTTATACCGAACAAAGAGCATTCGCGGACAGCATTAATTTTTTGTTTTCATTTGAAGAAAACTGCTGCTGAATCATACCGATTACTTCGAGAAGCTTATGGTGAATATGCTCTATCGCAAGATACGTGTGAACGATGGTTTCGGCGTTTCAAAAAGGGTGACTTCGATGTTGCAGACAAGGAACGTGAAAAACCATAAAAAAAATACGAAGATGTGCAAGCATGGTTGGACAAAGATGATTCGCAAACACAAAAACAACTGGCCGAGCAATTGGGCGTTAGTCAACAAGCTGTTTCCAATCGGCTACGAGAGATGGAAACGATTCAGAAGACCGGTAGATGAGTACCACATGAGTTGAACGACAGGCAAATGGAAAAGCGCAAAAACACATACGACATTTTGCTCGCTCGGCACAAAAGGAAATCGTTTTTGCATCGTATAGTTACAGGGGATGAAAAATGGATTAATTTTGAGAATCCCAAGCTAAAAAATCATGGGTAGACCCAGGTGCACCATCCACAACGACCGCAAGACCGAATCGCTTTGGCAGAAAGACGATGCTCTGTGTTTGGTGGGACCAGAGGGGCGTGGTCTATTATGAGCTGTTAAAACCTGGGAAAACGGTTACTACTAAACGTTACCAACAACAATTGACCGATTTAAACCGTTCGCTGCTTGAAAAAAGGCCAGAATACCGAAAGAGGCAACACAAAGTCATTTTTCTTTATGACAATGCTCCATCACATACGGCAAAACCGGTTCACGACACGTTGGAAGCACTCAGCTGGGAAGTTCTACCCCATGTGGCTTACTCACTAGACTTGGCTGGCTCACGCACTTGCTGAGCAGCGCTTTGGTTCGTACAAAGATGTGAAAAAATGGCTCGATGAATGGTTCGCAACAAAAGGGGAAGATTTTTACTGGCGTGGTATTCCCAAATTGCCCGAAAGATGGGAAAAATGTATAACAAGCGATGGAACATACTTTGAATAAAGCACTTTTTATCATTCTTCCGAATTCAACATGTTTTTTTTAGAAAAAAAATCCGCATTTTATACTTGTACACCTGGTATATCTTACAACTAGGATTCGAGCAACGCTCTTGAGATGACGGTGGTAGCAATTAACTAGACCATTGAACTGTCGAAATTGAGTTCCATCTTTAGGCACAAGAAAATAAAGGGTCGGTTGAATTTTTTGAGGGTTTGGTTTCATTCCCACTTCGTCGATAATATGGTATATCCAAGAAATTTGACTTCTTTACCCGCAAAGCTGTTTTTTTCACGATTGATAATTGATTTTTCTTTACGAAGAACCTCGAACAATAATGATGAGATAGAGAGATTCTTGTCAAAGTCTTGGCTTATGACAATCGCCCAAATTAGCAAATACTTGATCGAGTCATTTATTGAATAAATTCCTTTCCATAATGAGCTCAATTATTCGAAATTTTAATATATCCATTAATCGCTGTAAAGTGGATGGGGCTCCAATTAAACCAACTATATTCTAAGCCTGTCTATCAATCTTTTACCCTCTACGACAAACGCGGTATATTTACGGCTGCTCATATATGTTATGCCGGACAGTGAAGCTGTTAGCGCAAGGTATATTATTTTTAAATTTGGGTAATCAGTAAAGCGCTAAGCGCACCTGTTTTCTGCATATTTTCGGAGGTAAGCATAAAGTAAAAACGAAACAGATGTTGATGTTACAGAATGCGAGCTTTTATTGATAAGAGAAAGACAATGGAATGGTTTGGTACTTTTGTTGATATGGAAATAACTCGCGATACCGAACACAAGACGAGTAATGCACGTAAACGGTTTTTTAATTCGAGATCTATGAAATAGTAAATTCATGTAAACGCATGTATTGGTCTAAGTATAAATTCAACTTTTCGCCTCCTTGATTATTATTTCTTTCATACTGCTCTCAATTTTCTCGACGTTGATAGTTGACAAAACTTTCTTCATAATTTAACAATGTAGGCGTTCGATGTACAATACAGATTTTATTTTTACAATTTGACGATATATGCGAGACTCCTCAAGGGCTGAATTCTGTCTTCTAACACTATCGACCAGAAAAAGTGAATCTCTTTCTCTCGATCTAGCTGTTGCCGACTCACGCGTTACGCGATCAACTCGGCTAATCCCTCCAGCATCTTATAGCAATCCCTAGCAACTTATATATGATATCTGAGTAACTTTTTTCTATGATATATTTTCTATGATATATTTCTATGATATGATATCTGAGTGACTTTTTTCTCTGGTAACAATACTTTCGGACTTACTGCTTACTTTATCGATCGAACAATAAGTCCCAAAATATTGTTACCAGAGGAAAAAGTTTCAGACAAAAGTTAGAGATAATTAAATGATCTACAAAAAAGTCAATTAGAGCTTTTCAATAAAGTCAATAGTTCCGCTATAATATTAACAAAAAGATGAATTTTCGTGAATTTTTCAAAAATATGCGAAGTGCGGGAGGGTGGATGTAGCGATTATCTCAGAGCCGCATTGAAACCTCGACCATCGATTCTGGGAAGTGGATAAAACGGGAAAGGCTGTTGTCTGAGCTTGCGGCACGTACCCCTTCCAGGAAACCGTGGGAGGTAAAGAAATGGGTATATGAGGGCCAAGATGAACGGCGTCCACCTCTACAGCCGCTACATCTCACCGCGCATGCAATAGAGAACTTTGAGAGAATTCTCGACCGGCTGTTCAACGATGCCAAGGAACAGATTCCACACGTCATTGCGGGAGACTTCACCTATACCTGGGCATTGGATTGGGGCAGCACAAGGACGTACAAGAGAGTCAAGCACTCTTGGAAGCACTGGCTGTATTGAACTTATTATTAGTCCTGCTCAACGATGGCAGACTCCTATATATTGCAAGGGAGAAGCGACTTCGGGGATAGACCTCACCTTCGTCAGCAGTAGTATCCTAAAGGGCGATATACGTTGACAGGCGATGGACATCTATACACATAGCGACCATCGAGCTATCACGTGGGAAGTGTCGAGGCAGCAAAGTCCTTGGCTGGAACGCGAACATGTTCAATGCAGAAATGTTTCGCGAGGCGTTTCACAGCAGCCAAATCGAAGATCACAGAGCAGAGGCCAAGACCCGGGAGGTGATCAAGTGGGTAGTAAGGTCGTGCGATGCTACGATTCCGAGAAGTGGAGGCAGAAATCCTCATCCTCCGTTATGCTGGTGAAGTGATGCAGCTACCAGGCTACGACAAGAGAGCAACTGAGCTAGAAGGTTAGCTCAGCGAACCAGGAGCAGGAACACTAACCCAGTATGGGGGGCGAAGTATAAGGAGGCACGAGCTAAGTTAACAAAGGCCATCAAGCAGAGTAAAGAGCAAAGCTGGACCGAGCTTCTCAGGGCAGGCCTTATAGAGTGGTCATGACTTGCCTAAAGGGACAAGACACCAACCTACCTGCGCAGACAAACTCAAGACGATAGTTTCAAACCTCTTACCCTAACAAAAGAAGCTGAACTACGAGGTAGAACTTGAGGAGAATGAAATTATCCCGCCTGTCACACAGGAGGAGTTGTTCCGAGCATATAACAAAGTGGATAACAAGAAGGCACCAGGAATAGATAGCATCCCCAATGTCGCTCCTAAGGTGGCCATCAATGCAGCTCCCTGGCTGTTCATAGAGATGTATAATGCATATCTCAGGGAGGAAACGTTCCCTGACCAATGTAAGCGGCAGAGACTTGTTCTCTTGCCAAAGGGCAAAAACTATCGGACGGTCCATCGTCATATCGTCCTTTATGTATGTTAGACACTTCAAGAAAAATCATGGAGAGGATTATTCACAATTGAATAGAGGCCGCTATTGGAAACTTCCTGGCGAAAACCCAATACGGCTTCAGGAAATCGAGATCGATGCTGGACGCCATAAACCACGTGATCAATAAAGCGAAAGAAGCAACCTCGGGCACAAGGTGGAAAGAAGGGACAAATACGTACCGTTTAGTTGTCGTCTTGGACGTCAAATATGCCTTCAATTCAGCTAGGTGAAGTAACATCTGCGTTCCGCTTGACAAGCTGAACGTTCCACTTTACCTGCAAAGAATGATCAAGAGTTAACTTGGTAACAGGTTTCCAAAGTACGGCACAGAGGACGGTTCACATGAGTACAGAATCACTAGAGATGTACCCCAGGGCTCTGTGCTCGGCCCACTTCTCGTGAATATATAATGTACGACGATCGGCTGAAATTAACAACACCACAAGAAGCAGAGATAGTGGCCTTCACAGACGATGCCGCAGTGGTTATCGTCGCGAAATATTTGGGCGAAGCCAACAGGATCTTCGCGGAGACCTACGATCAGATTCAGCACTGGATGCGTTCAGCCGGCCTAAGACTAGGTGAGCACAAGACAGAGGCTGTGCTGATCAGCAGCTGGAAGGTGATGGAGATAATAGAACTGACAGTAGGTCAGTGGAAACACAAATTGAAAATATTCAGAATTGGCTGAAATAAACATACAGTCCACTCCCTCTAACTCAACGCAGTCGGGATTTCCGTGTTACTAGAGAGAGTCCTCCACTGCCGCTGTTTGAGGCGCGGGCAACGGTTAGGTTAGACCAGTGGTTCCCAAAGTGGTCTCTACGGACCCCCAGGGGCCCCTGGGATCATTCAGGGGGTCCGTGGAATATTAAAATTGATTTGGGGGTCCCTGAACAACGTCAGGGGGTCCGCGCAAGGTTTAACTCATAGGGACAACATCTAAGAGAGATGACGATGGACTGCGTGCTTCTTATAATATTTCTTTAATGATGGCGAAGTCCGGAAAGCCGCACACTATTGGTGAAGAACTTATTCTACCAGCTGTAAGTGAGGTAATACGCACCGTGTTGCATAAACCAGCTTTCGAAAAAGAATTCCACTGAGTAATAATGCTGTACGAAGAAGGATCGACGAAATGGCTCAGTGTATAGAAAACTCTTTATGTGACCACTTAAAAACATCTGAATTCTCTATACAGCTTGACAAATCAACATTACCAGGAAACGAAGCTTTACTTTTAGCTTATGTGAGATTTGTAAAAGAAGAAAAAATATCCCAAGAATTGTTATTTGCTAAATGTTTGGAAACTGATACGAATGGTGAAACGTTATTTACTGAATTAAAAAGATTTTTCGATGTAAAAGCTATACCCTTGACTAATATCATCTCCGTTGCTGCTGACGGTGCTCCGGCAATGGTAGGACGACTCCGAGGCTTTCTGGCATACTTAACAAGCTATACCAAATGTATTATCGGTACATTGTGTTATTCATCGACTTCATTTGGTCGCAAAAAACCTTAGTGAACGTTTGCATAAATCACTATATTATGTCATTAGTGCAGTGAATAAAATCAGAAGGAATGCCTTAAATGAGAGATTATTTGCTCAACTTTGTTTGGAAAATGATGATGACTATAACCGTTTACTACTTAACACAGAAGTACGTTGGATATCTAAAAGTCCATGTTTGGATCGCTTCTATTCGCTCTTTGATTCGGTGTTGGAATTCCTGGAGAGTAAAGACAATGATTTGTGGCACAATTTAATTATCTCAAAAAATGACATTGCTTATATGATTGATTTATTTGCCAGATTTAACGAGACTAATTTGAAACTACAAGCTGACACCTTAAATTTAATCAAAACTAAAAGTGCAATATCTGCGTTTGTTGCAAAACTTTTGCTATACAAACAAAACTTGGGAAGAGGAGAATGTTCTCAATTTCCAAATCTTTCAAAATTGAAAAATAGAGATGAAGATGTGTTTGCTTATTGTCAACACTTAACGGCGCTTCATTCGGACCTTAACCAAAGATTTGAAGACATTCTTCACTTGGATATTCTCGACTGGGTGTTGAACCCTTTTGCAAGTAGTCAAACTCCGAGTACAAATGCAGATGAATACATACTAATACAGGAGCAACTTATTGAATTATCCATAAATGAGGAGCTGAAACCAATCTTTAAACAAGGATACGACAACTTCTGGTTACAAAAATAGATCCCAATTTTATATCCAACATTATGGGTTATTGTACAGAAGCTGTCGATTGCTTTTCCGTCTTCCTATTTGGTAGGACGTGGATTCAGTGCCATTATGAGCCTTATCACAAAAAAAAGAAACCGACTAGAAATTAGTACTCGTGAAGATTTGCGGTTGCTACTCACAAACATTCAGCCGGACATAAATACACTCATAACATTCCATCAGGTTCATCCAAGTCATTAATTTTTTTTTATATTTTAAAACAAAAGTTATAATTTCAATAAATACTTCTTCACGAAATGTTTTATTTATATTTTATTTTTACGTCACCATTTACCATTCAAGACATCAAAGTTAAATTTGTAATTTTTCTATTATGCATTTATGTAGTTTTTCACCCAGGGTCCGTGGGCAAGTTTTAACTATGAAAAGGGGTCCGTAGGCTGTTTTATGATCCCTTGAGCGTCTTAAGGCTATCTTAGGAGGGGACTCGATAGCGGGAGCGAAAGGTTAAATACAAGTTGCTTCTAGCTATGTCTCTAACGAAGTGTCTGCGTCCGGCTCTCTTGGTCGCCACGGAGCGCTTCTCTCTCCGTGCCGCCCTCTGTTGAGCCACGTCCCACAATATCTCCCCTTTTTTATTTACCAGAATAGTTTTTTTTTACATATCATCACATTCGCATTAAGATAACAAAATCGAACAGCTTCGACGTACTTGACATTGTAATGCCGATAATTATAAGCTAGAATTCTTAATGCGTATCAATATCGACTTAAGGAAAAAACACATGGTCTTTCCGCCATGATGGTTTTACGGTTTCTCTACGTGGCCTGCTTGCAGACGCCGCTTGGCTTTTATCGTTTTCTTCGATCGTTGTTTCGGCTTCGGTTTCCACTGAACCGCCTGATGATGATCTTCCCGGGGTTAAATCACCGTTTTGTTCGTTGACCGAGATCGCTTTCTTTTGGGGCGCGTTTTCTGTCTTTATTCGATTGTACTGTGGTTCTGCTACGTCTAAATCCCTGTCCTTTCTTTCCACGTTTTGACCGGAGCTTGGATCATCGATCATTATCGGGTTGTAATCAACTGAGTTTTGCACAAAATTTTTGTATGGTGCCGGGTAGAGATGAAAACGGTTGCGCCGGACTTTTCCGTTACTTGTTAAAACCCAATAGGATCGAGGTTCTTGCGAAGGACCTTCTACTTTGCCATACGTCCTGAGATCGATAATCCAAACAGGGTCGCCCGCTTTAAGTGGGGATAGTTCAACCACGCGATGCCTATCATTGAAGGTGTTACCCTGGCGTATCTTTCGAGCTGTTTCTGTTTCTTGAAGTATCAGGGGTACAAATTGAAAATGCGGGTTTGATAACAGATGGCGTTACTAACGCTATACGCATCAGGCAGTACTGTGACTATGTTCATGTCAAAGCTACGTCTTATAGCTTTAATTTTCAGTATGTGTCAATTTGTCGCAGTGTCAAATTCATAGTTTTTTTGAGCTCTCAATATGTCGAGTTTCGTGCCAACAAAACAGCATTTGCGGGAAGTTTTAATTTACTTCTTTAATTTGAAGAAAAGTGCTGCTGAAGCACATCGATTGGTCTCCGAGGCTTATCCGAGTCATGTTCCATCGGTTTCAACGTGCGAGAGATGGTTTGTGCGGTTTAGAAGTGGTGATTTTGACGTTGAGGACAAAGAGCGGCCGGGCCAAGTGAAAAAGTTTGAGAATGCTGAATTGGAGGCAATACTCAATGAAGACTCGTGTCAAACTCAACAAGAGCTCGCAGATTCATTGGGAGTGACACAACAAGCCATTTCCCATCGTATAAAAGCCCTCGGAATGATCCAAAAGCAAGGACATTGGGTGCCGTATGAGCTGAAGCCGAGAGACGTCGAGCGCCGTTTTTTTGCATGCGAACTGCTGCTCGAACGGCAAAAACGGAAGGGTTTTTTGCATCGCATTGTCACTGGTGATGAAAAGTGGATCCATTACGATAACCCGAAGCGCAAAAAATCATATGGTTACCCCGGCCATGCATCATCATCGACGGCCAAACCAAATATTCACGGCGCCAAGCTCATGCTCTGTATTTGGTGGGACCAGCTGGGTGTGGTGTATTATGAGCTATTGAAATCGAACGAAACCATCACAGGAGCACTATACCGAACTCAATTGATGCGTTTGAGCCGCGCACTCAAAGAAAAACGGCCACAATACGAGCAAAGACACGACAAAGTAATTTTGCAACATGACAACGCTCGGCCACATGTTGCAGCGCCGGTCAAAACATACCTACAAACGCTGAAATGGGAAGTCTTACCCCACCCGCCGTATAGCCCAGATATTGCTCCTTCCGATTACCACCTTTTCCGATCGATGACACATGGCCTAGCTGACCAGCGCTTCCATTCTTACGAAGAAGCCCAAAAATGGGTCGATGACTGGATAGCAGCCAAGCCGGCCGAATTTTTTCGCGACGGTATCCGTAAATTGCCAGAAAGATGGGAAAAAGTTGTGGCTAGCGATGGACAATACTTTCAATAATTCATTTGTTACCATTTTTTCAGAATAAACGTTCAAAAATAGAAAAAAATCCCGCATTTTCAATTTGTACTCCTGATACTTTTGTAGCAACGTGGGCTGGTAGGAGCTTGCTTGGCAAGATTGGAATGTTTGACTTAAGGCGCCTTGAAAAAAAAAGTTCTGTGGGGCTGTACCCGTTTTCTAGCGGTGTGCTTCTGTAAGCTAGTAAGGCTAAGTGAGCGTCGTCATCTCTGGATTTTTTTATTAAATTCTTTGCCGTTTTTACTGCTGCTTCTACCGCTCCGTTGCTTTGCGGAAAATGTGGAGAGCTTGTTATCAGGTGAAAACCGTATTGGTCTGCGAATAGCTTGAACTCTGACGTAAATTGTGGCCCGTTATCCGAGCGAACAATATCTGGCAAGCCGTATCTCGAGAACGCTTCTTTACAAAAGTCAATAATTGCTTTCGAGTTTAACGATGTGAGTTGAGAGAGCTCAAAAAACCGAGAATAATAATCTGTAATAATGACGTACCAATGATCAAGTTTCAAGAGATCTATGCCGATTTTCTGCCACGGTCTAGACGGAGAGTTCTCATGCATGAACGGCTGGCTGGGATTAACTCGATTTTCGATGCAATTTGGGCAGTTAAGTATTAAGTTCTTTAATTGCGTCGACAATCCTAGCCACCAAATGGCTTGCTTCGCTCTGTCTCTGCATCTTGTAATGCCGAGATGCCCCTCATGAAGTCGTAGCAACAGTTCTTTTTGGAGACTCCCCGGGACAACCAAACGGTTGTTATAAAGCAGAAGCTCATCGCCAATCGAGAAGTGATGCCTAAGCGGAGCGAGCTCTATCAACGCTTTCGGTATCTGATTTTTTGTCGGCCATTTAGTCGAGCGGTATTTTATTAATAATTGACATATAGGATATTTTCCTTGTTCCGCGCGAACTCGGAATAACATGTCGTTTGAGGCCGGGAGATTTCTAATCGTAGCGATTACAAAATCGGAGGTATCCTGTTCGACTACATTAGCGCTCGCCTTGCTTTCCTCCGGGTTGCGAGACAGCGCATCCACCAGAACCAAAGACTTTCCGGGGCTATATTGTACTATATAACTGTATCGCATAAGGCGAAGACGAAAACGTTGGAGTCGTGGGGTCAGCTCTTCCAGTGGCGTTGTTTGAAGGATTTGAAGTAATGGCTTGTGATCTGTTTCGAGAGTTATCGGGATTCCCGTTATGTAGTCTGAAAATCTTTCGGCTGCGTACGTCAAAGCTAGAGCCTCTTTCTCGATTTGAGAATATCGCTGTTCGGTGGCGGTTAGGGTACAGGAGCCATACGCGACAATTTGTCGTTTCTCTCTACTGCCCTGCAAAAGAACAAAACCAATACCGTAGCTTGAAGCATCTGCTTGAATCCATATGGGCTTTGAAAAGTCGTACAGGGCTAGAACGGGTGCTTTCCCCATGAGTTCTTTTATTAATCGAAACGCGGTGATTTGAGCAGAGTCCCACACAAACGCTGAATGTTTCTTCAAAAGAGAGTTTAGAGGCTCTAGAATACAGGATCTGTTTGGCAGGAACTTGGCCGCGAAATTAACCATTCCGAGGAATTGCATTAAGGATGTTTTATTCGTAGGCTCTGGAAAATTCCTGATCGGGGATACTCTGTCTGGCAGGATCTTAATACCCTGAGCTGAGACTAGGTGCCCGAGGAATTGCACCTCTTGCACCCCTATCTTACATTTTGATTGGTTTAGAGTTATTCCCTCTTTGTTAATTCGTCTTAGAACCTCTCTCAGAGTCGCGTCGTGTTGTTCCATGGATTCGCCATGAACCAATATATCATCCATATGAACTATTACATTAGTCATGTTTTCGAAAATTCTCGAGAAAACCATCGCGAACAAGTCTGGTGCCGATACCAAATGGTACTCTCTTAAACACATATCTTCCGAACGGGGTTATAAAAGTTGTCAGATCTTGACTCTTTTTGTCTAACTTGAGCTGATAAAACCCGGATTTGGCGTCGAGTTTGCTAAAAAATCTAGCGTTTTTCATGCGTGCCAGTGAAATATCAACATTTAATATTGGGAACACGGGTCTTAGAATGTTTCTGTTTACCCGAGTGTAGTCCCCGCAAACTCGAACAGTTTCGCCTTTCGGGATGCATACTATAGGGCTACACCACTTCGTTGGTTCCCTTACACGCTCTATTATATCGTCTTTTTCCATCTTTTGTAATTCGTTTTTCAGTTTAGGCAGCAACGGTATCGGGACCGTACGAGGTACCGATTGGCAGAACGGAATGGCGTCGCGTTTTAAATGAATTTTGAAATCTTGTTTGAAATTACCGAGCCCCTTGAAAATTGCCGGAAATTCGCGCTCAATGCAGACCGATGAGTCGCGAGGAGCTTGGATCGGACCCATTATTCGTACCAAATTGAAAGATTTAATAGAGTCCTTATCGAAGAGGTTTTTACGAAGATTTCTAATCACGCAACATTGTACCGGTTTACTGAGACTATTAATTTTTATCCTTACGCGCAGAATACCGACTACCTCTAAGAGTTTCCCGTCGAGTCCCTGTACATTCATTTTCTTTTTTACTATCTTACCGAGCTCGCTTTCTGGGACGTCGGAATACTTCATGCACGTTACGTCCGCCCCAGTGTCTATGTGAAACCTCCTGCTTTGGCGAAAATCCTCAACGAACGCTTCTACGTCGAAGTCATCCGAATTCCCGTGTTCCGTGACGTTCCCCAGAAAGTAAATGTTCGCGTTCTCTTCATCGTCTGCGCCTTTGCTTGTGAAGGCTTGAGCACAGTTGACAGATTTTTTTCTGCAAACTTTGTCCCAGTGTCCTATTTTCTAGCAGTTACGACATTTGGAGGTTAGTGCTGGGCACTTGTTGTATTTGTGGAACTTTAGGCCGCATCTCTGGCAATCGGTGTTTCTCTCTTTCTCTGTTGCGGTTTGAGCTCTTGCAGTGACGTTTTTCACGTGGTCGATTTCGATAACTTCTGGCGCTATCGGCAATGATTTGATTTGTCGGCGTTGATCTTCGATTTGGCGGGCTATAGTCACAGCCGACTCGAAAGTTAGATCGTGCTTCAGTTGCAGTCTTTGTTTTGTTCGAGAGTCTGCTAAACCCATGACGATTCGATCTCTTATCAATTCTTCCATGAGCTGGCCGTAGTTACACTTCGCCGCCATTACGTGCAAGGCTGTGACGTATTGGTCAACTGTTTCTCCGGCGACCTGTGATCGAGCGTTGAAGCGAGAGCGCTCGAACACGATGTTTTTTTTTGGCTCGAAGTGATTCGAGAATGCAGTTAGTACGTCTTCGAAGCTTTTTCCCTCCAGGACTGGCATAATCTGGGTGAGAATCTCTTCGGCTTTTTCACCCATCGCGTACAGCAGGAGGTCGATTTTCGCCACCGGTGTTTTCGCCGACAGGTCCGTTACGTTGAGGTATCTGATGAATCTCTTTTTCCAGATTGGCCAGGTTTCTGGCTTATTGAAGTCGAAGTTACTTGGCGGTTGCAGGTTATTAGCCACTGCGGCATTGAGTTGGATGGCGGGAGGCGCTTCAGTCCCCATTTTGCTTGGTGTATTTCAACCGTTGATATTCTCTCGCAACTGCGCTGACGAGACTTTTATTTTCCTCTGCCGATCCGAGAACGTGTTGGTCTAATAGCCAACTTCTGACACCATGTTTTATGATCCCTTGAGCGTCTTAAGGCTATCTTAGGAGGGGACTCGATAGCGGGAGCGAAAGGTTAAATACAAGTTGCTTCTAGCTATGTCTCTAACGAAGTGTCTGCGTCCGGCTTTCTTAGTCGCCACGGAGCGCTTCTCTCTCCGTGCCGCCCTCTGTTGAGCCACGTCCCACAACATAGGCCAAAAGAGTTTGGGAACCACTGGGTTAGACGGAGTCTGGCAGGGTACACGAGCGAGCGTACGACTTGTAAATAGAAGCGAGTGAAGATAACAACCACCTCGTTTGAGCTTTTCTTACAGAGAAAATCGAGGGGAAATGTCCTACAGAGTGTTGAGTTGGAAGGAGTGTACTGTATGATATTAATGAATAATAATCAAAGATGTGTGCGTAATTCCAGATTTTGCTACGTAGTTTTTCTATAATAAATTGTTGAAGTTTCACTTTTATACGTTAACTCTTATGGCAAAAGCAATACAATTACTTGTATATGAAAAAGGGGAATCAAAAATATTCAGAAATTCATGCAAATATACCAATGGCAAGGGGATACTACCAAGAAACGTAGATACAAGTTTCAAAGCAATTCGCTGTCTAGGGTTTGAGCGAGCACGAGTGAAACGAATCTTTCAGCTTTTGTTTCGGCACGCTCGAGATTCCGCACAGGGAACCTCTCGCTCCGTCATTACCTACCGCGCACCACACGCGTCATCGGATCTATCGCTTTACGATGACAACGATGGGCCCACGTGCATTGCGCAACAGGTGAAACGTTTGTGTGCGACAAACGTACACAATAGAAAGCGTAGCTACCTGAACAAAAATTATTATATATAATGATACATAAATATATAGAAACCGTTTATATATGATTATATATGAGATTTGTTTCTATATCAAAACTTCCTCTGTGAAGAAGTGGAATGTAAAAGAAACGGATCTAATAAACTTAATTAAATATTTTTTCATTTAATTTTCGTATCTATAAAAAAGATACTTCGTATATACTTCCATTATAATATACATCTACGAAAGATTCTATTTCAGATATATTTTACATATATTTTCGGTATGCACTATATATGTCTGGAATATAAATTAGTTGTATTGTATATGCCTCAGATATATCGTGTTTACATGTATATTAAGGTATATCCAATCATATTTTCCGCATATACCTTTTTATACAGTTTATACTTTGATGGCAATTGCAACATTATCTACCTCTTGCATACAGTGTTCATTTTGTCACACAACTTCACGAAAATTCGTATAATCCTTTGTGTGAAAATCAATGTATCATCCTGAAATTGTATCACACTACGTTATCGCAGAATTAAGTGTTTCATCTGTGCCTTAACTCGTTTTTGCGAAGTCTCCACTGTCCACTCCAGTCATTGGATTAGCACCCTTGGAGCCTTTGGCTACTTTGAAATTCGTAGGAACCTGATGTGTTTTCTCATCGTAAATATCATTGAAGTCGATGCAAGAACTCGTACTTGTTGCGAATGAATTGTTGGTTTCGTTCAATGATTCAGGCTGCTGCTGGCTACCCATATTAATTTTTTGATCATTGTAAGTTGTCGAAATAGTCGAGCTGATGGTGGTAGGTCGATAAACTTCCGGGTTAGATTCTTTTTTCCTGAAGAATCCAGTGGCCGGATTGGAATTCACCGATACAGAGATATTTCGACGGGCACCAGATATCAGGAGATTATTCAACCGACAGAAGGGTATCTCGAAACAGAGATATAGGATCACAGAGATAAACAGTATCAGCACTAGATTACCAAAGAACGTATGCACCTGAGGAAAGAAAAAGGAGAATTAAATCATAGGTCAACAGGGTCCATTGATTGATCGATGTGTAGGTATCTCCAGTTACTTCAAAATACTCACCAAAAGAGATTTTTTTCAAGATTTTGTCGTCACAATACTTAATATATTCCAAAACGTCGAGAAATCATATTTAGAAAACACGCGAGCGCGCGCGTGTGCGGGTGTTGAGCTTATTAAATTGAAATATATCTATATCTCGAGAACGGGTTAATCGATCTTCATGGAACTTCGCATACAAGTCTGGTCTCAAGCCTCGTCAGTTTGTTGCAATTTTTGTCCAAATCGCTAACGGGTGTCACTTTTTCTATCTTTTTCGATACTTATTTTTGGTAAAGTTTGACAAATGCAAGATGTCATAAGCACTTTAACCGTTTGATCGATTCCAAATAGTTTCGAGATAGTTCAAAAGCTGCCAGAGCTAGCATGTGAATAGATATTTTTAACACAATTCAAAAAATGCATAAAATCTTTTCGAGTGCAAACACTTCGCCGAAAATTGTAACGAACAATGAAGATTGACGCCTGATAAGTCTCAATCTGATAGTTCAAAATGTAGTCGAGTTATAGAGGTTTCGATTTTTCGAGTCTGACACACACACACACACGCGCGCGCGCGCGCGCGCACACACACGCACATTCACACATTTTTTCAAAAGTGATTTTTGGATGTTTTGGTCAATGCTAGAAAAATCTCGAAAAAAATGTTTTTCATGCAAACAAAACTTTCCTTATAAGCTAGCAGTGAAAGTTGCCGATATCCATGGTAAAGCTTAAGATAATTTACTCACAGAACCGAAGGTCGAATATTGCCGGGGAGTTCTGCCGCCTCCAATGATGTTGAATATAATAACGTATTGCGATAGATAAGCGGAGTAAGTCAATTTGCTGAGGGGAGCCCAAGCGTTCCAAGACAGAAATGTACCGACAGGTCCTGGAACATTATTCAAACTTTAGGGAAAATAATCGTTCACCGTGGATCGCCAGTGATGACCGACGAGGCAAACCAGTGTGCTAAGTTACGTCGACATCTGCCCAGCAGTTATTAGATACAGAGTTGCAGCACCCTCCCATTTTTATTCTCAACTCACTCTATCTACTCATTTGTTCCGTTAATTATTTTATATTAATGATCATATAAAATACCATACCCTATCAGTAGTAATTTATGTAAACATTTTATTGTAAGCAAACGCAAGTATTTTCTGCGGAAATACATTGAAAAAAGCCATGACTATTAAATTAACGGAGAAAGAAATAGGCAATTACTTTTTCCGTTTCGTTCACTCATTATTGGTAACTTCTCGTTCGTAACATTTTTATCATTTCTTGTCGAAAACCTTTTATTAATATTTTTTCAATAAAATGTTTAGATATTTTACTAGCAACGGGATAAGATATTTTGAGCACGTAATTAGCATTAAATAATGTATGGTGAAAATTAACGGGTGGGCGCAACTCTGATTAAATAATATAGGGACGTTGATTTACCAGCGCAGCCGAAAGAACTGGCGATGACAATCCACCCGATAGCCAAGGCAAATACAGGCCTATGGAAGCCAGCGTAAAATGCTGCTTCGACTGCATTATATTCGTGATCCGACGAGTAAAGCTCTCGTGGTCCGAACATCACGGCGAGGCCCACTACTGTTGCTATTATCCAGCAACTGATCACTACGGACTTAAATAATTCAAATTTATTAATCGATACGACATACAGAATGAAACTTAAATAATAGAGTTGAAACAGTTTTTTTACAGGGTGCATTATATTTTTCATGTGCTTAGTGCGTCCCAAGAAATAACCAAGCCCAAGTCCCACAATGTATGCTCCGCTTCTCGTATACACTCTCGTGTATATTTGTAGGTATACGTCCACCAAGTCCTTTTCACTAAAGTAAAAATTTCAGATAAAATCAATGTTTAATATATCGTTCAGTGGTTATTAATCATTTGTGATTTATTTTTTTGAAGCGCTGAGGCCTTACTTTTTGTAGAAAAGCATCGTGCCGGTTAGTCGTTGATAATAGGTAATGAGAAAGGGTGCGAGAATTGACGCGACCAATGCAGTTGCCAGCAAAGCGAGGAACAACCTTTGTTTTCTTTTGCCATTACCAAGCATCGGATAAAGGAATATCGGCGAAAGCCAAACCATTTGCATGTCTACCGCGAGATACCAAGTTTGTATCATGCACTGAAATATAAAAAATAAAACTGTATATAAATAAATCAGTAAAACCTTATATAGGGACATACGTGTGAGATGACCAGTTTGACAATGTATGTTCGAAAAGATTCGATATAGCTTTGATAATCATTTTACGATAAGAATGAAATAAAGGTGCAGTTCAGATCGAGGAATGAGATAAAGGTGCAGGCCGAGTTAAGCTAGATCTACGCAATCTCTGCTTCAATCCACTTTGGCAAGGTTCACCGTAGTATCGTTCGAGATATTATATATATAGCAAGTGCTTCAACCAACACGACTAACATTGTTTATTTGAAAATCTCTCTTTCATTTACTTAAAAGCTATAGGTACTGACCAGATTTATAAAATATTTCGAAAGATACTATGGTGAACCGTGCCAAAAGTGGACCAAAACAGAAATTACATCGATCGATTACTAATTTAGTGACGATTATAGATATAGACTGCAACTCAATCTGATTCTTATCGCAAAATGCACCGCAAAAATCAGCACAAATATCATAGTTACTGCTTGAATAGAATTGAAGCTATAGCTTTTGAAAAACATCCTTAAAAATGGCATCCAACACGTAGTTATCCTTTCAATCGGCAATGCAATGAAAATATTGAAATTACCATGGATGAGGGATGCACATAATTGTTAATGTAGAGAAGATTCGACCACCAGTTTTTCATGCAAAATTGTCTCTCCACACCGACAAGGTCGTTCCAACGTGGACCGCTCCCAGTCTTGTACAAGAGGGTCGCGTAGAAACCTATCACCATCGCGTAGGATGGCGTCAATCTAAATAAAATATGGTAAATATTTGGAGAACTTCGAACAAATTAAAAAAATTAACTCACCTGAGATATCGATGTATGTAGAGATTCCAAATGTTGAATTTGTAGGCCTTGGGATTTTTCTCTTTCCGTGCCATTTCCGAGTAAACCAAGAGGGTCCCGCTTAGTAACAAAAACGTGTCCGTGCTGACATTGTTATTCAGATAAATAAGAGCGTCCCAACGCTCAAACATCTGAACAAAGAAGAGCAGTTTTTTAATTAAGAAAAAAACATTATAAAAATTTAATAATGATAAAGTATAATTTTTTATATATTCTCACGATTGATATATCAGAAAAGTTAAGCAGAACCCCGTTTATCTCCATCTGAGCTATGTGGCTATAGATGATCCAGCAGATACTTAAAAATCGTATACTGTCCAAACAATCAATGGAATCCGTACCCCTTTGGACATTGAGCAGACTTTTGCCATTGGTGTAGGCAGAGAAGCAAGTGAAGATCTTGTGTTTGGTATCTGATGATAATATTTTATTTATTTTCATATTGTTTGTTATACAGTAAAGGGTTCGACTCCTTTTGGGAGCCCCATCTCCCCCTTACTGCATATCTAGGCGCCCTTAATGTATTGCATTTTTGCCACGGGAACGTAGAAAATACAGAAAAACTGTGTTGTTGGATGAAAATCCAACCAATTCAACCAAATATAAAATATAATATCGACTATATATAAATAAATGTTATTCAATCTGTACGTTGTCTAACCTGTGTATGATATCAAACATTGGTTTACATAATAGATATCCAACCGAACACTCACGTATACTTTTATTTCAAACGTTCACGTGGGGCTTCAAACGAAGTGGTCTTGTCATTGATTTATAAAATCCAACCATCATTTAACCTCTATAGGCTTAGGTAAAGAAATACGGAGTAAGTTGACCGGCTTAGGGTTGGTTTTTTAAATCAATCAACGGCTGGTTGTCAATGCGTTTTTGGTCAGTCAAATCTGTCATGAAATCTCTATTCTCCAGAAAAAAGACCTCCAGCTTCACGATTTAATGCGCCAACATGCGTACGACTAGGCGGTCACCCATCCAACTATACTGTCCGAGAACGGTACTACTTGACTGATTGAATAGATCTCTAGAGCCGCACGTAAATTGCGCAATTACCACTGTCCAGTATGTGATGACAATAATCACCGCTGATAAGCAATCCTCAATTACGTCGAAAGCAAATAATATCAGTCGATAAAATGAACAACACTCCTGAGTACGTTCAACCGCGACTGGATCGTTGACATTGCATTCCAAGTGGCATTTGAGCGGAACGTGCCGATACTTTCGCAAGGTTTACCCATTTACTTGACATTTCAAACAACTAAATAGTCTCATGCAGCGCGCTATGAACTTCTGAATCGAGACCATGACAGTGAAAGTTTTGAGCATTCCAACAGACCATCAAATATTATAACGAGAAAACAAAAAAAGGTATAAAGGAAAACAAAAGTTTGTTTCACTATTAAGTTGGCCGAATCCCCTAAAAAACATAAAAATATAATTGGTTTGCAACTGCACAAATTATAGCTTGCAATTGTATGAATAATACCACTAAAAGACCATTAAAAAATGCAATGTTTTCGTAAGCGAAATTTTTTTTTGTAATCCTGTACATCGGTAAAAATTTGTTTTTCCATTTTTCAAGTCACCCCAGCATTCAGATCACATCGATAGACCAAATTGACTTTACAAGGTCTTATTCTTTTTCTAAAGACTCTGTCCGACTCGAGTA